>VCHN02000014.1:86706188-87263603 GCA_007115665.2 Sequoiadendron giganteum | reverse complement strand
TGGAGGTAGAAGGGAGAGGGGAAGGAGGGGAGAGAGAATTAGGAGGGGGAAGGGAGAGGGAAGAAGGAGAGAGAGAGAGAGAGAGAGAGAGAGAGAGAGAGAAGAAGGGTCTGAGAGAGGGAGAGAGAATTAGGGGGGAAGGGAGAGGGGAAGAGGGGAAGAGGAGGAGAGAGAGAGATAGAGGGAGAGAGGGAGGGAGAGAGAGAGAGGGATATAATATTTAAATATTTAATATATTAGTAATATTAATTAGTTATATAATATATTTTATATTAACTTAATATATATATATATATAAATATTTATACATTAACTAGAATATATAAATAATATTTAAATATTATACATAATAGTATAATATGTTATATATTATACATAATTTCGTATGAGATTATCATAAATTATAAATTATATATTGAATTCTCAACTAGATATATGAAAATAAACTATAAATTATTTATTGTAATTTTTTAAATTATATATTAAATACTATATTAGATTTTTTAAAATTATATATAAAATAAATCAGATATCTGATTTGAAAATTTAAATTTTTTAAATCATTTATTAAAAACTATATTAGATTTTTTGAAACTAAGTATAAAAAAATCGGATATCTAATATGTCTGACAAAAAACCTACTACCTAGGGATTAGCATCGGGTTTGGTTTAGAATTTGGCTAGGACATGCAATCCTAAGAAGTCAACACAAAAAATGTGTTTAACAACTTACCTTGTTTTTCTAGACTTCGCCCATGTGGCTGACAACTTTTTTTTTACCCTAAATTGATGAAACAAAAAGAGTTTCTAAAGGAGATTCTCAGCTTTCTACCAATATAAATTATTCTTTATTTTGAATTTAATAAATAATTATCATTCATTTTCTGTTTGAATTATGTCTAAAGTCCTGATTGATAGGTTGATTGAGAAAAATCTATATCTTTCAAACCGTATAACATTTTTTGAATCCAAAACATGCGTCACATTCTATGCTTCGTATACTATTGTATTAAAAAAAAAAATTGAATTTCATGAAGTTTTGACCAAGTTAAGGTGGTCAGACATACAAGTTTTTATATTTTTTAAAATTTATAATAAAAGAATCATAATTAATTATTTACTTCGAAAAAAAATACAAAAAAATATGCATCACATCGGGACATGAGTCCTCTACTTATATCTAAAATTTTGTAAATAAATATTATAATTTTATTATGGTTAGGGTGGTCAGACAAACACCTACTTTTTATTTTTTCCCTGAAATTTTAGTACTACTGCATTGAAATTTCAAATTTTCACCAAATAGATTTTTTTTTACAAAAATTAACCTAGTAGTTTAGAAACTACATTCAATTTACCACATATTCTATTCTTACATATATTTGAAATAATATAGATAACTTATTCAAATTTTTATGTCAAGTTGCCCAACTCTAATTTTTTGAATTTTCATTGCCACTTAAGGACCTGTTTTTTCCATGATGATCCTGCACATACCCATAAGAAGAATAAGATGGATGTAAGGAGGATTCAACAAGCATACATTATGATGATGATGATGATTTTCTTACCACGAGATGGGTTTTTCAAAGGGATAATTACTTTATGTTTGATAGCACACATAGATATGATGCATCAAGGTATAAAGGACCAGGATGGTGTTGTACCTAGTGTGGTGGACTTTGAGTTGACAATCAGATAGGAGTATTCTTGTTCACACTTGACATATGAAAACCTTGCTAGGACGAACTTTAACAAAACAAGTATTTGCCAGGTTATTTTACAAGAGTATGTAACAAGCACAATAGATTAAAAAGATAATGATCTTTGCCCCATTCCTTTCTCTCTAAACCTATTTTGTTTAGGCATCATCGAGAGGTCCTTGGAATGAGTGCAAAATAAGATAAGTCAACAAAGACCAAATAAGGTAAACAAACAAGACAATGTTTTTCTTACCGCTAGCTAGCAATAAACTACTGTGAGGTACCTGATGCTTATGCCCATCGTGGGAAGAATACATCCTAGGAAATGTAGTGATTAGGGTTTTGGTGAAATTGATTGGGTGATAAGCTATTGATACTCTAAGTTGATCAACTTGCTTGCTTACTAACTTATGCTTAAGACTCTGACGATTAGGTATTCACTTTGGAACCTATTAAACTTGCTTTTGAGCTTGAATGTAGGCAAGGTTGATCTTTGATGATTTTCCTATGTTCAAGCTCAAAGAAAATGTAGTTCGGACAAGGTGAAAGACTGACAAGACTCAATGATGAATTTTTTGAAGATTTTCTGAGATTTTCCAATGTTTTGGATTTTTCTAATTGAATTTGGGAAGAACACAAAATATATTCACAAATCCGATCCACCACCTATTTCAAGGTTATGCCCCTAGCAGTTAAGAGATAGACTACTTCGATAAAGGCAGGACAAACTAACCTTAGGAATATGTCAAGTAGTACTATGGTGGAATATGTTATGGGCACTAGCTCAGGCTATGGTATCAATGCGAGCAGATGGGTGGATGGATGATTACTGAAATGCGATGGAATGGATGGTTGTCGTTCTCCTAGCTATTTCCTTGATTGTGGTTCGGCATCGGATTTATGTATATTTTTAGATCTTGATTACCGGTTGGTTGCTCGATAATGATGATCTTGTCCTTGATGAGGTATTGGATGATATTATTTGGCCTCATACAATTTGTGGTGGTATGTCCCCTGATCTTGTGAAAGTCACAAAGGAGATTTTCTTTGTACCATGGTGGTTTGGTCATGGGTTTCGCGTATTGCTCAGAGTTAGAGACTATGATTAGGTTTTACTTGACCAAATTCTTCTTTATGGATTCGATGGATTCTCCAAGAGTCATGAACTTTGATTGAGAGGATTTTTACCTCTAGGAGGTGGTCCTCCTTGATTACTCAAATTGTTGATCTGATTACTAGGAAGCGATTGTTGTTGTGCTACTACTGCATTAGTTTGTACATTATTGTGATTATGATTTTGTAGTTGATTATGGGTCTGGATGTTCTTCTTAGAGGCACTGATGACCAATTTAGCATTGAACACACCATCATTTATGATATTTTTGTTCCTCGACCATGTTCATGGTTTATCATTATAATTGTTGGATGTGCGGTTATCCGGTGGTGGAGTGAATATTGATGTGCCTCCTTGCGTAGTAAGGGCTATTTCGATGTTGAGTGCCTTTGGGATCAATTGATTGTATGATGTGATGCATCGCATTTTTAAGTAGAAAACCATGTTTTCATCTAGATTAGATATGATCATGCAAACTTAGTGTTCTTCTGGCATGGTCCACTTGCTTTGATTGGCCTTGGATCACCATCCTTGTAAGAAGGATGCTAATAGTTCTCCTTTTCTTTGTTTGAGCATTGATATTTCTTCCAAACCAACATCTGCACCTATGTTGAAGGCATAATTTTTTAAGGAATGCTTCCACCATTTCATAGAACATTTTAATGCCCGTGGGTAGGCGAGAAAACCATTCAATGGTAGGACCAATTAGACTTCGAGGGAAAATTTGCATTAGATATGTGTCATCATATGCCACCTCCATGAAATGCACCTGAAATTCCCCAATGTGATTTTCAAGGTTTTTCTTTCCATTGCACTTGTTGAATTTGGGAATTTTGAATACCTTTGGGAACTCTACCATTATGAGATTTTTGTTGAATGGATAGGGACACAAGTTGCTCAGTGTTGTGATTTTTTTTCCTGATTGGATGTCCAACACTTGCTGCGAGAGTAGTTTGATTTGTGTTGCGACATCGTTGTGGATCGAGATGTGGGATGAATGTGTTGTGAGGTGTTGGGGGTGTTTGATTGGTGGGAGGGGTACTGGTGGGAGTTTCCTACAAACTTTACTATACGTTCAAGGCCTGCTGATATGCCTGCATTTTCATCAATAATGCTTGTTGTTGATCTTTGTTGTTGTTGTGCCAACGAGGCTTGTTATTGGTTGAGATGCTCCTATGCCAACGAGACTTGTTATTGGTCGAGTTGCTATTATGCCAACGAGGCTTGTTATTGGTCAAGCTACTACTATGCCAATGAGGCTTGTTATTGGTCAAGTTGTTGTTGTGCCAACAAATCTTCTTGTTGGGAAATTTTTTGTTGAGCCAATGAAGTCTTTTATTGGGTGAGTTTTTGCTGAGCCAACAAAGTCTGTTATTGGGCAAGTTGTTGTTGAGCCACTATAGTTTGTTATTGGGTGAGCTGTTGTTGAGCCAACAAAGTCTATTATTGGGCAAGCTACTATGCCTAAATATCTTGTAGGGCTTGTTGGTATGCTTTCCAATAGATTTCTTGTAGTTGTGCTTGGTATTTCTCTTGCGCCTATTGGTCCTAGGCTTGAGCTTCGACCTGCGCTTGTTGGGCTTGTGCAGGTTGTGCCGCTTGTTGGTTTTTCTTTAGTACCCTCTGATGATTGGATGTTTTCATGGTTTGGATCAGGGTGGTGAATGAATTCATCATGTTGGATTTTGGTGGGATTGGTGGTGGATTGGGAATGACGCCATCCATGGTGATAGGTGAAATGGTTGTGGCGATGGTCGGGATTTGGGTTGTTGGAGGTGTGGTTGAAATTATCACTCCTTGAGAAGGTATTTTTTGAGAGATTTGAGGACCGATTAATGTATTGACTCTAGTGGCTTGAATGCTTGCCACTTGTTGTTGTGATGTTTGCGGGCAAAAAGAGAGGATTTGATGTGATGCTTGGAATTCCCAGTTTTGAGAAACTAGATGTGGGTAGGGGGGGACGACCCAATCCAATAGGTGATGTGGATGTGAGTCGTAATGGGGGAAAGGGTGGTAAGTTCTCCTGAAAGGAAAATGGGTCAGTGAATTCTACTGTTCCAAACAAACCACCTTCTCCTTGTGGTAGAGGAGTTTGTATGTTTAACGAATAGGTGGGAGTTGCATGGAATGAGGATGGATCCATATGATTATGGAAGGTGACTGGGACGTAAGGGTGTGATGGACTCACCAAAACAGATTTTTCTGATGTTGTGCTAACACTTACCTCTTTGTTGTTCACAAGGTGATGCTATTCTAACTCTCGAAACATAGCACTTCCTTTGTTTACAAGTGGGGAAGTTGGTGTGATTGTTGATATGGTTTGAGGCATTTCTTAAGTGATTTTTGGAGTTGACCCTGGGGATGTGTTCGTAAGAGGCATGTCTATACTAGTGCCTACACCAAGGTCAAAAGGAATCGAGATCCCTCCTTCTATTAAGGTGCATAATTATTTAAACATGGCATTGAAAATTTTATGATTCTCTGGTTTTTGGACCATTTCTAGCATTTTTGATTGTGTCATCCCCATGTCCTTGTTTGTGATGTCCTCTTCATAGTTTTCCTCTTGAGAATTTTTTGATGGTAGAGGAGAACTACTTGGGGGATTTCTGGATCCTGCAAGGTTTGTTTCGGTGGTTACTTGACACAAGTCACTGGAAGTTGATATTTTTTTGATGTTTTTCATGTTCCTCTTGTATTGTGATCTTGTTTGGACCATAATATTAGGATCGTTTGATCTTAATATTTAGGCCCAAAAGAGAAGAACTAGGGAAAGAAAAAGATAAAAAATGGGTGGGGGGATGATGATGAGATAAATGGATGAAGTGAATGAATGATGAGATAAATTTGTTCAAGAGTTTTGACTATTTGGCTAGGTGTGTTAAGCCAAAATAGAGTAATGCTGATTTAGCCTTTAAGTTTAGCATGAATGATTTTCCAAAGTTTCTCAAAATTTTGTTGATGGGATGAGATTTGGTTGATGGAAAGATGGATGAAGATTTTGATCCTAGACCTGACTTAGACATGAATCTCTTAACAAAACCTCGGTGTTGAAGAACATGCTACACTTCCTATGTGAGGAAAGAGATTCTTTCAAAAAGCTCATGATTCTATTGATAATAGAATGCATACAAACTTGGGTTGTTTGTTGAAGCCTTTGTATAAAAATTGTACACTAGTCTTTCTTTGACTTCAAGGAGCATTTCAAGACATTATTCACGGGCTTTGAGACTAATCCTTTTGAACTTCGGTTGTGGGATTTTAACCTTTTGAGAAATCATTGAGCCTACACATGTGGGGTCCAATTTATCTTCTATCTTGCCTTAGTGAATTATTTTTACCAAAATCACATTCTTGATTATGTTTTAAACTACATGTCTAATGTCCCACTTTCTTTTTTATCACACAAGGTCGATTATGTGGAAATCAAGGAAATTAGGGAAAAATTTTCATATGTTTACCTTACTTAAAACAAATGATGATAAAATTTAAACACTTATAAACCTCTAAGGATATGATCCTTAGCCAAAGCAAGAGTACTTAAACTCATCAAAGATATATTTTTTTCTCTAAGGGGTTTGAAATTTGGAGCTCTTTGTGAGTTTGTTTTTCAACTATTTTGAGGACCAATCAATGTATTTTCCATTTCCAGGCACATGTACAACCCTATAATGAAGAGACAATATTTTTTAGGGTTCCCACTTGGACGAATCCAAATCTGCATATTTTGTGCGAATGACTAGATGCTTGACCACAATGACTCCCCTCCATGGCACACACTTTTTGGGTCAGCCAAGCATCAGTACCCATGAATCTACCATGGCATAGTTTTCATCTCTACAAAGAAACCACATGTATAACATGGGGCGGCTTCAAAGGATATGACATTTTGCACCAACAAAATAGATAGGGGTTTTTCCTTCTAAACAAGGGTTTTAATTCGGACTTTCCATTCAAGGAGGTTGACCCATGCAATGAGAGACCATTGGTGCCCTTCTCGTTGGAGCCAACCACGTGATATTTGATTTTGTTCCAGTACCGAATTTTATATCTCGATTGGAAATAAACTTGGCTTTAGTGTGTTACGGGTTGGGTCGTTCCCTTGGGTGAGTACTTTTTCCAACAAGGCAGACTCGCTAAGACAAACAAAAGCGAGTAAACATATTCATAGTTTGATCAACCTTTGTTTAGAAACAAAGGGAGAACACACACAATAAGTATAATCAAACTTGCAATATTTTTTGTTCAATTTTAAACCCAAAATTGAAGTGTGGAGGTAATACTTTTCACAACTTAATGGGTGATCCCACAATAGTGGTTTACAATTTTTGGCCAAACTGGACACTGAAATTATTATTTTTAACTGAATCTTCACATTTGGGCTCCTATAGTGGTTAAACCTTGAAGAATTTGGAGATAATGCAAACTAGAGTATCATCACATTTTGTCTCTAGATTCTAAAAATATTTTTTTCAAAATTTTTGGAATCAGATTGCACTTCTTTTTCCATCTCCCATGAAAAATAGTTTTTTCAGAAAACAACATTTAAAAAAAGTGATGCTCATCATATACAACATAAATTTTTTTGTATGAAGGATAAAATTATAATTTTTTTGAATTTAGATTTGAAACTACGATATCTAGCACTTTCATTTGGTCTCATAGTTATTTATTTAATATTTTTTCCTTAATCAAGTTTTGAAGTCAAACCAGTTACAATTTAGACATAGGGGGACTGTATACAACATAATTTTTTTTTTATGTATCAAAATTCAATTTTATTTTTTTAATGCATCAAGGACATCAATACCCAACACAAAAATTTTATTTTGATAATCTGCTATTTTTCCACATGTGCAAAACAAAGAGCTTGATTTTCGGTGAAAAACCTATGTGTAGTAAAACAAAGAAAAAACATACATAATAAAACCAAAACATATTAAAATTTTATTCGTTGGATAGCTCGTTTTGAGGAATACCATATTCCACTTGTTTATGTGAAGCCTCCTCCATTTTCATCCTCAACCTGAGCTTCAAAGGGTAGAAATCTGCTAAAATTTTGTGGAAGAGGAGGAGAAGGGAAAAAAACCGGGGTTCGAATGAACCCACCTTCGCTCGAAAGGGTGAAGGGGGGTTCATTTGAATCCCCCTTTTTTTTGAATTTTCCATTCATTTCTATGAAGAAACATGACATCATTGGGTTCAAGCAAACCCACCATGCAAAAGGGGGTTTCCTCAAACTAGGTGTTTGATCAAACCCCTCTTTTGGGTTCGTGCGAACCCATTAGTTCAAATGAACCCTTTAAAACATGAAATTTTGAATGTGTGAGAATTTTCACAAATTTCATTTCTCATCAAAATTGTACACAACTATTATGGGTTTACCCTAATATCACAAAAAGACTTTTGATTCTCAAGATCGTTGTAAGGCACAAGAGAAGTGCATACACCTTCTAAATGCTATTACTTTGTGAAAATGATTACAAAACATCAAGTGCACATGTTCATTTTAATCATCAAAGCAAAAGATGAGTTCTTTTTAAAGCACCAACTTTGAAGTGTGAAAGTTTGCCTTGTTCAATATTAGACCAAATCAAAATTTAGTAAATGTCTACGATTATTTTTAACCGAAGGGTTAAGTCAAATGATTAATTTTAACAAAGTATGAAAATGTAAAAATCTAGCTCAATAAGCATTAAAAAATGCTTTTGTGAATTTCTCCAATCTTGTTTTTTCCTTGATTTGATTCCAATATCAACTTATAAAAGAGAATAAAAAAATAATACATGAATAAAATAATTCAAAAAATTTCTTATGTATTAATGCATTAACCATAGATTATTTAAGAAAATTCCATCTCTTCAAAAAAAATTATCCCCCTTATAATGCTTAAAATTCCCTTATATCGCCGCTTTTTCACACATTTGCAACCTCAAGCACCCTATTGCAGATGTTTAAGGTAGGCGGCACGGTGATGCGGTGGCGGTCTACATAGTCAACTAATAGGTTTTACCGCAATACCATTGACAACATTGTAGATGACCGTGGTAATGCGGTGGCAATTAGCAATTACCACGCTATCACTAGCAGTTAGACAAGAGACTATGGTGATGTGGTGGCGGTCAAGTGATAGTCCAACAGGTTTACCGTAATACCATAGATGGTCAAGCAAGAGACCATGATGATGTGGTGGGTGGTGACAAACGGCTACCGCGCTACCGCCAATGGTTATCACAAAGACCAAAATGACTACGTTATATAGGGACAGGCGATTACAATTGCTATTGTGGTACCGTAGATGGTTAGGTTGGAGACTCCGGTGGTGCGGTGGATGGAGAGGATCTGGAAGTAGCGGCTAGAAGAGACCATGGTGAATAGGGTTAAATGACACAAACAACAGTTAAATTTGATACCATGATACCGTGCGTAGTCTAGATAGAGACCATAGTGATGCAGTGATGGTCGAGGAGGTGATTAACCGCTCTACCGTAGGGAAGAGACAGCCAGGCCATGGTAATGTGAGAGATTGAGAGGGTGAAGACTGCCAAGTTATGGTGAGTGTGAAGGTAAGCCATGGTATGGTGATAGATACCGCGAGCAGGGAAGGTTGACGGTGTGGTGAAGCGGTAGAAGATGGTGAAGATAGTGAGAACAGAAAGGAACGATGATGCGGTAGCATGGTAAAAGGTAGGAATAAAGGTCGAGCAAAATTCCTGACACCGCTATACCACAGGTGAATAGACTAAGAAGCGTGGTAGTGTGGGAGATGGTCGGCCTAGCTGTGTGGAAAAAATGCAAGGAATAGTATGGGAGAAGAAGAAATTTGCAGCAAAGCTTATTCAATTTATGATTTGATTATTTAGATTATTTTCTTTCAATATGCATATATCAACAGTTAGGCATAAGAAGTCATGATTCATAATTTTTTTCTAAATTTATGTCTTCTCATGTAATGATCTGTGTAATTTTTTTTAACCATGAATACTCAACAAGAATGATTGTTAATAAAATAGTAAGACACGTCGAATGAACCGAGACTTGCTGCAATAGAGATACAAGTGAAACTGTAAAGGAAAATTCTTCAAGCCCTCCTTCTAGCGCCATAATGTGAATGCTAAAAATCTGCATGAGAGAGACTTAAACCAATTTCATGTTGTTAGCACAAGTCAATTCAAATCAGAAAATTTAACATCCCTATGAAATACTTAACCATGTTCAGACATGCGAATAATGAATTGAAAACAAGTTAAATAGAAACATATTGAAATAACATGATCAAACCCTTATCTCATAGTGGATTGGTGCCACTTTGTTGTTTAGTAAGCAGCCCTTTCCCAATCCTTGAATTGCAATGAACAAGATTAGCTCTCAATCCAAGAGAGTAACCTTGCATAAAATCTATGGAATGAAGATGAGTTTGATCATAGTAAGTTTACTCAAAGTTGTGGATGAAATGAAGTATAGTATAATTTCTTGAATTTCCCATCCTCAAATGAGGAGAGAAGCCTCTCATTTATAGATTCCAAAATGGAAGGGATAGTGAAATAGAGCAATATGGGATCATTCAACATCCAATGGCCAAGTGTCACTTGTCAAGATGTGAATGGTTGAAGGTTGTGGACATTTTGGCCAAAGTGCCAATAAATGCAATTAGGTGGAATTTCAAATTTGAGAAATGACATGTGAGAGGGAAAAAGGAATGAAATAAATGCCACTTGGCTCAATGCACAAGGACATGTAAGAGGAATGAATGCCTTATTGGATGTACAAGTCCACTTGGACTTTTTGAATTCAAATTGATGGAATATCCCCTTTTGATGCCATATGAGGGAAAATAGATGAATTAATAAATCAAAGTAATTGATTTATTGTGCAAGTTGCATTCTCTAGAGAATGTGACATAAATTAAGATTAATTTAATGAGGAATTTAGGAGATTTGACAATTTAGACTTAAATTGTTGAATTAATTTAAATGAGAATTGAGAGGAATTGATTAATTAAATAATTGATTTTGATTTATTTAACTAAGTGGGAAAATGTTAGATTAAATCAAATAAGGTTTAATTTATTTATTTTAATAAAAGTAATTTAGAAACTTTAATCAAATAAAATGATTTAGTTAATTAAATAGAGACACAAGATTAATTAAATTAAATTGATTAATTTAATCAGAGAAGGAGAAAGACTTAATCAAATAAACAATGATTTATTAAATTAAGAGATAAAATATGATGAAAAGCTGAGAGTATGATTCAGGAAGAAATGTTGATAATAATCAGGATCAAATGTGTTGAACCAAATTTGCACATTTTTCATGTCTACACTTCCAAGTAACCGAGACCAACCTATAACAAATCCTTCACCTATTTCCTATAAGAGACCATGAAATAATTGAATAAATCTCGTTGTGCCTCCTAAAATTGAACAAGTTTATAAATTTAAAGAGAAAGTAGTTGAACAACCTCCCAAGGTCCCTTATGGGAATAAAATAAACCTATGGTTGATAAAATCACTCCTACACAATCACAACTTGAAAAAAAAATAAAAAAATTGAAATGCTAGAGTGCGTAGTCGTAGAAGTCATGTTATTTTTGGAAAAATGAAGAAGATCATATCCCTTGCTATCAATTTTTTTTTTATTGATTTCATCAATATATGTGAGTTACAACTGCAAGAATCAAGTCACATTAATCCAGTATTTCGAACTGGTAATACAAAATATGCCTCTGATATTTTTCTCTGATATCCTCTCCAGTAAATAACTACTACTTCAGGTTTTTGGGAAGCAGTTTGAGATTGGTAAATACACGCATGGACTAGATCTCATGCATATAGGTGATCGAGGTATCATTTTTTTGATTGTATTTCTTCTATTAGGTCTCCTATTGGCTGACCTAACAAGTGATTAAAGATGAAATGGACTAATTTTTTTCTGTACAATCCATGTCGACATGCCACATAGTTTAATTATTTTCAAGAATGTTTTGGGATTAATTGGAGTTGACTTGATTGATAACTTGTGGACAATTCAATATATACAAGTTCTTTTGAAGATATGATGAATGGATGTGAAGTGTGTGAGTGTTGGTAGATTGTTTGTGGAAGTGAAGAGAGTGAATTATAATATGTTTACATGAAAATTAATTGTGCTACAAAGGAATTGAATCTGAACTTGAGGTGTACTTCTACTAGTTCATTATTGGTGGTTAGCCATTATGTTACTTCATTTTTGTAGGCAATAAGCTTCCCATTTTGGATAGTGAGTCGTGGCAGTAAGCCACCTCTTTGTAATATCTTATAACTAGTTATACTATATTGTGAGTTAATCCTCACCGTGAATTTTCCCACTTTTGGTTTTCCACTTAAAAATTTGAGTGTCTCTTGTGCTATGTGTTTCATGTTCTGTTGATGTTTTTTCTTATCTTAATTATCATATGTATTAGTTTAATTGGATGGTTTTTGTTCAGTAAGTTTGAGAATATACTAATTCATCCCCCCTCTTAGTATATTAGATATTTAACAATTGGAATCATATCTTGTTTCCTCTAGATAAGTCTAACAGTCTGAGGGAGATCTTGAAGATTGAACAAATGGTTGATAATGTAGAGCTCCAAACTGCCCTAGATGATCTTGATAAACCTGAAAATGAGAATAAAGATTTGAAAGAGAACCTTGATGAAGCGGATGAATGTGTCTGAAAGTTGAAGGAACAACCATGGAAATTCAAAGAGAGACATAGAGAAGTCGGTGACCAACTGAAACAAGAAAATGAAGACATTACCATATTGAAGTTGCAAGTTGAAGAAAAGAAGAGGATTGAAGAATGTTTGAATGCTGAAATGAAGGACAAGCCTCATGAATGTTCCAGACTTGAACATGAAGTAGTGAATCTGAGATAATAACTAGAAAAGGAAAAAGTTTGCGAGGATAGTTTCAGGTCAAGCTCTACCAAACTTGATGAATTTATTGCAAGACAAAAGCCCTCTAAAGACAAAGGTGAAATGGTATTTGAAACAAGTGAAAGCTAAAAATAAGTAAATGATCAAAAGAATCAAGATAAAGGAAAGCATAAAAAAAAATTGTCCAAGGAAACCACCTGTCAGACAATCGAATGCACAATGGTACCCATCTTTCAATGGAACTTTGTTTCATGCAACAAGTTTGGGCATACATCAATTGAATGTAGGAGCAAGACGAATCAGTTCTTTGGTTCTTTTTGTAGACAATGCTATGCCTATAATAAGTTTGGAAATAGGGCTAGTGAATGTAGAACTTAAATGGTGAATAGGTTTAATGGGGGTAGAGTAAATCAATCCTTTGTTGGCTATTGTTATAATTGAAATATATATGGGAACAAAGAAAATCAATGTAGAACAAGGTTTGATGGAAGCAATCAAGTCAAAGAAATGTTGTCTATTATAATTGCAACAAACTAGGACATATTTTAGAGGTATGAAAAAGAAAAAAGGGAAAATAGTCTTCTCTGGAAAGGAAGAATGAAACTAAGAAAAGGGTTGACAAATAATAAGTTAAGTAGGAAATGAGTAAGATATGGAAAAATAAAGAGGAATCAAGATCTTCTGATGCATCTTTTCCCTTTGGTGGTGCAAATAATTCCTCTCGGAACTAGAACTAGCATGGTCTTAGGGGGAGCTTTAGCAAAAAATCATTTGAACCCCCTATTTTCGGGTGTGTTAGCTCTTGGCACAAAGTGATGTTGTAGAGATTGAATAGGAAGAGGTTTTGGAAAAGAAATCGGATGAAAAGACGTATGCATTCTCACTTGTGGAGCATATTAGGGTTTTTTGTGTGAGAGAACTATTTTGTCAGCTTTTCAAATTCCAAGTGCATTAAATAAAAATCAGCGCATTAAATGAAAATCAGTGCATCACATTTGTGTATAAATGAAAATTATGAAGGTATTTTTATCACTTGTATATTCGAAAAAAATGAAGAGCAATCCAGAGCAATTTGGAGCAAATTGAAGTTCATCTAATGCAAACCCTAGTTTTTGTTAGAGTAAAAGGTTTATTACTTATTTATTTTAATTAACTTATCTTTTCTATTCTAATTATTAAATGCATCATTTTAGGTTTCACTTTAGGTTTTCTTGATCTCCTTCATAAGGATTGATCTCATTGTATTATTTTGTATTCTCTGATTAATGCATTATTAGCTTTCATAACACCCTTTGTTTTTTTGTCTCCACCTCTTATTTTTGTGACCAATTATTTTCCTTCAAGTGATCTATGGGTTCTATGAAGTTGGCTTTCACAACTTCTACATGGTATCAGACCTCCAGAACTACTGCTCTCCTATTCATGATTTGAAGATTTTTTTGGAGCTTCAAGGGTTTAGAGTTTACCTTTTTTGATTCAGAGCGTACTTTTCTATTTGGTGTAATTTGAGATCAAACCAAACTCATGGTTGCGCTCAGGAGGTCGTTTCCATGTTTTTTGATATATAATTTGCCCAGTTTCAGTGTAATTGGCTCCAGAGGCAAAACAATTTCCCCCTAGGGCCATACAGACCCCAGGGCATGTGTTTCCATGCAAAAATAAATAAAAAATATATAAAAAATTACGTTTCAAAAAAAGCACTCCCCATACATTTGTGGCTCACCGCCAAGTGGCCACTAGCCTGGTGGCGACCACTGGTTCTGCAACTAGTGCCATAGCTAACCTGGCACCAGATTGTTGTCAGTTCATCACCCTCTAGCCACTGGCGGAGCGCTGCTCAAACTTTGCCCGTCTGTCATCAGAGCGCCGCTAGACCGAGCAAAGCAACTAGGGAGGCACCAAGGCCCCTTTTTTCAATCTTTTTTTACCACTTTGGGTAAATCAGGCATAAAATGGTCATACGAGCTCGGATTTTCGAAAATGAGATATTTCTGGAAAGCTGATTTGAAGCTAGATCTATTTTTGCATGTCATTTTTTCTAATGTTTCTATTTTTCTGCTGTTTTTACCAGTCAAATTCAGAACTTGTGTTTTGCACTCTGGAGGGGCGTAGCTTTTGCATCTGAACTCCATTTTTCAAAAACGAATAGGCATTGGAAAGGTGTTCGAGCACTCTCTTCAGATTTTTAGTTTATTTCCTCAAATAGTTCACCCGATACAAATAATATTTTATGAAGCATTTTTTTCTCTTTCTGGCTTTTCAACTTTAAAAATAGTACTAGGGTTTGGGTTCTTTTGTTGTGGGGGGTGTTTTTTTCTTGCTTTCTATCATTTACAATAGAAAACTAGAAACCTCTACTATAATTTTTTTTTTAAAACCCATTCATCATGGAAGACTAATCTTCTATTGAATGTCTTTCCCCACACAATTATCACACCTAGAAAGCATAAATGACAAAACTTCTCATGTCAAAAGGGTTATGGTCATGGTTGGATGATGTTCAACCACAGTTTACATGGCCGTTTGAGGTTTTTCGGAACATGAATAGAGTGGATGAGGCCATAGGTTTTCTATCATTGCATGTTTTAGATAGCCTTTTATTTCATCTAGAGGGTTGCACAACTCCTCGAGTTGTGGTTGAAGTTTTAAACTTTATTTGGTAGCATTAATCAGTTTCGTGCACTTCAAATTGAGGCTGAATTGAATTCCTTAGTACTTGATTCATATCCTACCATTGAAGAATTTTTTATGAAGTTCAAATCACTACAATCTTTATTACAAGGTTGTGGTAAGAGAAAAATAGATAAAGAGTGCATTTACCTGATTCTCTCTAAGCTTCATGGTCCATTTCATATGTTTTCCTCTACATCATATTCTATTATGGATGCCTTGGGTGCATGATTTACCATGCCTACTTTTGAGGTGTTATGTGACTGGTTGACATGAGAGTAATCCAAGATATTAAAAATGGATGCTCTCACAAGATCTAAGAACCAAGCACTAGTAGCTCAGTCATCTAAGGGGAAGCAGAAACAAAAATAGAAGTCGAAGATAGATTCAGTTGTTAGTGAGAATTCCTCCAAGCCTCCTCCAAATTATGATTCAAAACCACACTCCCATCCCAAATAGGGAAAATATTCTATGTTTGGTGATTCTTCCTCCAAGACTAAGAAGAAATTAGGAGATCCTTGTAGTTTCTATTGAAAGGAAGGACATCCAGTTTCTAGGTGTTGGAAATGATTAGAGGCTTTAGAGGAATCCATGCAACATAATCATATCACCTCAACTCAGGCTTCTTCTCCTCCCATGAGGAAAGGTCATGCTCTTTCTGCATGAGTATTATCTTCAGGGTCCACTTGGATTCTAGATTCTGGTGCGTCTCACCATATGACACACACTAAGGATTCGGTCACCGCACTTGCCCCTATTAGTACTACATAGATTGTAGTGGGTGACTCAACACAACTTTTAGTTAAGGGTTCATGTATTGTTTCATTAGATGGTGGTTGTCTTCAGGATGTACTTGTTGTTCCTGACATTTTGACAAACCTTCTTTCAGTTTATCAGATTTTACATTTTGGTTCTGGTAAGACAGTTGAGTTCTCACCACATGATGTGGTTATTTGAGACCTTCATGATCCTAACCTAGTTGTGGCTATTGGGAGTATTGATTCTACATCTCACTTATATAGAGTTGATGACTTTGAGAGTTCAAACATTTCAAGTTCCTCTCTTATAGCACATGCAGACTCAATGAGCAGGCTTTGGCATGAGTGTTTGGGCCATATCAATTACAGATATTTACAACATATGAGTACACAAGAACTCGTGATTGGGCTCCCTAATATTTTTTGTACTTGTAACTGTAGGAGTTGAGAAAATACAACACCACAAACCCCGAAGATCACCTGCATGCAAATAACCTGTCACAAAAGAAGAGATGGAGACAAACAAGCAAGGGTTCTCTAAAAACTGAAAATGTATATATCAGAGAGAATGAATTGATATGAAATACAATGGGATCAATCCTTATAAAAAGGAGATCATTCAAACCCTAATAAAACCCTAATAGGAAAAACCCTAATAGAAGCCCTAATAGGATAACATTTAATAATTAATATAATTATTAAATGTCACATTATGCAAACTAACGTGATATCTTAGGAAGGGAATAAAGGTAACTTAATCAACATAATTAAGTTAAAACCTTTACTCTAACACACCCCCTTAAGATGAGCAACACTGCAGCTACAAACAAATGCAAAAAAGCAAAGGTAACTACAATGCAAGACGACAACATGGGTCCCAACAACTAGGCCAGATTAGGTACCCAAATACAACCAAATCTCTGTAAAATGGAGAAATAGAGAAAACCTCATGGGAAAAAGTTCTACTCCAAAAAAAGAAGAAGAAATCCAAGAAGAAGAACATCACTGAAGCAGAAGAAGCTGTAAACAACTGTCTAAAGATGACTACTATGGTGTTGAAGAGCCTCCGCTGAAGATAAGATGATTAGGATCAAAAAGACAACAATTTGTATGAGTGCCCCATATGACACTACTTGAATTAGATGGAAAACAAAGGCAAATACCTGGAACGAAGATACAAAATCTGCATGAGTGCCCCAAATGACACTACTTGAATCAGATGGCAAACAAAGGCAAACACCTGGAATGAAGATACAAATGGAATAAGTACCAATAGTCTGTCAAGAAGACAACAATCTAAATGAGTGACACAAATGACACTACTCGAATTAGATGGAAAACAAAGGCAAACACTTGGAATGAAGATACAAATGGTACAAGAACCAATAGTTTGAAACACTGATCAACTAAGAATGAAAGATTCCTTCCAAGGTGAAACCAAGGAAGCATTAGCATGAACAGTATAATACCCCACCATAATGCTGAACTGGGAGCCTGGCAGATCAATTGAAATGGTGTGCAACACCCTATAGTGCATGAAGAAGATACAACATCTGAAAGTGCACAAGAAAGCACCTGCAACTAAAAAAGTGGTGTGCAAAACAAAGCACACATGCATGAGGCTGGAATAATATGGATTCACTGTTGTCATGGAGGGACACTCACCGGACAAAGATGTGATGGAAAAACAAAGGAAAAATACACAACCCCTCATGGCACTTTATAATATCAGTGCGAGTACAAAATATGGCACAACCTTATGTGCAAAATCCCCAAAAGATGCATGTACAATAGTGTGGCACTTTATCTCAGTGCATTTACATAAAAGATAGTTGACAAATGATGCTCAAAATATTCTCAAAAGAAAAAATGATGGAAATACATGAAGAACAGCCAAGAACAAAGCATCCCATGCAAACAAAATGTTTCCAAGAGCAAATATGTCCAGGTAATCCACCAAAGTGTGAAAACACAAATAACTGAATAAAATATACTTAGAGTGAAATTTGGAAAAATAGCATGGATGAAACTGAAGAGCCCTAAAATACGGTTCCAATGCTGCTAAGATTGTGAAAAACGAAGAAACTGATCAAAAGTTATGAGCTTGAGATTGAAAATAGCCCTTTTGTCTTCAACTGGCTGTAGAATGCACCAACGGAAAAATGAAGTGATGAGACCCACAACACTAGAAAGATAAGAAAACCAACTTTCTGACGATATGTCATTTGCCAAAATATGACATTGTATGCCCAAGTTACGGCCTCTGGATAAATCAACTCCAAAGAGGGAAAAAACGAGTGTTGGGTTAAATTGGATGGTCATACAACCATCACAGCAAAATCACTGGATTAAATTTGATGGCCAAATGACCATCACTGTAAAAGTGCGATTGGACTATTTTCCTAAAAAAATGTTTTTTTAAATAAAAAAATTACAAAGATTTTTTTTTGAATTTAAAAAAAAAAAAAAATTGTGGTGGGGGAGGCACGTGGGCCCACCCCCACTGTAGCCCATGTGGGCACGAATTCCCTACGCAGGGGACTACACAAGTATTGACCTACATAGGTCTACGTAGGTATGGACCTATGTAGGTACTTGCCTGCGGAGGAGCCGGCTTGAGCAAGCCGTAAAAAGGCTTTTTAAATGCCTTTTTTTTTATTATTTTTTTTTTCAAATCAATTTTTTTTTACAATAAAAATTTTGCATGAATTTTTCACAAAAAATATATTTTCCGAAACAAAAAATAAAAATACCAAGGATTTGTCCGATTTGCACACAGACGACGGCCGTATGGCCATACCTTAAAAAAAATTTTGCTCCAAATTTCGACTTTGTCCAAAATGGATGAATGAACAGTCGATTTAGGGGTTTTGGACCGTTGTGGGTGCAATGGCAATGTCCGTTTGAGCTGAAAATGCTTCAAAAATTGCAGGTGTGCCTTAGATCAAGAAAACAATCCCCAAACCCTTGAAGCTCCAAAAATCTTCAAAACAAGAACAGGAAGTTGCAGGTGTGGAGCTCTGATACCATGTAGGAGTTGAGAAAATGCAACACCACAAACTCCGAAGATCACCTGCATGCAAATAACCTATCACAAAAGAAGAGATGGAGACAAACAAGCAAGGGTTCTCTGAAAACTGAAAATGTATATATCAGAGAGAATGAGAGAATGAATTGATATGAAATACAATGGGATCAATCCTTATAAAAAAGAGATCATGCAAACCCTAATAAAACCCTAATAGGAAAAACCCTAATAGAAGCCCTAATAGGATAACATTTAATAATTAATATAATTATTAAATGTCACATTATGCAAACTAACATGAAATCTTAAGAAGGGAATAAAGGTAACTTAATCAACATAATTAAGTTAAAACCTTTACTCTAATAGTAATTGGTGATTTTCTGCAAGATAGATTGTTAGTAACATACAATATATATCAATTAAATCCATAAAATCAATGAAATGCATAGGAGAAATAAGAAAAGAAACAAGAAGAAACTTCACCCAATCTTTCCTCCTCCATGGCTAACTTCCATTGCACCTTCTTAACCTGTTGTGATAAAGAGTGTGCCGTCAGATTTGATGAGAAAAATTCAATAAATGGACTAGCCCTAAACAAATCTTTGAAGGATTTGGATAATCTAAATGCAAAATGAAGTTAAATCTAGAATGTAAGTAGTTAAGCAAGAATGTAGAAGATCAAGAAGCCTAAAGATGATAATAATAAGAGATTGCAATATTAAGAGATGTCGAAAATGAGGACAAGATTGCCATTTTATAGAAAATGAAATCTTGAATAGACAGATAAGAGTGAAGATTGAGAAATGCCTTAGAATCAATGGTCAAGATTGAAAATGGAAACTCTCAATTAGGGTTAGGCTAAAATTTCCAAATGTGTGGACAAGATTTAATTTAAGAAATTAAATCAATAATGGAGAATAAATGTGACAATAAGATGAAAATTAGTAAAATCAAGAAGATAAAGATTTAACAAGAAGATGTGATTTAGAAAATCAGCAATTATTTGATTTGTAGATGAATGTTACCATTTTAAATTAAAATTAATTCAAAATATGGATTTAGTGAGATAGTAAATAATTGATTTTAAGATTATTTACTAAAAAAAGAAATAATTAACTATGTGAGATCAATTTTAAATAAATTGTTTTATTTAAAATGATGAAATGTCAAATAAGGAAATTAAATAACTAGAAATAATTATTTAATTTAGAAGTGGTGATTGATTAATTAAATAAATTAATAAATCTATTTAATTAAAAAAGACTTGAGAATTAGTGACATATTAAATAAATAAATTAAAACATATTTATTTAATAATCAAGAGGAAATAAGTGATAAATATTAATTAAATAAATTAAGGAATTTATTTAATTGTGAGAAGACATTAGATAATTAGTGACACATTAAATAAATAAATAAGATCTATTTACTTAATAATCATGAAGAATAAAAGAAAATGAATTATTTAATCAATAGTCGAAGGTGGGTTAGAAACATAATTAAATTTTCATAATTATGTTAGGACGAAAAGTGGTAAAATAGAGCTTGCAAGCCTAGGTCATTTTTATGTGTCTATATTTGCCCCTCTTTGTCATAATAAATTTTATCACATTATGGCAAAGAAAAAAAGTCAAGAATATGCCCTAGCGAAGGTATGGAGTGCCTATGCCCCCTCAGGAAATTTTTTGGAATTTTGCCTTGGAGTCAAATTTTTTTAGAAAGTGTCCCAATTAATCAAATTAATGACCAAAAAAACAATGACCTGATTGGCTTCAAAAATGAAGGACATCGAGCTAGTGAAAATGTCAGTCAAAGGTGGTCAAATGAGCCTCCAGTACAAACTCACTAGGTCAAAACCCTAATTTTCAACCTATAAATAGGTTGAAAAAGCAAAACCAAGTGTCATTTTCACATTTTCTATTTAGAATTTTCAGCGATCAGAGCTTAAAGAGACGATGGTGACTCCTTCGACAAATGACCGTGGCTACCGCATGTGGACTTTCCAACGACCTAAGGGAGTAGAGGCACCGATAAGTACTCTATCCAACTTGTAATTTTTTCAAATTTCATGCATATATTAGGGTTTCTCGGGGATAAACAAATGTGTTGCAACATAATTATTTTTGTGTACACCACATTTCATAGCAGAAACGATGCATGTTAAAAAGCATAACACATGTGCTGATTTTTGTAATGCAACTAACATGTTGTGATGTAAACATGAGGTATAACGATGCAATTGATATTAGACTGCACAATCATTCTACGGAATGACACAATTATTGTAAGCATGTGCAATTGCTAGATGAAATGATGCATTCACAATATTCTGACACAATTGCGAGATGTAGAGCCACATTTGAGATAGTGTGATGAAATTGCAGTCAACACGACGCAATTGTAGTTGACCAGAGTTGACCATAATTGACTTTTTGGAGACTCCTTTTCAGATGCATTTTTGGTTTCCCAATAGTAATAAAGTGCCCATAATGTTGAACCAAGTGTGCTAATCCTCATTTTTACATGTGCAGAGATGATTAGTGCCGGTAAATACATGAGAGTTCAAACCAACGACGTATGCCTTTAGACACCACTTGAGTGACATGGAGAGACGATGATTGATGATAGTAGGATTATACTATGTCACCTACATGCCCATTATTGAGGAGAACAGGGGCCTACTGACAACACACTATGATAAGTGGCATTCTAAGACATGTTCCTTTTAGCTTCCCATAGGAGAGGCCATAATGACCTTGGAGGATGTTTATCGCATTCTGCACATCCCGATCAATGGGGAGAGGGTTGTATATGATCCACACCGAGGGTGACAAGCCCTATCAGAGATGTACGAGGATTCCATTGGTGTTGGTATAGGTATCGATGGTTATGAGATTGGTTGGGATTTTGTGGCCAACCAGTTTCCACACTGGGATGCCATGCTCATGAAATTGATTATTGGAGTATTGATTCCAGATCATCATGGCCATTGATTTCCAATTGGATGGGGAGAGGTACTAGTTTGCACGCGAGGTCAAAGGACCATTTTTTCCTTGGTACCTTGCTTGTTGGCCATGCTATACCATCAGCTCCATGAGGTATTCTATCATTAGGATTAAAGTATCAGCTACGGTACCACACTTCTTATGATCTAGGCATGGGAACACATTCCCATTTTTCAGCCACTAGTACAAATTTAGCAGTTGGGTGATGAGATGCCCTATATCTATCTATATGTGGGTTCAATCAATTAGACCCATGTGGGAGATACCAGCTATTGGTGTCTTTGGATTGACACAATGATTAGTTTTTTTATGGAGGCCCTATAGAGATTGCACTTAGTGGCCAGATGAGGATGGTCACTTGTCATTGTGCAGACACTTCTGATATTTGATTGGTTGTATGATTTAGAACCAGCATATCATTGAGATGTACCCGCCCCAGTGGGTACTACAATAGTTCAAGGAGTGGTAGGATGTGCCAGTAGGCATCGTAGAGTATGCACGGTCCTCGAGAGAGACCATATGGGGGCTGCCTATAGCAATGATAGTGGCTGAGTAGTAAGTAGATGGTCTTGTTGCACTTCAATGGATGTGGAGGGGAGGTCCAATAGATGTAGGGAAATCTATAGAGTTTGACACCTGGTGGTAGATTCATAGGCCTATTCCATTGACAGATCCAAATGGTTTGCCTCCTATAGATCAGAAAATAGTTATTCCACGGGTGTGGAGGAGAGGCCGGGGTGGTAGGGATGGAAGAAAAGATAGCAGAGGGGTCAGGGACTGAGATGGAGGCAAGGGAGGTGGAGTTAGAGGAGATGGACGTCGCGGTGGGGGAGATGATGGCGGTGGTGGGGGAGCAAGTGATGGAGGAGATGGGAGGGGTGCCAGGATGAGGAGGGATGAAAAAGGGTGGAGGCAACCCAAGAGATTCAGGAGGAGAGTGGGTGATGTACCATTCTCACCCATCTAGGAGGAGGGTGAGGAGAGAGAGTGGGTAGCTGAGTAGGAGGTCAAGGAGGAGATCAAAGTGGGGGAGGAGGAAGTGGATGTGAGAGAAGAGGAGGTGGTTAAGGGTGGAGAGGAAGTGAAGGGTAGAGAAAAGGGAGAGATTCCAATAAAGGAGGATCCATTTTCTGAGCACCATCCTCTTGATATCGATGTGGAGGAGGTCCAAGGAGAGGAGGATGAGGGGGAGGATGAGGTAGACCAAAGACTATGAGAGCGGATGATTGATGGGGATGAGGAGGAGGATAGGTCACTGATTTTACCAGCAGATGCTACCATTGACCAGAGGATCAATGACCTCTAGAGTAGACTAGATGTGGCCTTGTCTCAAAACAAGGCCTTGGCAACAGAGTTAGAGGTCACCAGAGTGGAGCGAGATCAGGTCGTTATTCAATGATAGGAGGTAGACAAATGGGTCATTAAGTTTGCAATGTTATGTTCTAGACCTATAGGGGATATGGATAGGGAAATAGCTAGGATGGTCGAGAGAAGGGGTCAGTATAGGGTGTTGTATGAGCCGGCCATTCCATCAGAGAGATGAGACCCAAGATTGTCTCGCTCAGTATTCTACTTTCTAAGGATTCTTTCGAGAAAATTTGGAACTATGTGTTGGGACCCATCACAACCTCTTTCACATCAGATTTTTGAGCACATGAGTAATTTGGCTGATGCAGATAAGGTAGAAAATGCCTTTACAAAATAATTCTCTATTTCTAAGAAAAATATGAATGAGGGAGACAGGATTCCAAGGAAGATTGTAGAAATATATTAAAATGATGTTATATTTCATGTTTCATCTGATCAATGAATGATAGAAGTGGTTGAACCCCAGGCCATCTTGATTCATCCTCTAGGTTATGAAATCTCAGAAGAAGTTGTTGAAGGATATGTGAAACTCTTATTGAATATTCCTAAGGATCTGAATGAGTCCCAGATCGAGATATATGTATAAAAATCCATGGAAGTGCATCTGGAACACAACAAAGTTAAATCTGAGAATTTTTTTGAGGAAATCTAGTTTCAATGATGAGGAGTTAGCTTTAGGAAGATCTTTTGTTGCCCCTTTCAGACCTAGTACTAGATCTAGAAAAAGAAAAGGTGTTCCTCCAGTAGCCCCTATCAAATGAAGAAAATAAAAGGATACTAGGGAGAAGAATGTGAGTGTGATTGATGATCAGGAGGAAGAGGAAGAAGACCTTGCTACAAAATTGACAAGGAAGATAAGGGTGAGTGTCTCCTCCAATGCATCATAGGAAACCATTATTGGCTTTAGGAAATTTCTTTATGTACCATCTTTTGAAGATACTAATGAATAGGATGTTAATGATGCAAAGAAGACCAAAGTTAAAGATGAAGTTCCTTTGGACCAAGAAGAACAAAATGCCTCCCTAGTAAGACTCGATTCCCCTCTTAAACTCGATATTTTGGTAGATAATATGGTGAAGTCCACAATGAAAGTGTATAATTTAGTAGGAGAAAAGGATAACGAAACACTAATTTTGGCTATAATCAAATACATTAGTATTCTAGAAGCTAAATGAGACAGCATTAAGTGTGATGTTCCTGAAAATTTTTGGGAAGTGTTGATGAAAAGAAGAGTTGAGGTAGTTGAACTAGAAGAAAGAATAAGAAAATAAAGATTATAAAGAAATTGCACCCTCTTTGTCTTCGGGTAATTTAGAATCTTTGAATATGATTTGTGATAAAATTTTCAAGGAGAAAAGAAGGGTTAATACCCTAATGACAAAAGATAAGAAAGAAATCAAAGAAATTAGGAAGGAAACAATAAGTACTATCAAGGATAATGCTGAAAGGTATGGCATGATTGGTGCATTTGGTTCAACGTTTGAACCTAGAAAATAAAAATCTACAGAAGTTGTTGAAGAAATTCCTTCTGGTGCTTCTGATGACAATATTCCTCTGGAAGTGAATGACACCATTGTCGCTCCAAAAATAGGTAGTACATATGTTCTACCAAATATCAGTATTGTTAAGGATAATCCAAAAAATGAAAAACATGCTGTAGAAAATGTTGAAGTAGAAGTTCATGTTGATGACCCTCTGGTACACCCTAAAGAGGAAGATAGAGATAAGGGAGAAGAGGAGAAGAGGGAAGAAGAATAAGAAGGAAGAGTGAAAATTGAAGAAGAGAAGGGGTATGTGTAGGATCATCATGGGAAAAAAAAAAATCCCTTAAGTGGCGATGAAAATTCAAAAAATCAGAGTTAGGCAACTTGACATAAAAAAATTGAATAAGTTATCTATATTATTTCAAAAATATGTAAGAATAGAATCTGTAGAAAATTGAATGTATTTTCTAAACTACTAGGTTTTTTTTTTTTAAATAATCTATTTGGTGAAAATTTGATATTTGAATGCATTAGTACTTAAAGTTCAAGGAAAAAAATAAGAAGTAGGCATTTGTCTGACCACTTTAACCACAATAAAATGATAGTATTTTTTTATAATATTTTTAGATATAATTAGAGGACTCATGTCTTCATGTGATGCATATTTTTTGTAATTTTTTTCCAAGTAAATAATTAATTATGATTTTTTTTTTACAAATTTTAAAAAATATAAAAAATCTAATGTCTAACCACCTTAACTTAATCAAAACTTCATGAAATTTAATTTTTTTTAATACTATAGTATGTGAAGCATAGAATCTGACACATATTTCAGATTCAAAAATTGTGATGTCATTTTAAAGCTATAGATGTTTTTCACTCAGCCTATCAATCAGGACTTTAGTCGTAATTCAAATAGAAAATGAATAATAATTATTTATTAAATTCAAAGTAAAGCATAATTTATATTGGTGGAAACCTGAGAACCTCCTTTAAAAACACTTTTCGTTTCATCAATTTTGAGTAAAAAAAAGTCGTTAGCCACATGGGCCATCATATCACTTACATATCACTACTTTTTTGTCCATCATGATCCTTCACATACCCGAAGATAAAAGAAGAGAAACTGGAATAGAAGTATGTAGAAAAGGAAATGGAAGAAGAAAATGTAGAAGAAGAAAAACCAAAGGAAGAAGCAAAAAAAAAAAAGGAGTCTGATGAAATTTCTAGAAAGAATGAAGAAGTATCCCAACAAGTTGCAAAATCACAAAAGTCCACTGGAGAATCTTCATCTTCTGATGATGTTTTGAAAGGATTGTTGTCTAAGTAGATTAAATTTCAATCATTAATTCCTTTGGAACTCCTATAGCTTCCAATGAATCATGGTCTAGCAGATCTAAACAAAACCTCCTCTATACATAAACTAGTTTTGGGTGATTTATTTCATGCATCTGGTAGGAGAGAAATCTTGGAGATGCATTAAAAAGGAACTAAGCTAATTGAAGAATCCATCAAGGCTCTATAAGATGTTACACTAGATACATCTATTGACACATCTCTCTCTCTAGTTGAAAACTTCAAGCCTTTATTGGACTCTTTCAAGGAGCATGCCTCAATAATTATTGAGAAAGCAACACAGGATGCGAAAGAGAAGCTGAATGAGAAAATATTGATGATCCTTCATGAAAAATGTGCCTCGACACATACCAATGTAGAGAAAAACCTTGAAGCTATGAAGGCTTGTGAAGCTAAAGCTAATTCTATGTTTACATATTATATAAGGTGGCCTGATACCACTCAAAGCATAAAAGATCACATGGACTCCATTGCGTCCCAGTTGACCACTATCTCCAACACCTACAATGTATCAATTGAAAGAGATAGATCAACCTAGAATGCCATTTTTGTGCACAAAGAAAAGTTCTTTATGCTATAGAAGTAGAAGGAAGATATAATAATGGAATTCGGCTTACTTGGTGATAATGTGAGAATGGAGTATGCTCTGTTAGCCAGATCTTTAGCTAATGTTGAGAACTTGGATAACATAAATCTAACTCTGGACTCTCCAGATGAAGTTGAAGAAATTTATTTCTTTGGAATCTTTGAACAAGCTACTAGTATTTGCTAAGAATAGTTGGGAGGATGGAAAAGTGGCCTGGCAAGGTATTGTATAGGAAATAAAAAGTGCTCCCTCCTCTAGGTAAATTTTTTCTTATGTTTTACATTACATGAGACAACTCCTCAGGGGGAGTTCAAAAGTTTTAATTCCATGTGATTGAACATTCTAGACTAGGTGTAAATATCTTTCATGATTTTGTTTGACCTTTTTCCTTGATGTCAAAGGGGGAGAAGAGGAATGAGAAATAGTGTATATTCTATACTATTTTGTATATTCTTTTTGGAACATGTTGCGATCAATGATAAAGGGGGAGATTGTTGGAAAAATGAAGAAGATCATACCCCTTTATATTATTTTTTGTTGTCATTGATCTCATCATAATATACAAGTTGCAACTACAAGACTTTAAGTTACATTAATCTGGTATTGTGAGCCCGTAATACAGAATTATCCTCTTGGATTTTTCTTGGGTATCCTCTCTCGTAAATAGCTACTGCTTTAGGTTTTTGGGAAGAGATCTGAAATTGCCAAATACATGCATGGACTAGATATCATGCATAGAGGTGATCAAGGTATCATTTTTTTGATTGCATTTTTGCTATTAGGTCTCCTACTGGCCGACCTAACAAGTGATTGAAGATGAAATGGATTAATTTTTGTTTGTACAATCCATGCCTACATACCACATGGTTGAACTATTTTTGAGAATTTTTTGGGCTTATTTGGAGCTGACCTCATTGATAACTTGAGGACAATCAGATATATATAATTTATTTTTAAGATATGATGAATGGATGTGGAATGTGCGAGTGTTGGTAGATTGAGTGTGGAAGTAAAGAGAGCGAGGTATAATCTGATGACATGCAAATTCATTGTGCTAAAAAGGAACTAGATCTACACTTGAGGTGTACTTCTATCTGTTCAATATTGGTGGTTAGCCTTTCTGTTACCTCATTTTTGTAGGCAGTGAGCCTCCCATTTTGGAAAATGAGTTCTAGCAGTAAGCCACCTCTTTGTAATATCTTATAACTATTTATATTATATTGTGAGTTAATCCTCACCATAGTTTGTCCCACTCTAGGTTTTCCACATAAAAATTTTGGTGTCTCTTGTGCTCTATGTTTCATATTCTATTGATGAATTTTCTTATCTTAATTATCATATGTACTAGTTTAATTGGATGGTTTTTGTTTAATAAGTTTGAGGATATACTAATTCACCCCCCACTCTTAGTATATTGTATATTTAATAGTTTTTTCTCATCTAATACAAGAAAAACATGAATCAACAACTCAAACAGTTCACATGTGATGATTCTCCACCTTCATTGCAAAAATAAAATCCCAAATCTCAACCAAAATAAGAACAAGAATCTTCCATGGATATTATCATTAGGCCTCTTGTGGTGATTATCCTAGATGTTGATGATGATATTGATGAAATTGATGAGGAATTATATAATGAGTTGAATTTATTGTTTTCATCTTCCATGAGCTTAGATGATATCAACCATGATAATCCTCCTAAAAATATTGACTCACCATGTGTTGAACCTAGTGATGCTTCTATTACAACACTTGTTTTCCCTTTGGATAGTTACCTGCCTTCTTCATATGATCAACAAGATTGAGATGCAGATGATTTGCTAATAGGATGACTCACATGTTCCCTACTAGTATTTTTCTTTGTATTATTTTTATATTCTTTGTCCGTGATTACATGTGTGTAGTGTGATCCCCTATATCATTCTAGTTGACATGTCTTTATGTTCATTCCTCTATTTGTATCTACATTCTTCTATATGCCATAAACCTTTATCTTTTCTATTGTCTTGTGTTTTCCTTTTAAGGATGATGGAACACATTGATACATTTAGGTCTCTTCCATGTTGACCCAAAATATTTTCTTTCTTTTCGCACTCTATGTGTCATTATTCTAGTTTTATGAGTGAACAATATGGAAAATGGGAAGATGAAAGGGGGTACATTTTCTTCCTATTCTACCTAAGTTATTCAAATATTTACTAAGAAACCTAATTGGATTGAATATCAACCTCTCAATCTGTGTCAATACACAACTAGGAGGACTTAGGAGGGGGCATTCTTTCAAATTAAGGGGTTCACCACCAAGCTTGGAAAAGACAATTTTTGAAAACACACTGTGATATGGAAAACACTTAAAATGAGCTAAATGAAGCTTACAAATACCAAAAATTAAAAACTCCAAGTTAGGGTATGTGTACTTGGGAAATGTGGACATGCGAAGAGGATTCTGGAAATGAAAACAGATTACTGAAATAGGCCTCGGAGGACTAAGACACCTTTGCTCTCATCTTAGTCTCGTAACTATTTTTCTCAGCAAACACAAAATCTTTGGATAACGAAACAAAATCCAAAAGAATCTTTGAAAGATTCCTATTGGATGACTAAGAAGCCTTTGCTCCCATATTAGTCCTGATCTAAATTTTTGAAATTTTTGAATGTGGTCTTGACCTCCCAGATCTACAATGGCTTCCTCTCGGATCTCAGATTCTAAAACAACTAGATCTAAACTATAGGTGAGTTTACATGAAGATGAAACCTTTACAATGAAACTTTGCAACTTTGAAAACTTTGCACTCCAAGTGATCTTTAAGTCTTCAACCTAGATTTGCAAATAAAATGGACAAGATGGAAAAACTTGTTGATTGTTAGTTAATCGGGGTTTGCCTTGGTCAAACCCCTTAGTGGTAATTAAACGTTGAAATGAAATAGAAATTATGAAGGAAATGGTGAATAAACAACATGCAATACTAAAACTCACCAAACCCTTGCAAAGGCTACAAAGTTGTGTGTAATGGTTGCAATGGATATGGACCTTATATTTCTTGCTTGCTTAGACCAAAACCCTACAGATCACAAATTTTAGCACAACAACAAACATGATGCAAGAACAATATTTGAAATGATGCTTTAAACTTGATAGTGGCTCCAAAATGCTTGATGAATTGCTCTTGAATGCTCTTGTGAACTCAATTATGCTATGATGAATGCTCTCGCAAAAGTCTTAGGTTGAAATGAATGAATGAACCTTGTATTTATACTTGTTTATGCTTAATGTCCGGAAATCATATCACAACAAGCCAAAATATGAATTTAATGAAAAAAGAAGGTTAAATCCCACCAAGAATTGAAATTAAATCCTGAAGATAACTCAAGGAGGACTAAGACATCGTAGGTAGCATCTTAGTCCCAAGTGATGAAACTTGGGGCATAGACACCAAAAAGGGGCCCAAAAAAGATGCATCAAAATTAGGGTCCCAAGACATTGGGGGGACAAAGATGCCCTTAGTGGCATTTTAGTCCCAACCACAAATTAGGGATACAGTAATGAAAATCATTAAAAAATCACATATGCATTGGAGAATGTTAGGATTAACAGAAAAATATGTCATTGATAGGGCTTGTGGACATAAAATAGGACCAATTAAGCCATAAATAAGGATAAATAAAGCAATGAGGGCCCAAACAAGTGTGAACGTGCAAGGGTATGCATTTGACTACATTACATTTAGTCCCCACTTTAGTGAGAGGATGAACTTGATTCAAACTCACACTAAAGTAGCCAACCACATCGTCAAGAGGGGTTCAAACGTAAAAATGTTAGTAAGATAGGATGAAAACAATTGAGAGGGTGTCCAAGCCCCTAGGATTATGATCCTATGGAGAACTTGCATTTGCACAAAGTAACACGCTTGCAGATGATATACGAAGCAAAAATCAGATCGCAAGCATACACCATCAAAGATGAGAAAAAGGGAAAAGGAAAAGGAATGCAACAAATATAGCTTCAACTAGTTGTCCAATGTGGTGGACTAGGTCTAGGCTTGAAGAGTGTTTATAAGTGGAACACATTGTCCACTATGCAAATAAAATGCACACTCACAAGGGCTAGTGGGAATTGATGGGACTTTTCAAATTCAAAAGGGGGAAGGCTAGGGTTTCAAGGTTCTATATTACCCATGGTAATAAAAATTATCATTAGGAAAACCCTTACATTGTATTTCAATAGTGACTTGCTACCAAGGGTAATCGATCATTTAAATGATCCAGTTGAGCATTTCGTCTGTGTTCTTACCATCCCCTTTCTTCCAGCCTATTGGTCTCTTTTGCCACCTAGGCTTAAACATTCATACCGTCGAAGGTTGTACTGGTCGGTCCCACCTAAATATTTTACATGTTCGACATGCAGTTTGGCTAATCGTCCAATCATGGGTTTTGATCTGGACCATTTCTCACAAACCTCATAGGTTTTCATATTGATGTCACTAAAGTAGTGCGAGGTCTACGAGATGCCACCATCTGGCATGTACGGAGGAGTGGGGTCTTCACCCGAGGTACTTGTAGTGAAAAGTGGCCATATTTTCATCGACGAAGGAATTTAATGACAGGGTTAATAATAATTGTCCCTCACAAACCTCGCATGGTCAGAGTAAATATTATGAAAGTACTGCAAGGTTTGCGAAGGGGCAACATGTGGATTTTTTCTTAAAGCGACAGGGCTAAGTGGGACCTATGGTCCGGTTCTGACCTCCTATTTTCATGGGTTATAATTGGTTCTATTCTTTCCTAGGTGCTGATGTGGATTGTCAACACTCATTGACTCGATCTAAGTCTCCAATTTGCCAGATATCTTCAACATCGGTGGTTCAAATTCAAAGAAGGGTTTTGTTCATCTATGTGGCAAAAATTTGTGTTTTGTTACTTGTTTCATTAATGGCGTGGGTTATTCCATAGGATCTTCTCCTAATTTTCTCTAGTGTGTGAACGATGCCCTCCTGATAGAAACAATGATGGGTTGTACATTGTTTCTCCATAAGCCTGGAATACTCTTATGGTGGCTACACTAGCCACTAATTGCTCAAATGATTATATTGCATTCAAGCAATTAATATCCCTCACACCAATTCACTCTATAAATTCTTGCTAAGTTACTGAGTGTTATCATTATATTTTTGAGTTGTTTTGTTTACAGGTGGTGGCTATTCTCCTATATTTTGTGAAGCTATTTCTTCAATGGAAAAATTTATAGGGTGCAGGAGTGCCAGAGTACAAGCCAGGAGGTCGCTACTCGAGAACAAGCAACCTGCTCCCAGAACACCCAAAGTTGCTACTTAAAGTGCTAGCAAAAGGCTTGAGCGTTCTGCATCCCTTTTGATTTCATCTGATTATGATGGAAATGGGTCCCAAATAGACTCATATTACTAATGTTACCTAGCAACCCTTACCAAGATCATGGGCGTAAACGAGGATTTCCTTGTAGTCAAACCAATAACTGCAATGGCATCATGCTAGGGTGCTCGGTGTTTTGCTGATGTGGTTGGAGGGAAGAAGGTGTTTACACTGCTCATTGAGGCGAGAACTCAAAGCGATCGATTCTACCAGGGCCATAGGTCTACTTAATGTTTGCTAGTGTTGGGTTTGTTGATTGTGGGTGGTGTTTTTTCTTGCTGTTTCATCTTGTTGATGTGGATGCGTGTGTGCCTGGCATGCTGTTTTGGTTTTAATCCGACTAGTTATTATGTAACCGTTTTTTGATTCCTCAAATCATGTACTTTACTATCCAATGATGAGGAATGTGAATTTGAATTTCATTCTAAATAAAATTCAATTTTGAAATTAACAATGTAGCCTCGGTGCTGGCAAGAAGTTGAGTTCACTTTTTGGCCAAAAAGTGGAAGTGTTTTCCCTGGTTTTCAGAGTTTGACACATTTGACCTTCAAATCTGAAGCACTTAGAGATGAAATATTCAAACAAGTCACTAATCATAAAATGTAGTACTCAAAGTCTTGTTTCCAAATATGTAATTTATTTCAATACCCACATTGTATAAAATGAGTTTCTATAGGCTTTTGTAAAAACCACTATTTAAAAGTCATTTTTTTTTACCATACCATGCACGTATACAACATCCATATTTTGACTTAAATTATCATATTTTTCTAAATCCTTTTAGGAAAAGACTTGTGACTCACTAAAGCATGCCTTGGATATTTTTTGTAATTTTCTATTGAATATTTTTTTTGTTAATTTTTTATTAGACATATTTGTCGTTTCGAAAAATCGTCATGTATGGCACACATAAGATGACCTAAAGTTATCATTTTTTGCATTTTTTTTTTTGAATTGAAAAGAATTGTCTGAGTTTTGCCCTTGTGCAATCCGTTTGTCAAAATATTATGTTGATCAAAAGTTATTAAAATAGTAAAAAACACTGATATTTAAAGTTTATGGACCTATTTCATCAGAAATTAATTAAAAAATAGGAAAAATAATCCAATTGTAAAAGAAATTACATATTTGGAATCTACATTGTCTCATCTAAAATGGGTTTTAATTTCGTCAAAAAATTTTGCAAAAAAGGGCATCAGCCATATGCCCAAACTCAGTACTTTTTTGTGACATTGCTAGGACCTTCAACTTGCAAGTCAAACCAGGTCCAAAGCTTAGGTTCGGGTCCCCAAGTCTTTTCTCCAACCAAAAAACAAAGCAAACATCCGACCAAAAATTAAAATTTTAAAAAATAGGATCCCGTTTCATAATTTTTTATTTTTTTTATGATTTTAAGAAACGGGATCCGATTTTAAAAGTGGGATCCCGCTTTTAAAATACGGATCCTTTTCTTAAATTCATAAAAAAAATAAAAAATTATTGAAATGGGGTCCCATTTTTAAAAAAGCGAGATCCCATTTTTTTAAAAGCGGGATCCCATTTTAGAACGGGATCTTGTTTTTGGCTCAAGATCCCAAACCTAAACGTGATCCCGTTTATTAAAAACAGGATCTTATTTTTTGCAAACGGATTTCATTTTTTTGCCTAAGGCAAAAACTTCCATGTTTTGTGGACTCATCTTTTTGCTTCTACCCGCCTAATGCTTTGTTGCTCTCCTGTCCTATAAAGGAGATTTCATAGCTCATTGTTAGAGAGAGATTTTAGATCCATGAAGTTTTGAACATGTACAGTCATTTCACTTACTATAATTTTCTTGGAGGTTTTAGTTAATGTTTTCCTGGCCAGGTTTCTATGAAGCAAGCAAGTTATGCTAATGTAATTACAGATAGTAAAGCAATAAAGGATAATCATTTTGGAACAATTTCTCTCCTAATTGTGTCTCATAAGTTGTGAATGGACCTATTAATGATATTTTCATTCACTTTCAATGGTATATTTGAATGTGCTCCTCATTTCCCTGCTTTAGCTCTATGAGTTAATGAAATTGCTTGAAAACAAGTTACAGATTTATGATTATACATTCAGCTTTGCTAAGGAGTGTTGTTTTAAAAATTAAAATTCACATGATGTAGAGAATTATGGTGATATGCCCATAATATCTAGATTACGCTTTGTATGACTCCTACACAATGGATGAAGCACTGGTTATTTTCTTCAATTTTACTACAGGACTATAATTCTAAACATGGTGGTGTAAGAGTTGAACACAACAAAATATTAAACCCTGTCTCTCAATGAGAGGAAAATCTTGCTTTGAAGTCTTCAATCCCATTGCTCTAAGATTCTTGTTATTATTCTTTGGTCTGCTAATACCAAAATTAATCACTATCTCATGCATGTATAGGGATTGTAATCTGTAGGAAGAATTATTCTTACCAATCATAGAAAATTCTTATGAACACATTTAGGTTTACCCACCTTGGTTTCACAGAGCCAAAAGTGTAGGAGATTCATTCTTTGACTGAATCTCACTAGTTGGCCACTAGCCTTTGTGGTTATTTATAATGGAGGCTGGCTACCTCTAGAGAATTGCAAATCCTATGTGGAAAAACAAAACACCAACAGAATGGTGACTCTTCTTGGGATGTTCTGAATCACTAGTTGCAGATGGTTATAGAGTCATATCAAACGATTTGTTGATCTAAATTTACATAGTGAATTTTTTCAACCCTAGAAGGAAGAGGCTGTTGAAATGAACTTGACAATCCTATGATCTATGGTATCTTGTTGGAAAAGGATCCAAGATTTCTAGAGTTATTAGTTGAATGATGGTTTTATTAGGGAGAACTTCTAAGAAGTTTAAACACAAAAGAGAAACCACGGGGGTTGAAGGAGGCTATCTATTATCATTTGTTTAAGTGAATTTGAATGTTAAAGTTGGATGGTAATGGATTGTGGTTTTGAAAGAGATTGGTAGTGGCATGATGTGACTCTATTGTGGGTAAAAACCCAGAATCTAACAAGCTTTGGAAAGGAATTTCATATTTCTTTAAATATAGTCCTATGTTGAAGAGGTGGTGACTCTGTTTGAAGAACCAGTTGATGAATGAAGGAATATTCCCAGATTTGTAATATTTACAATCAGGGAGAAGAGATTAATACATGATGCCAAAAATTACCAGGTATTTCATAAAAACTAATTAGTTCACTATTTCTAATGGTGATGGGTGTTTGTAATTAAGGATGAAAATGGTTTGAAATTAGATGTCTAACATCAAGAAAGGAACAATGATTATTTTTTCCATACTTCTAATGGGGTATGTGCAGGATCATCATATAAAAAATAGGCCCTTAAGTGGCTAAAAATTCAGAAAAATTAGAGCTAGACTACATAAAAAATTGGATAAGTTATCTATATTATTTAAAAAATATGTAAGGATATAATTTGTAGAAAATTGAATGTAGTTTCTAAATTACTAGGTTTATTTACAAAAAAATAAAATCTATTTGGTGAAAATTTGAAATTTCAATACAGTAGTACATAAATTTTAGGGAAAAAATAAGAAGTAGGTGTTTGTCTGACCACCCTAACCACATTAAAATAATAATATTTTTTAATAATATTTAAGATATAAGTAGGGGTCTCATGTCTCAATGTGATGCATATTATTTTGTGATTTTTTTCTAAGTAAATAATTAACTATAATTTTTTTATGACAACTTTTAAAAAATATAAAGACTCGTATGTCTAACCACCTTAACTTGGTCAAAACTTCATGAAATTCATTTTTTTATTTTTTAATATTATAGTATGTGAAGCATAGAATGTGACACATGTTTTGGATTCAAAAAATATCATACCATTTCAAATCTATAGATTTTTTTTCAATCAGCCTAAAAAATCAAGACTTTAGTCGTAATTCAAAAGAAAATGAATAATAATTAGTTATTAAATTCAAAGTAAAGTATAATTTATATTGGTGGAAACTTGAGAATCTCCTTTAAAAATCCTTTTCGTTCCATCAATCTTGGGTTAAAATAAAGTCATCAGCCACATACCAATCATATTGCCACTTTTTGGCACATCATGATCCTACACATACCCAATGATGCAATATGTAAAAGGAGTTATAAAACAATGTTTATGATGCATCATATCTTTGAAAGCAAGGAATACTATTTTTAGTCTAGTGGAATCATTGTTGAGATGGTAAATGATATATTTGATAAATATGTACTGTTGATGAAATTTTAAATCAGTATAAGTGATCTCCCATATGTGAAGGAAGACATAAAAATTCAAAGAGAACAAGTTGCATTAAGCGCTTCAAGGTGTTTTGTAACTCAAAGGTATATGCCTTTTATTTTCAGTAATGTTAGTAGTTACCCTAATCCAATTCCTAAGAAAATTAGGAAGTATTTGCCTAAATATATAGGGCAAAGTGCAGAATCAGCCTCTAAGCATTTACAACATTTTGTAGATGTAATGGGGGATTATGAAATCAGTCATGAGGATGTTCACATGAAGATTTTTGTGCAATCCTTGAAGGGTGATGCCAGGGATTGGTTTTCCTATCTACTTGCCTATTCTGTTAACTCATGGAATTAGTTGGTGATAGTTTTTATGGAACAATTTGGTGAAAGAATCAATCCCAAAATATTCAGAAAAGGTTTTATTGGAATTCACATAAATGAAGAGGATCTAATCCCATATTTTAATCTTAGGTTTTCAATATCTTTGAGGGAAATCCCTAAAGAAATAAGACCGAGTGAGGCTGAATGCTTAGTTGTATATATTGGTGCTTTTGACAAGAGGATGGGTTATTTATTAAGGGATAAAGAGCCTACAACCCTGCACCAAGCATATCAAATGGCTATGGAAATTGAATACAATATGAAATATTCAATGATGAAGGGGTATCTAGCTACAAGTATTGATTATCCTAGCCTAACTAGTACTAGTAAAATGTCAGAGTGGGCTATTCAGAACACTAATTATGATAATAGTGTTTTTAAAACTATTATATCTTCACCATTGCAGTATGATGATAATGAGATCCAAGTTGAAAGCTAGTATAATTTGAATGATGATGATCAAACTTCTCTTGTACCAAAATTATATGATATGAAGAGGCAAGAGAAAGAATCACCATATGAGTTTTTCTTGATATTTTTAGGTGCTTTAATAAAAATTCCTAGAGATCATAGACCTAATGACTATGAATGCAATGAATTATTTTTTGAACTTTATGAACTGGGGCTAAGTGCTTTAACAGAAGAATTGAGGCCTGCTAATTTGGCCCAACTCATTAAGTGGATAGAGATTGCAAAATTAGCTAAGAAGGTATCTACACAGAATGAAGATAATGCTTGCTCTTTTGAAGAAATTTGGATAATTGTAGAGGAATTTGAGGGAAAACATGAGGAAGGATTGTGTGAGACACCGATTGTGTTTCGTAATCCTGATTGTAATGCTCATGTCATTGAGATTTTGTTATAGGCTAGTGATTGTGATTTCAGAAGTAGTGATTGCAGTATTGTGGATGGAACTAAGTTTTCATTTTTACCGGAGTTATATGGAAATGTAGAACCTCATGTTCTTACTTGTTTCCAAGTGAAGGAAAAAATTTCAAATGATAAAATTTTAGAGTATACTCTAGGTATACTGGCAATGAAACAAGCTTATTGTATAAATGTTGAGGAATTTGAGGACAATGAAGTGTGTGATCAAAAGATTAGTAATAGAGACAACCAATATATTGATGAATATATCGATAATATGAATTTTCCTAATTGCTTATGTGAATTTGAGATGGATGTGGTGTTCCCTTATGAAATTGATATTGCCGGTGAAAAATTTTCAGCTTGTGCCGAAATTTTCACTTATAAATTAACACATATAGCAAGTGGTGTTGAGTACAAGGATGCCAGTGCATATTGCTCTTTCTCTTTTGACCACAATGAAATTGATGTATTTGAATGTCTTTGAGGGTTTTCATTTGAGAATAAATGAAGAATTACTAGGAAAGATGTATATTGAGAGGCCTGAAATGATTGTGTTTACACATTCCCTGGAGAATGATGTAGCTAATATTGTCGACTTCTATAATGCCAGGATGTATTCCAAATTGACAAAATTCAAGTGCTGGCGACCAAACTCATGTGGGAAATTATCAATTCGGAATTCCATGAGTTATGAATAATCTTTGTTGAGAAATGGAAATATTGATAACATGTTCATAGTTTTATATGAAAATTTTCAGTTTGATGTGCAAACAAATGATGATGCCAGAATGTGTGATGTTGCAGAACTAATAAGTTATGAATGTTTCCACTTCCCAATTTAATTAAGCCAATAGTCATAGTCATATGTTGCTTTTAAAGTTTTGGAACAGGGCATTGACTAAATTGGTGCAGAGGAGTATAAGTAAATAGTATGATACTTCCAGGCATATTAATCATCCCATTATTTTTGGAGCATCAAAAAGTAAATGTTACAGACTTTCTTTACTTCAGGTAACACAAAATTTTATTTTTGACAAAGGTAAAATGTGATTTCTCTTGTCTAGTGGCCTAGGGCCACCAATTTTGTATGCACAAGTCCAATTGACAAAGCATGGTGAAATATTCATCAAGACACTTGTGTAATTCAGTAATCTGGTCTACGAAACTAGAGATTTTGGATTCTTGCTATGCCCATATGGGGCATACATCCCCAGTCGAAGCCACTGATGGGACTTTTCTAGTTCAAAGGGAGGAAGGTTGTGGTTTCAAGGTTTTATATTACCCATCATAATATAAATTATCATTAGGAAAACCCTTACATTGTATTTCAACAGTGACTTTCTACCAAGGGTAACCGGTCACTTAAGGGCTCTGGTTGATCCATTCCTCTGTGTTCTTATTGGCCCCTTTCTTCTATCCTATCGGTCTCTTTTTCCAGCTAGTCTTAAACATTCATACCACTGAAGGTTGTACTGGCCAGTCCCACCTAAATATTTTACATGTCCTACATGTAGTTTGGCTAACCGTATCATCAAGGGTTTTGATCTAGACCATTTCTCACAAACCTTGTAAGTTTTCCTACTGATGTCACTAAAGTAGTGCAAGGTCTATGAGATGTCACCATCTGGCATGTACAGAGGAGTGGGGTCTTTTCTCGAGGCACCTGCAGTGACAAGTGGTCATCTTTTCACTGGTGAAGGAATTTAATGATGGGATTAATAATAATTGTCCCTCGCAGAGCTCGCATGGTCAAAGTAAATATTCCTAAAGTACTGCAAGTTCAATGAAGGGGTGACACGTGGCTTTTTTCTTAAAATAACAGGGCTAAGTAGGACCTATGGTCCGATTGTGACCTCCTATTTTCATGGGTTATGATTGGTTGTGTTCTTTCCCAGAAGCTAATGTGGATTGTCAACAATCATTGACTCAATTTGAGTCGTCTGATTTGCCAGATGTATTCCACATTAGTGGTTCAAATTCAAAGAGGGGTGTTGTTCATTTGTATGGAAAAATTTTGTGCTCTATTACTTGTTTCATTAATGACACGGATTATTCCAAAGGATCTTCTCTTGATTTTCTCTAGAGTGCGAAGAATTCCCTCCTGATAGAAACAATGATGGGTTGTACATCGTTTCTTCATAATCTTGGAATACTCTTATGGTGGCTATTCCAGCCACTAATCACTCAAATTATTGTATTGCATTCAAGTAATTAATATCTCTCACACCAATTAACTCTATAAATGCTTGCTAAGTTATCGAGTGTTATCATTGCATTTTTGAGTTGTTTTGTTTGTAGGTCGTGGATATTCTCCTGTATTCTACGAAGTTATTTCTTCAATGAAAAAATCTATAGGGTGCACAAGTGCTAGAGTACAAGCTAGGAGGTCGCTACTAGAGAAGGAGCAACCTACTCCCAGAACACCCAAAGTTGCTACTCAAAGTGCTAGCAAAAGGCCTGAGCGTTGTGCATCTCCTATTCTAATTTCATTAGATTCTGATGGTAATAGGTATGAAACAAACTTAGATTACCGACGTTACTTGGCAACCTTGACCAAGCTCATCAGGGTAAATGAGGAGGTTCTTGTAGTCAAACCAATAACTATAGTGGCATCGTGCCAGGGTGTTGGGTGTTGTGTTGATGTGGCTAGAGGGAAGAAGGCGTTTCCACTGCTTACTAAGGTGAGAACTTGCTAGTGTTGGGTTTGTTGGTCATGGGTGTTTTTTTCCCTGCTATTTCATCTTGTTGAGGTGGACATGTGCGTGCCTCATATGCTTTTTTGGTTTTTATCCGACTGGTTACTATGTAACCATTTTTTGATTCCTCGGATCATGCACTTTTCTATCCAATGATGAGGAATATGAATTCAAATTTCATTCTAAATTAAATTCAATTTTGAAATTAACAATGTAGCCTATTGCTTTGTTGCTCTCCTATCCTATAAAGGAGATTTCATGGCTCATTGTTAAAGAGAGATATTAGATCCCTGAAATTTTGAATATGTATAGTCAATTCACTTACTAGAGTCTTCTTGGAGGTTTTAGTTCATTTTTTTATAGTTAGGTTTCTATGAAGAAATCAAGCTATGCTAATGTAATTACAGATTGTAAAGCAATAAAGGATAATCATTTTGGAACAATTTCTCTCCTAATTGTGTGTCATAAGTTGTGAATGACCTATTAATGATATTTTCATTCACTTTCAATGGTATATTTGAATGTGTTCCTCATTTCCCTAATTTAGCTCTAAATGAGTTATAGATTGATGATTATACATTCAGTATTACTAAGGAGTGTTGTTTTAAAAATTAAAATTTGCATGATGTAAAGCATTATGGTGATATGTACATAATATCTGGACTACGCTTAGTATGACTCCTGCCCAATGGATCAATCACTGGTTATTTTCTTCAAGATTACTACAGGACTGTAATTCAAAACGTGGTGGTCTAAGAGCTGAACACAACAAAATATTAAACCCTATATCTCTACAAGAGGCAAATATTGTAGAAGCTGATAAAACTCAACCTCACAGTCCCCAAGAATCACTTGCAAGCAATCAATTATCACATGCAACAAATATTCAGAACAAATAATAATAGATGTTCTGTAAACCCTCAGAGCAAAATTATGTGCAAGCATAAACCAGAATAATTGATTATTGAATGAATTTTTTTAAAAATACTAAAAAATCCTTCAAAAGGAAATCATGCAAAAAGCAAGACATGCACAACCCTAATCTTATCTTGAGCAACAAGATAGCTCAATAAGATAAAGATTATTAATTAACCTAGGAAATAAAATATGCCTAAGTAAACTTATGCTAAAGTGTAATTAAATAAATAATTACACAAACACCTCACCATAAGTGCAACTTAGGGAGAAGCAAATTATTATGCAAATATGAGTCCCAACAACAAGGCCTGATCACGTACCCATTTACAAATGCAATGAAAACTAAATCAAATGAGGTAAAGGATAAAACCAGATGGGAACAAAAATCCTCCCCAAAATAGAATGCAAACTAACTAAGTGATGAAATATGGAGGACTCCATAAGACCCCCCAAGAACACCATCCATCACAAAGATGCATGAAAGAACCCCCCCAGAAGAGAGGAAGAAAGAGACCACACATCCCCCCAAAATGAAGTAGCCCCAAAAGAGCTGAAGAAATAGCATCTCCTGAAAGAAGTGAGAGGGAAGACATAGAATGAAAGCAATCTTTGAAGGTGAAGTAGGTGTAGCCCAAGATGTCTCCATAGAATCAGGTGTGACCTCAACAAATGAAGAAGGAAAAGTGGGTGAATACGGAATAGGAACCTCCAAAGATGGATGATCAACTGGATCCTGCTGCACTAAAATGGAAGAACCCACATCTGGAGTCATAGAAGTATTAGCAATTGCAATAGTAGGTGAAGGAGATGGAATGGATGTCTCAAGAGCAGGATCTGAAGTGAGAACTCCAATGTTCAAGAAGCCAAATTTCTCCTCTGAATGATGATTCACACTAGAAGTGTGATGAACAACTATAGGAACAAAAGCACCATTAGTAGCAAAATCTGGAAAGGAATACAACCGAGATGAGTGATCCACCACCTCAGTAGCAATAACCGCTCTACTCTCCAAGTCTCTGATGATAACTGAATTAGGTGTGAACTCCACAGACCTCCCATTGCCTGCATGTGTGATCTGATATATAGAAAGAAGGTTGTTCGTCAAATGAGGAACACACAAGAAATATTGAAAAGTGTTGTACCCAAAAATAATAGACCCCTTCCTTGTAACACTCATGTATGTATTGTTTCCCATCAAAATAGGAGATAGTGTGAGACTCAAAGGAAGTGAACATAGTTTGTTTAGAAGCCATATGATGAGATGCTCCTGAATCTAGAAGCCATCTCCCTCATCCAAGACTCGAAGAAGCACAAAGAGCATGCCCCTTCATATCTGATGAAGTATGTAAACCAGTTGTTCCCCTGTCATGTTGCACTGAAGAAGAAGAAGAAAGAGGGGAAGGAGATGATGCAGACATCCTAGAAGGAAAATCAATCTAATGTTTTTGAAGAAGATTCATCATCTCATCAATGTCCTTCTTGTAGCAATTATGTTCTACATGTCCTTCTCTCTTGCAATATGCACATGGGCCCTTCTCCTTCCTAAATGATTTCCCCTTAGAAGAGGATGATGAATCTGAGGACTCCTTCTGCTGCTCATAAGATTTGGAATCCTTTTTTTTTTGTTTCTTTCCTTTTCCTGTAGAACCCTTCTGATCTTTGGGCTCCTATGATGCAATAAGTGCCTATGATGAAGAGTGTTCTTGGGGGGTCTTATGGAGTCCTCCATCTTTCATCACTTAGTTAGTTTGCATTCTATTTTGGGGAGGATTTTTGTTTTGTTTTGTTTTTTTTTTGCAAGCATAAACTAGAATAATTGATTATTGAATGAATTTTCTTACAAATACTACAAAATCCTTCAAAAGGGAATCATGCAAAAATCAAGACATGCACAACCCTAATCTTATCTTGAGCAACAAGATAGATCAATAAGATAAAGATTAATTATTAACCTAGGAAATAAAATATTCCTAAGTAAACTTATGCTAAAGTGTAATTGAATAAATAATTACACCAACAAATATTACATTGAAGTCTTGAATCCCATTGCTCTAAGATTCGTGTTATTATTCTTTGGTCTACTAATACCAAAAGTAATCAATATCTCATTGAATGTATAGGGATTGTAATCTATAGGAAGAAGTGTTCTTACAAGTTATAGAACATTCATATGAATACATTTAGTTTTACCTACCTTGGTTTCACGGATTTAAAAGTGTAGGAGATTCAGTCTTGGACTAAATCTCGTTAGTTGGCCGCTAGCCTTTGTGGTTCTTTATAATGGGTGTTGGCTACCTCTTAGAGAATTGAAAATGCTATGTGGAAAAATAAAACACCAATAGTAACTAGTTGTCCACTAGGTGAGCCCCAAGAGGGACCATATCAAATACATACCTCCATGACTTTAATAAGGTACAAAATGAAAAATGCACACTTACACGGGCTAGTGAAGCTAGGTGTTCACTAAGTGAGCCATAGGGGGTCTATATCAAATCCATACCTCCATGAATTTAATAAGGACAAAATGAAAATGCACGCAACAAGAAAGAGAGAAGATGCTCAAAGGGATTTTTCTTAGTTCATGCGAGGTATTACTCTTAGTGGGCATCATTCCTAACATCTCCAAGAGAGGACCAGTCAAAGGATAAGAGAATCACCACTTAGTGGATGTAGTGTCTCACTCCACCACTAAGGGGAATATAATATGTTGAAATAGGTCACACTCTTGAAGGACATTACTCCCAATGTCATCACAAAGAAGAAAACTTATCGTATGAATAAATTAAATCGCATCAAGGAAAATGTAAAAGAAAATGGAAATGAAATAATGCCAATGTATGCCCCTACTTTAAATAAATTGCTAACAACATACTATGAGAAATTACTTTAAAGTATAAAAATGGAAAATAAAATAGAAAAGAGGGTTCCCCCTAAAAACACATGAGGGATCTATGGATTCAGGGTCAATATCTATCTTTTTGCAATGGTATTAGAGACCTCAAAATTGCCATCATTCCCCAAATACACACAAAACTAGAAGAATGACACAAAGAGAGAAAAAACAAAGGCAATACTTTTGGATCAACATGGAAGAGACATAGGGTGTCTCGATGCCTTGCACCATCCAAAAAATGAAGACACAAAACAAAAGAGAAAAGAAAAATATTTTGGGTCAAAATCGAAGAGACATAGGGTGTCTCGACACCTTGCATCATCCCAAAAATGAAAACACAAGACAAAAGATAAAAGATAAAAGTTTATGACATAGAGAAGAATGAAGGTACAAATAGAGGAATACAAAAAGAGAGAGAAACATCAAACATACCATCACATGGGATCACAATACAATCATGAAAAGAAAAATAAAAATACTAGTACGACACATGCAGATCAACCATCTAGCAGGTCATTTGCATCCTAGGCTTGTTCAATATATGTGGAATGCAAATAACTAGCAAGATGGATCAAATCAAGGTTTTTTTTAGGAGAATCATTAAGTTCAACACATGGTGAATCACTTGGTTTAGGAGAATCATCATGGTTGTTATCATTTAAGCTCATGGATGAGGAAAATAACAAGTTCACTTGATTATGCATTTCCTCATCAAATTTAAATATTTCCTCATTGTCATCCAAGTTAGCCATAATAGGAGAATGAATTATAATATCCATAGAAGGTTCTAGTAATTCTTGTGTTGGAGTTACAATCTCAAGTAAGAGAGGAGGCCTATCATTTATTGCTTCTACCAAGTTTGGATTTCAATTTTCAATGTTGTTCTCATTATTCATCTTTTGATAAATAGTATGACACCTATGCCTATGCTCTCTAGAATTGTGATTTTAATTATGTGTAGGAATGGGAGAATGAACCATAGGTTCATTTTCTTCTTGTGAAGGAATAATGAAAGAAGCCATGGAAGGTTGTTCAACCAGTTTCTCTCTAGCTTTATAAATTTGCTTAGGTGGAAAATTCAGACTTGTTTGGTTTTCTCTAGGTCTCTTGTAGGAAACAAGTAAGGGTGTGTTTATGGATGGGTCTTGGTTTGTTGGAAGAGCTTTAGGCTCAAAATTATCCTGTTTAGGTGGTGGAGGTTCAATCATGGGTGGAGGAAAGTTTTCAAAGGATAGTCTGGTTATGCATTTTTCTTTGAACTTTTGGTACGATAGGAAAAATAATTCTTCACACTGTCTTATCAGTTCCATGGGCTTAGGCCAAAAATAATCTATGGAGAATTTCCACATGAAGATGGGGGTCTAAATCCACTATGGTTTATGGTGAATATTTCATTACTGATTGGAAACTTTATGCACCATGGATAACAGATTGGACTGCATTCATGGAGAGAAACTACTTGTAGCCTAACTTCACATGAAATTGGTCTAAATTAGAGATAATCAACAATGATATATTTGATTTTTTGGTCCTACTTGTAAAGGGAGTGTGATTGAGCCCATCATGGCATGAGAAAAACCATCATGTGTTTTGATCCATTCTTCTAGTTTATCATATCGATCTTGGGTGAGTTCATGCACATATAAGAGTTCTATAATCACATTCTCTCCATAGAAAGGATCAATTAGAATATCGGGAGTGGGCTTATTATTGATTATGTTGGCTATGTAAAGAGGACCATCAGGTGCATGTTTAATTATTGCTTCTGAAGAGAAAGTGATCTCAATGGTTTACTATTAATGAGGTTTGATGTTAACCACAACTATCATTTTATCAATAGGACTTTGTTTGTCAGTATACATAGTATTATATTCATCATTATCTATAGGATTTTGTTCATGATTTATCATATAATCATCATTCATGTCAAGATTTTTCACATCAAGCTTAGTTTAGATAGCCTTAAAAAATGAAATATTATGGTTGGGCATGGGATTGGTAAATATTTGCAAGTTTTAGTTGGGAGGAGCTACAAACTTATTACCTTTGTCATTCACACCTCCAATAAGGATATGATTTTAATCAATGAGTTCTTGCACAAGATGTTTAAGACACTTGTAATGTTTCATGTCATTTCATTTTTGCTGGTGATAAGCACAATAGGAATTGTGTCTAGATCTTGGAAGTAATGGTTTTCTAGGGTCAAGAGGTCGGACAAGAGGTAAGGTGAGCATTATTTTGGCTATGAGTTGGGTCATGATGTTGTGAAGGGTGTTTGGTAAGGGAGTAAATTTTCTTTGCGGATCCCCAAATATATAAGGATTACTCTTCTTTATAGCGACTATTTAGGTATCAATAGTTTGGGTAGGTTGAGAGGTGAAATTTAGTTGAAGGAAAATCCTATGTTGTCTTTTATAAGATAGTTAGGTGTTTTGGTTTGAAGTTTCAGGATTTTCAAGATGAGTAGGGGTAGTTTTTGGTTCACCAACACTTATATCATTTTGATAATCTCTAAGGGTAGTGCATGGGTGTATGAAGGAAGTAAATTTCATCATGGTGATCTTTTCCTTTATCTTGGTATGTAAGTTTTCTATGAATATATTTTGGAGATGAGAATTAGGAAGCTTCACACTAATTTGGGAATAAAGTGACTAATAGCATGAAATAAATTCAGTGACTTTTTCACCTCCATTTTTCTTGTATCTCATCAAATTAGCCAATTTCATTTTTGGAATCATATGCACTTGTAAATGGTTAATAAAGGCCTCAAAAAGTTCATTGAATGAACAAATTGAGTTATTCGATAATGTAGAAAACTAGTCCAAGGCCATGTCTTCAAGGATCGGGGAAAATGTTTAGCCAAAATTTTTCCCTCAAGGATAAAGTCACTACACAAAGTAGTGAAGGCATTAACATGATTAGTAGGATCTCCCTTTTCTCCATATTTCTCAAATCTACAGATCTTTATACCTTGTGGCACCAGAGTTCTCAATATCTCCAAGGATAATGGATTACTCATGATATAGTATGAAGGTGGACCATTTTAATTTTTATTTATGGTAGAAACTTGGCATTGAAGGGATGAAAATATTTATAAATGGTGGTTAATGATAGGATCATTTCTTGTGGTGTGAGATGGATGTGAATATGGTGGTGGTGTGTATGTGTTGAAAATGAATGGATTGCTTGTGGGAGGAGGTATGAGATTAGATGCCACATAAGTATAAGAAGAACTAGTGGAAATGTGTGAGGTAGGAGGGATATTAATATTTTTTTGCATTGTTGTGGTCACTTGAGGAGTTGTGTAGGTGGTAATGGTTGCTATGGTTGAAGAGGGGGGAGTTTGATTTCCTCCTTGCACATTTTTTGAAGTTTGAGAACCGTTAGTGGTGAAACGAAGATGTTTTCCAAAGATATGAGCTATGTTACACATAAATTATAGTCCTTCATCACTTTCCATCATGCGATGAATACTATCTATGGAAGGTATAACAGTGTTGGAAATATTTTCAGTACTCACAATATCTTGTAAATGGGCTATGTATTCATGCATTTTCATTATGTTTTCTTGAGGAATATGATCAACCAATTTTTGAAAACTTGGCATAAAACTTATATGTAAGGTAGGAATGGAAAAGGAGGTGTCAAAGGTATGGTCCATACCTAGTGAACTAGTGACAATACCAAAAGTAAGAGGGCTTGATAACCCAAGATCCACAATGAATGTTTTATCATGGGATGTCATGAGTCTTGGACTTAATCTAACCACACTATTAGTAGGACACCAAGTAATACAACTCATACAAGGAGTAAACCATGAAAAATGAAATGAACACAATCTCCTATGCTTGCAATTACACTTGAAATAAAAAAATTTGGAATAAAAAAAATTCTATAAATTTAAATAGCAAACTAAGATGTCAGTAAGGGTGTTTTAGTCCTCCTGATGAGATCTTGTAGTTCTAGAGGCTAAAATAAGAAGAAAATAGTAGAGAGATGATTCTAAGAAAAAAAAATGAGAGGGACTAAGATACCAGAAAGGGATTTTTAGTCTTGGTAGAGGTTTTTTTGAGAAAAAAAAGTTTTGGCTTGAAAAAAACTTTCTTAGGTTTCCTATCTAGGGACCTGATGTTTGGAAATAGAAAAGATGCAAATGGATGCAAAGAAAAGCAATAACTAACAAGAAATTAGATGCAAGATTTGAAATGCAATTTTTCAATTTTGAATGCAAGAATAATATTTCTAAATGCAATTAAGAGAATGAACAATGCACTTTTTAGTTTTTTCAATGAAATATAATGACACAAGAAGAGAAAAAAAAAACCTATGTGCACTTCCACTAATGCAAAAATAGTAAAATCTAAATGAAATTTCACTAATGCAAGATGCAAGAAACCCTAGATGCATAATGAAATGAATGCAATCTAGATCTAAGAATCTAAAGGATTCAAAATTAGAAAAGAAAGAATGCTCAAACAAAGTTGGGCTCACCAAAATGAACAATAGTGAAAATGGGAAGATGAAAGGGGCTACCTTTTCTTCCTATTCTACCTAATTCATTCAAATATGTCCTAAAAACCCTAATAGGATTGACTATCAAACTCTCAAGGTGAGTCAATACACAACTTGGAGGACTTAGGAGGGGTGTTCTTTCAAATTAAGGGGTTCACCACCAAGAAAATGCTTGGAAAAGACAATGTTTGAAAGCACACTATGATATGCAAAACACTTAAAATGAGCTAAATGAAACTCACAAATATTAAAAAATGAACAACTCCAAGCTAGGGTATGTCTACTTGGGAGACCTAGAGATAAAAATAGGATTCTGGAAATGCAAACAAACTGCAAAACTATTCCTTGGAGGACTAAGACACCTTTTCTCCCATCTTAGTCCGGCTGCTATTTTTTGAGGCAAACACATAATCTTTGGATAACGAGAAAGAATTATGAAGAATCTCTAAAATATTCCACTTGGAGGACTAAGACACCTTTCCTCCCATCTTAGTCCCAATCTAAATTTTTGAAAAGTGTCAATGTGGCTCTAAGCTCCATGATTTGCAATAGTTTCCTCTTGGATATCAGGTTTTGAAATAGTCGGATTTAACTTGTAGTTGAGTTTCCATGAAGATGAAAACTTTGTAATGCAACTTTGCAACTTTGACAACTTTCCACTCCAAGTGATCTTCAAGTCTTCAACCTAGATCTATAAATACAAATTAACAAGATGGAAAGCTTTTCTATTGCTAGTGAATGGGTGTTTTCCTTGGTCAAACCTCTTGTTGATAATTAAACCTTGAAATGAAATAGAAATTATGAAGGAAATGGTGAATGAACATGCAATGATACAACTCACCAAACCTTGGAAAAGGCTGAAAACTTGTGTGTAATGGCTACAATGGATATGGACCTTGAAATACTTGATGGATCTTGATTGCTTGTTTGCTTAGATCAAAACCCTGCATCACAAATTTTAGCATAACAACACACATGATGCAAGAACAATATTTGACATGATTCTTGAAACTTGTTAATGGCTCCAAAATTCTTGGTGAATTTCTCTTGAATTCTCTTGTGAATTCAACTATTCTATGTTGAATGCTCTCACAAAAGACCTAGGTTGAAATGAATGAATGAACCTTGTATTTATACTTGTCTATGCTTAATATTCCAAAATAATATGACACCAAGCCAACATATGAATTCAATCAATAAAGGAGGTTAAATCCCACTAAGATTTGAAATTAAATCCTGAAAATGACTCAAGGAGGACTAAGATGCCCTAGGTGGTGTCTTAGTCCCAAGTGATGAAACTTGGGGCACAAACACCAAAAAGGGTCCAAACAAGATGCCTCAAAATTAGGGTCTCAAGACCTAGAGGGGAAAAAGATGCCCTGAGTGGAATTTGAGTCCTGATTAGAAATTAGGGACACACCAATCATAGTCATTAGAAGATCAAATAGGCATTGGAGAATTTTAGGATTAACCAGAAAGATATGTTATTCATAGGGCTTGCGGACATAAAATATGACCAATTAAGTCATAAAGAAGGATAAATAAGGTGGACCCAAATGAGTGTGACAATGCAAGGGTATGAATTTTACTACACTACAATGAGTATTTGGGGAATGATTAAATTTTTGAGCTTTATAATAACATTGTAGAAAAGACATACACTGACTGGAAATCCGTGGATCCCTTATGTGTTTGGGATTTTATTTTGAGACAACCCCTTTTTCATGACATAGCTTCATTTCTAAACATATGCTTGACATAGGGAATTTCCAGGTAAGCTCTCATGTCTTCTATATTATTTATCATTTATCATTTTCTACTTTAAAGTAATTACTCATAGCCTAGTTTTATAAATTTCTTTAATATGGGGGAATACATTTACATTATCATTTTATGACTAAAATTCATGTTTCATAGTGTGGTCTTATTACTTCTTCCAATGTGTCTTCTTCTTGTTGGTGTCATTGGGTTTTATTTCCTCCAAGATTGTGGCCTTTTTTAGCATATGACATTCCTCTTAGTGGTAATGGTATGTATTGCATTCCCCAAGTTGTGAATCTTTTATCCTCGACTTTTCCTCTCTTGGAGACAATAGGCACAATGTTTCGTAAGAGGAGACCATACATGAACTAAGAATAACCCCTATGAATATCCTATTTTCATATTTTATGATGAGTGGCTAGCATAATGCAACTTGCTACCCTTGTGAAGCTCGAAGTTACAACCTTTTTCATGGCCACCAAGCATAACACACCTTTCTTTCTAGTAGGGCCATGTTTTTTCATGAGTTCTTAACACAATGCATCTTTCCAAGCCTTATGAATCCTTAAGTTCATATTGTGTGGTTATGGGAGACTAATAATATTCTCTTATTGGTCACCTTTGTAGGGCTCACCTAGTGGATATCTGATTTCACTAGTCTATGTGAGCATATCATGGTTTACATAGTGGAAAATTGGTTTCAATTGTAAAAAAAATTGGACAAGCAATTGAGGCTTGAACCACATCAAGTTGGAAAAATACTCAAGGTTTGACCCACCCCTTTTTGTTTTTGTTTTTCTTTCTTTAAGTCTTTGACATTATATGTTTGTGTATCTTTTCTTGTTGTTGCATATATACATCTTGTGTGTGTTCATTTGTGCTTACATTGGTTTGTAATTGGATTTTGATCTTGGGGCTTGGCCACCTCCTATATCTTTATCATCCTATCTCACTAACATTTGTACACTTGGACCCCCTCTTCGTGCATATTTTTCTACTTTAGTGTGAGTTTATACTTGCACTCATCCTCTCACTAAAATGGGGGCTAAATGTAATGTAGAAAAATGTACTTTACATTTTTACACTTTATTTGGGCCCTATTAATTAAATTGGACTTAATTATTCCTTAATAAACCCTATTTTACATATAAAAGCCTAATAAAATACATTTTCTAAAGGGGAAACCTGATAATAATTAATTCCAGCACATAACACTTTACATTGAGCAATGTGTTCTCCATGAATAGGGAATTAGGACCCATTCGCCCATTTGCGAATGGGTCCTCCCTAGGTGTTTAAACCTGAATTTAAATTATGTTTTTGGTGGTATTTTAATGTCTCTAAATTCAAATTTTGATGTTGTATTGTAATGTTTAATTTTTCAGAAATTAAGGATGCATACCTATAAATAAAAGGTCTTTTATCAAATCAAGTTAAAGCAATATAATCAAGCAAGAGGTGAACTTTCATATGAGAAAATATTATGATTGAAGGCATTCAAGAGAATATTTTTCAGTGATGTATTGCAACAATCAAGATCTCAAGAATCATTTCAAGATCTTAAGCATCATGCATATTTTTGGAGCTAACATTGTGATGCAGGTTTCAAAGATCAAGTCAACTATTCAAAGCATCAATTCAAGCATCAAGATCCACATCCATTCATGCCATTTCATGCAAGATCAAGATGAATATTGTATACTTTCAAAGGTTTATTAAAGGGTTTGGTGAGTTGAAACATATCTCTGTTCATTCATAATTCCTCTCACATTTCATTATTTCAATTCAAGGTTTAATTACCCAAACATGATTTGACCAAGGCAAACCCCCATTCACCAAAAAAAACTTTTATTTCTTATGCTTTTGTTTCAGATCTTAGGTTGAAGAATGATTGACGATCTCTTGAAGTGCAAGATTGGAAAAATTTTCAAATTTTCAAAATTTATCAAAGTTGTCATCAAGCCACAAAAACTCGCTTATAAATCTGATTTTCAACTTTTTGACACTGCAACCTGGATGAAATAGAAGCTAAAAGTTGATATCTAAGGCTCCCAAAATTTTGCTAAAAACCATGAAAAGAGACCCATTTTCCCATGTGTGAATGATTCCTAGACAACCTCTTGAAACTGCCTTTTGGTGACTCGTACACAATGTTCTATCCTTCTCAGATTTAGAAAAAAAATTGTGTTAATGTTAGTATTGAGCTTTATATTGTTGTTTCAAGTTTGAATGAGATTAGTTGAGTAGATTTGATATTTTATTTTTTCTCCCAAAATTGTTGTCTAGGCTAGAACCCTCATCTTCAAGCATATGGACATTAGTAGATTCCCTCATTTAGTTGACTCACCTAAGGGTTGTAAGTCAATTATTTGTGTGGATCTCATTTCCTAATGAAAAAGGAAAATATAGGTCTATATTTGGTAAACCTCCCTCTCATAAAAATAGCCACACACCTATTATTATTATTATCTATTGTTTTAGTTAGCTAGAAGAATAGCTCGATATAAATTATAAGATAGCAGAAATTGATAATATTGATCAAATAGTTTAAAATCTATATGTTATGATGATAGGTCTAAATAGATGAATGGTTGATTGAATGAATGATAATTATTGGTGATATATAAAAATCTGATGAATATTTTTTTTCTTCAAGGAAAAACTAAGTAATTTCATCATAAAAATCCTTATTAATCTAGAAAATAGACACGATACACTAAGATATTAATAACTAGGGCATATTTATATCTGTTGTGTAGACTTTGACTCTACAAAAAAGGATTATTCTTGATCATACCAGACATAAAAAAACTATTTTTATGATTGTATGAGTTAGAATTTTAGAGTATTTTAGACTCGTGCATAGAGAAGTATAAAGAACCTAACATGCAAGGCCACATTAAGTTGCCTGAAATGATTTGTACACACACAAAGAAAGTATTCACCATGGTCGATATTGCAAAAATATCCCACAAATATGGCATACAAAATCAATGACCATTCCCCATTCATTCCTCTCTAAATCCTTATGGAAATCCTTGAGAGGTCACTCAGATAAGAAAATAAGATAAATTAAAAGAAAAGATCAAAATAGATAAACAAATATGTTGTATCACTTACGAGAGATGCTATTTTTCTTAGAGATGTTATCCATCAATGATGCCCATTATAGAAATGATCTAACCATTAAGGCACATTTCTATATGTTCATAGTGATGATGATGATGATAATATATAGTAAGTTAATACTTAGGAATGGTTTTAGTCTAATAATGCTCAAGTCTTTACAATTTTTTGTTGAATATTTTGGGATTTTGATGTTTTTTTTTGCTTATTTGATTTCTTTGTCAAAGGTTGAGGGTAATGATTATTTTATTATGGATGGATATTTTATTGTAGATATACAATAGTGAACATCATATTTTTGATATTTACTGAATGTTTTTGTGCTTTTTTAGGTTATTTGAGACTATTTTTGGCATTTTTGAGATATTTCAATTTTTTGTTATTATGAGATATTTCAGAGACAAAGAGGGGGACCTAAGGGGACTTACCTAGTGCCTGGAGAGCTCATTGTTGATAGAATTGTGTATGTTATACACATAAAGGTATCATAGTTCAATTATTGGACCTAAGGCATCTCATACCAAGATGACCAACAATGTTTTTGACATTTTGATTGTCTTAACTTTATTTTTGGATTTTTGATGTTTTTTGGATGTTTTTTTTTCAAGATTATTTGTATATTTGTTTTTTAGGATTATGCAACTTGAGTTATGAACAAGGATCCAATCCATCTACTAGGTTCAAGATAATACCCCTAGTTCGATATATGATTACATTTATTATGGGTAATGGGATGATGTTGATGTAGGATAGTGATAGTACATATGGAAAGAGGTGCAACAAGGTTTGACACTTAACAAGTTATCAAGCCATGATTGAACACACATTTATTATGAGATGTATGGATGGAATGAAATGGATGGAGAAAATAGAAAGATTGGATAGATGGTGATACATGGATTATTCAAATGTGGCGCCTCTTTACTAGGTTTTCACCATGGTATTTGTCCTAGAAATGCCGCAAAACTAGTTTTCACTTTAAAAAATATTTATTTCTCTTTATTATTTTTTTGATATTTTTTTAATTTTTATTTTATGTCACCAAGATGCTTGTTTGCCAAGTTTTCATTAGGGTGACAATTTTTGACTTTTTTTATTTTTAGTTTTAGTTTTTTGACTTAGAATATTGTGATGACTCAAGTATAGAACTTTTTGAGATGGCTACTATTGACTGGTTCTACTAAAGGTTCACCTTCTATGATAACCAATTAATATGTTCCAAAGTGGTAACTTGTTGTGATGACAAAGGGTTCTAATTAGTACAACAAAAATTTCCCTTCTAACTTGTTAGTCACTTCTATCTAACTATTTCCCTAGGGGTAATATGAGGTGGAGAAGTGATATTGGATATGGAATCTAGTACAAAGCTCAAATACATCTTGATTCTTAAAAAATGTTCCATTGTTGATAATTATGGTTTGAGGCATACCATAACAAAAAATCAAATAATTAAGGATAAACTTCACTATTAGTTTTTTAGTGATGTATGCTAGGGGTATGGCTTCTATCCAATTTGTAAAAGTACTATGTGGAAATTATGAAGAGCTTATGTCCATTGGATGGGGTGGGAGATTTCTTCCCTATAAGGTCAATTATCCATTGTGAGAAGGGTCAAGGTGTAGTGATTGGGTGAAATTACTATTTAGGTGCATGAATGAGGTCACTATATTGCTAACATTGAAGATATTTCTTTAGAAAATGAATAGCCACCTATTCCGTTGACAAGAAAATGCATTTAGTTATAAGAAAATTCTTAACTAGATTAGGTATGCTATAATGAGATCCACAAACACCTTCCTATACTTCTTGCAAGCTATTTTATCTTATCTATAGTTAGACATATCAGAGAAATGTACCATCAAGGCTTCATCAGTTTAAGGTATCTCCAAGGTTAGTAAAATGTGTAGTTTCATGGACAAATGTTTTCTTGTGGTTATTACTAAGGCTAGGGTGAATGATTCCATGTTAGATAGAGGTGTAGATGTCTTCATACCAGGGTGAATTGGGACCAAGAACATCACACACAATTTTGGATTCTGGGACCTTGAATGTGGGTATAAATAGTTGTTCCATAAGGAATTCATACTTAGGAATTTTCTTCAACACATTAAGAAGAGACCCAATAGTATCCATTGCATCAGTAGCCTTATTGTTGAATCTTCATATCATCTCCAAAATAATGACTAGAAAATATTAATTGAATCTGCCAGCCATTGTCTTATACGAAAGTAGCTTATCATCCTTAGTTCTATATTCATCATTCACCTGTCTAATGACCGGCTGTGAAACAACTTGAAAAAATTGTGTAGCCTACAAGGAAAACATGAATAAGTTGTGAAAATTTTATAGGATCTACCTCAATTCCTCTTTGAGATACTACCCATCCCCTCTCTTGAGGAATCAATCATGATCACAAATTGACCCTTAGGATTAGGCTCTTTCAAAATTGGTGTCAAATTAATTCTCTTTTTTAATAGTTTGAATGCCTCTTGAAAAAAAATTTAACTGTCAAATCTTCTAATAATAGCTCCATAATATGATCTTTCAACTCCAACAACTTTGTTGTGTTCATCCAGTAAGAATATTTGATATAAGTTAAAATCTTGGAATTATACGGAAGGAGAAAACAAGGCCCTCTTGGGTGGTAATTCGGGTATTTTATTTGGATATACATCCTCAAGTTTTGAGGAAAAATGCTACCTATCCTTGTTTGATATTCCTTCATCTATCACTTCTTTGTCTCCATCTCCTTGGAGCTTATGAGATTCAAATAACATCTATTCATCCTAGGAGATGAACTCACTATTATTTTTAGATTCCTCTACTTCATATATTTTAACTTCTAGGAGGTAACAACCTTTTTTCTTAGCCCTTTCTATCTGAACGATGAATATTTGTTGTATCTTGACCTCTCTAGAAGTTCCTTTTTAGATTACTTTATTTCCTAGATCATATAAGAATTCAAATATGTTGGATATATAATACTAACCTCAAACTAACACTAATCTACATGATCTCTTGTTACCTTTTGGCTTCCTTCAGAATTGGGTTTGGTTTGAACCATTTCAGAATCCTACTTCACCAAAAGTTTCCATTTTATCTGATTCAATTAATTTCCCAAACTTTTTGCATTAATTAATATGAATTCAAGAGATTTGCATACATTTAATTCTAAAAGAAATAGAGTTTCTGACACAAATTTTCTAAATTTTCTTTTATTATATTGCATAGGGATTACATATCATCCTTATTAATTAGAAAGCTCTGAAATCTCATAACTACATGTCGCTATCATAAAATGAAATATCATTAGGTTCTTCTTCACCCTCAAAGTCAACTAAAATAATTTTGGAGGGTGGACATATTTGAAAGTAATCTTCCATATCCTCCCTACTAATTTTAGTGTATAAAAATGTATCCCTTTACATTTTTCAACTTGTTTAGGTCCTCCCTCTTCAAATTTGGCTTATTCATGCCTTAATTGGTCATATTTTGCATCCACAAACCTAGTAAATTGCATTTTGATATGGATAATCTCAGCATTTGATAAATGGCAACTCATAATTTGATGTTTTGGTTATGTGTTCCATATTTAGGGATGTGGAACTCATATGCCCAATGGGGTGTATGGGTCATCTCTAGGTCTTGGACCTGAAATTCAAAAAGCCATATCAAACATCAAACTTTTCAAGATGTGGGCCCCAAGTTTTAGGGCCCAGGACTCATACAACCAACATGGAATATGAGTCCCCCTTGAGCCTAAGACCAATTTTAAATTAATTTCTTCATGGATTTTTTATTATCCATAGTGTCAATTTACGAATGTCAGCTTGTAGTATTGTAATTTTAGGAAATTAAGCATAAACTACGAGGTTATTTCACATGATTTCTCTTAGCAAGTTTTCAAGTCATCTAATATTTTGAAGAGATAATTCCTAAGGAAAATCTAGGAGATTAAGAGCATTCAAGAGAAAATCATCAAGCATTTGGAGCAAAATTCAAGACTCAAGAATCATGTCAAAGTCTCCATGCATCATGTTTGTTTGTGAGCTAACATTTTTGATGTGGGTTTCATGATTCAAGCAAGAATTTAAGACAAAGTTTCAAACATTCAATCAAGAGTTGAGATCCACATTGATGCTAGCCATTTTGCACAAGTGTGCAACCTTCATTTCAAGGGTTTGGTAAGTTACCACATTGCATTTGTTTATTCATCATTCCTTCCATTCATGCTTCATTTCTCATTAAGGTTTAATTAACAAAACAAGGTTTCATCAAGGAAAACCCCTATTCTCTAACAAAATAACATTTTTCCCTATCTTTGATGTGTGATTTTCATATTTAGGTGGAAGTTCCATTGAAGAGTATGATTGGAGAATGTTGTAAATTTTTCAAAGTTTTCAAGAAGTTTTCTTCTTCATGAAAATTCACCTATAGAACAAAATTCGGGCATTCAAGGCCTAAAGATCAGACAATAAGGAAGCTATAGAAGATTAGTAGAGGATACCAAAACATCATTCCAATAGCTCTAAATGGAATTATATGCCCAACCTAGCATATTATTCCCTTGTAAGACCTTTCAGTAGTATTCAACATTGTTGGATCTAGGTTTAGAAGATTCAAAAAGATCTTCAAAAATCCTATAGCAAGAAAATTACTCTCAAACTGGCGTATTAGTCCCAATGCAACCCTAAAAAGAAGTTCTTAAAGTTTTCAAATCTTATCTTGGAAACTTCATTTCACTAGGTACTTTTCTATTTCCAATTTGTGTTTCAATATGATTCTACATTCTTAAGTTTCTAGGTTACATAAGTGAATTTGCATAAGTATTCTCATTTCCCCTTTTGAAGAACTATTTAATGGTGAATCCCAATCCAATTACACAAGGAACCCACTAGATTTCTCAATTGAGTCAATTCACCTAAGGGTTGATAGTCACTTGGTTGAGAGATCTAGTTTCCTAATGAAAGAGAAGAAGTATAGGGGCTTATCAAACCTTCCTTTTGGTGAACACATATCTCTATCCCCCCTTTCCCCTTCTCCTTCATTTCATTTTGGTGAACTTGACCTTTGGACCCTTGAATTTTTTATTTGGTGACCATTGTAGCCCTAGATCTAGGCTGCATTAACTTTTATTTAGATTTGAATTAAATTTAGGGCTTATAAAGTTTTCATTAGTGAAAAGTGCATATAGGTTGCATTTTTGCATGTTTACATAATCTAATTTCATTGAAAATTTGAAAATTTGTATTAGTATTGCAGATTTCATAATTACATTTAGAATAATTCTTAATTCATCTATTATTATATTCACATTAAAATTACATTTTATATTAGTACACTTTGTTCTCTATTTCACATTTGCATATAAATCCAATTGCACAGAAATTTGTAATTGTGAATAGTCAATTGAACACACAATCTAGAGACATAGAAATCATTTCAGAATTTGGTGATCTAGTTTTAAAAACTCTAACTTGGACTCATATGCCTATCTGGGTGTCCTAGTTCCTATAAAGTCCTTTTGGAAAAATCTTGGGTCTTGTTTCCTCTTTGTTCTTCATAGTCTTAACCTTCCAAATAGCTTAATCGGGATTCATATTCCCATGGGCATCCTATTCCCTGTATAAGTCTTTTTAGAATAATAACGAGTCTTGTTTGCTCTATTTTCTTCATATTTGAACCTTCCAGAAACCCTAACTAGAACTCATACACTCCTCTATGTGTCCTAGTCCTTGTATAAGTATTTTTGGAAAAAAATTAAGTACTATTTTCTCTTTGTTCTTCATAGTCTGAACCATCCATAAACCCTAATTTGGACTCATACGCCCAACTAGGTGTACTTGTCCCTCATTAGGTCTGAGTCAAAATTTTGGAGCATTTAAATCCTATTATTTATGCTTCTACTTGCTACCTTGAGGTTTCTCTTTTAGTTTGCACAATTACTGTCATTGACAATATTTTCATAATTGGTTTCATTTCAAGTGCATCTATAAACATAAGAATTAGAATTAAAGAATATCATTAATCTTGTGTTCATTGCGTTTATCTTGCATTAATTATGCTTCCTTTATTTTCCCTTGTATTATCTTTATAAATTGGTGTCCTATTGCTAATACTATAGCGAGGCATAGTTCGAGACTCATCATTGATCTTGGGTTATCTATATCTTTCACTCATAGTGTTGATACTAGTTCAATAGGTATGGATCATACCATTGACAACTCTATTTCTATGCCTACCTTACCTACAAGAAATATGACAAGTGATAAAACAATGGTTGCTAGTGTCCCTCGAGAAAACATAATCCAAATCCATGAAGAATTGGCTTGTCTACAAAACCTTGTGAGTACTAAAAAAATTTCCAATACTGCTATCCCTACCATAGATAACATACATCTAATGATTTAAAGTGAAAAGGCAATAGATATTATGCATAACCTACCTCACATTTTTTGCAAAAACCTTACCTCAATGACTAGTTGTGCTCAAACTTTGACTAATGCTCAAATTCAAGGAGGAACTCAAATTCCTCCCCCTACAACCATTTCCTCTATTCTTACCTATACTAACCCTCAAGTTACCACAATTATGCAACCTAATCTCAATTCCATTCGTACCTTAGGTATTTCCACTAACAATCGAGGTTATACCTCTATGATATCTAATGTTATATCTTATACAATTTCACCTCCCATAATTTTTCAATTTAATTTCCCCTCAAACACATTTAAACATCCACCATATTCATATCCATACCAGAACACAACCTATTACACTGTTCTTTAAAAAATAAATTAAATGTTTCATCCCTTCAATGAAAAATTTCCACCATAAACCAAAATAAAAATGGCCAACTTTCATACTATGTCAGAAGCAATCCCTTATCCTTGGAGATATTAAGAACTCCAATACCACAAGCTATAGAGATTAATAGATTTAATAAATATGGAGGAAAATTCAATCCTTTTAACCATGTTTCCACATACACCACCCTATGTAGTGATTTTTTCCTTGAAAATAAGCTCTTGGCTAAGTTTTTTGTAGGTCCTTGAAATATATTCCCTTGGAATGGTTTTTCTCATTAATGAATAACTCAATTCATTCATTCAATGATCTTTTTGATGCCTTTATCAACTATTTCCAAGTGCATATGAATCCTAAGACAAAATTAGTTGATTTGAGTAGATATAAACAAAAGGATGGTGAAAAGGTCACTGACTTCATTTCACGATACCAATTGATTTGCTCATAACTCAATTAAAGATTCCTAATCCCAACCTTGAAATAATGTTCATTGAGAACTTACAAACTAAGATTCAAGATAAGCTTGGCATGATGGAATTTCCTTCATACACTTGTGTACCAACCTCCATGATTATCAAAACTCAGTTAGTAGTCGTGAAACAAAACCCACTTCTAGCCATTCTAAAAAGTATAAATCCATAACTCACAATAAATACCATTCAAGGAATTCAGTAAGGGCTTTCTCCAGCTAAATTACACTCAACCAACTGAACATGTTGATACCCAAGTGGTTGCTATAAATAAGAAAAATTATTTTACATCTAGGGATCCAAATAAACAACTTACTCCATTGCGTAATACCCTTCATAACATCATGTTGCAACTTCTAGATAAGAACTTAATTCACTATCTCTTGTTAAAGCTCTCAGTCCTACCAAGCCATTACCATCAAATTTTAGACCAAACTCCTATTGTCATTTTCAACATCAAAGTGGACATGATACAAAACATTGTAAGTGTCTTAAACACATGGTGCAAGACCTCATTGATTCTAATCCTATTTAAATTGTTGGTGTCAATGATCGAGGTAATAAGTCTATTTCCCCTCCCAACCAAAACCTACAAATATTTACCAACCCCATGCCAAATCATAATGTTTCATTTGTCAAAACTAGTGAAACTAAGAATTATGTGATGAATTTTGACATGGATGCTGATAACATGGATAAAAATGAACAAAGTCGTATGGATAATATGTTTGTATTGATTGAAATTAAATCTCATAAGGACCAAACCAAAATGACTATTGGCAATGCTTTCTCACAAAAAAATATAATAAAAAGTGCACTTCATGGTCCTCTTTACATAGTCTTTAGAATAGAGGATACAACCACTAAGGTGAAATCAATTGATCTCATTTATGTAGATAATGTGATCACTCTATCAAGATACATATGTGAAATAAATAAAATAGGGTTAAAAGGGGTGTATTCTACCTTTTAGGAGATGGAACACACAAGAGAGGTCCTCGTATTTCATTCAAAGAAACCTTAGAGATCTCAATTTAATGATAGAATTGAGAAAAGGGATTTGTTATAAGGTCTCATAGGGTGTGATTAAAGACAAAAGGGGTTTCACCACTAAAAAAATGCTTAGAAAGAAGGAAATGTAAATGATCTGCAAGTCTAACAATCTAATGTAAAATGTGAAACTTAAAATCAGAATAATGAGTAGGGGATGAATAGAGGTGCACCTAGAAAATTGAAGATGCTTGAAACAAGGTCTACAATCCTAAAATTATGAATTTTGAAGTACACTAGGACTCATATGTCGGTAAGGGTGATTTAGTCCTAGTTTAGGGTTTTAGGTTCAAACCAAAATTTATAACTAGTAAACTAGGATCTATAGAAAACGTTTGAAAACTACTATACTTGGACTCATATGCCACAAGTGGTGATTTAGTCCTAGTATCAAGATTGATCTAAAACTCTGATATCCTCTAGTGCTCTCCTATAGCTTCTCCCCCTTTCGATCTTTGAGTTTGCAACTCTAAATTCCAGCCTATAGGTGATTTTCCATAATCTTGCAAGATAGATGGCAACTTTGGAAACTTTGAAACATTTCTCCAATCTTACTCTTCAATGGATCTTGAAGCTAAATATGAAAATTACACATTAAAGAGAGGGAGAAATATTTTTTTGTTAGTGGATAGGGGTTTCCTTGGTCAAGCCCTATTTTGTTAATCAAACCTTGAAATGAAACTAAGTAGAATGGAGGAATGATGAATGAAAAAATATGCTATGTTGCAACTCACCAAACCTTTGGACCAAAGTATAAAATATTGTATGAAATGGATACTATTAATGTAGATATTGACTTGAATTCTTTCTTGAATCATGAAAACATACATCACAAATGTTAGCTCAAAAAAAAAACATGACTCATGATGACTTTGACACGATGGCTGAATCTTGAATATAGCTCCAAAATTCTTGATAATTAGCTCTTGAATTATCTTTATCTCATAAAATTTCTATAAGAATTCTTTCATCAAATTTTTAGATGACTTATAAAATTCTTAGAAGAAAATATGTCAAATAACCTTGTATTTATATTTGTTTATGCCAAATTTCCCAAAATTACAACACAACAAGCCAACATCAGGTCTAAGAGAATAAAATTCTTCCAAGAATTGAATTCAAAATAGTGCCAAGATAAAGTGGGACTCATATTCCATTTGGGGCATATGAGCCCAAGTAGGGTAAGCTTGGGACACAAATTTAAGAAAATTTAATTTTTATAATAAATTCAAGACCAGGCCCCAAAATTTAGGTGGGACCCAAATGTCCAAGGTGGAATATGAGTCCTTGATCACTAAATTTGGGTCATACAATCCAAAATAACTAAATTATGATTGGTTATTAGATATGTGTCAAGAGTATCCTTGGAAAGATGCATTAAATAAGGCTTATGGATGGAAAATAGGACCAAATAAGGCATAAAGAAGCCCAATTTTAGTAGGGAGGTCCCAAAAAATTTTGAAAATGTAAAGGGATACATTTTCCTATGTTACATTTATCCACCACATTAGTGAGAGGAGGAACTAACTTCAAACTCACACTAAAGTAGACAAACCCGCACCTAGAGGGGTCCAAATGTACCAATGCTAGTGAGATAAGATGACATTGATCAAGAGGGTTGCACAAGCCCCTAGGATCAAGATCCTATGGAAAACCATGTAGGAACAAAATAAGTCACATGTAAACTATGTAATGAGCAGCAACGAGGTATAAGAATACACTTCCAAAGAAAAAAAAGAAAAAAAGGGGTGGATCAAGCCTAGACCATTTTTCCAATGTGATGTGGATTAGATATAGGTTGTTTGTCCAAAAAAATTTACAATTGGAACATGATTTCCACCATGAAAACAAAATGCATGCTCCAAAGGGCTAGTGAAATCTTCGGTTGTCCACTAGGCGAGCCCACAACGAGACACACATGCATGTGGTTGGTATGTGCTCACATAAATAAACAAGTGCCTATGGGAAATTCATGCCTAATTTTAGCTCCCATAGACTAAACATACCAGATCTATACCTCCTAATAACTTTGATAAGGCACCACACAACATGCATAACAATATCCATGAGGAAAGTAAAACTTAGTATCCTAACACCCATGAATGAACAAGATGGCTTCATAAGAAAGAAAAGTGTGTTATGTAAGGTGGCCATATAATCAATATTGGAAATGTAAAATTTTTGTAAGTAATGTTGAAAGTAGTTTTTATTAGTTCAAGTAAGGTCTTAACTAAGGGAACATTGTACCTAATCTCTCCAAGAGAGGACCAATTGAGGAATAGAAGATTTACAACTTAAGGGATGCAGTGTATTGCATCAAGCCACTAAGAGGAATATAATATGCTAAAAGAGATCATGCTCTTGAAGGAAATCACACCTAGTGTCACAACAAAGAGAAAGATACACTGCATGAAATAAGAAGACTACAAAGTGAAACATGAGTTATACAATGCAAGAGAATAATGCTAATGTATGCCCCCACTTTAAAGAAACTCCTAAACATCGTGTTGTGAGCAATTACTTTAGAGTAGAAAAATGATAAATGCTAACAATAAAGAGGACATGAGAGCTTATCTAGAAATCCCTATGCCAATTCATATGCTTCCAAATAAAGTCACGTCATGAAAAGGGGTTGCCCCCAAAATGAAATCCCAAAATTGCATAAGGGGTCCATGGATTTAGGGTTAGTATCTTTGCTAAAATATTGTTAGAGAGATCAAAATTGTAATAATTCCCCAAATACTCATGGAACAAGAAGAATGGCACAAAGAGAGTGAAAATAAAGAAATGATTTTGGGTCAACATGGAAGAGACCTAAATGTCTCGATTCCTTGCATCATCCCCAAAAGGAAAACACAAGACAAATGAAAATATTTATGACATATATAAGAATATGGATAGAAATAGAGGAATATCACAAAGAGAGAGATATGTCAAAAAAATGGTATGAGGGATCAAATTAGACACATGCAATCATACACATAACATGGAGGAAAAAATAAAGGAAAGACTAGTAAGGCACATACGAGTTAACCTATTAGTAGGTTTTTTGCATCCCAATCTTGTTAATTGTATACGAAAGATAGAAAACTAGCCAAAGGGACAATGAAAAATGTGTTACTAGGACAAGGCTATCTAATTCTTGCCCCCATTTAGTGCAAGACAAGAATGAGTTGAGGTAGGTGATGATAAGGAGCTCCTTTCATTTTGAAATTATTTTCAATGAATGTAGAGGATGTAATAGTGAGGATTTTATGATCCTACAACTATTACATCACAATAAGAAAAGGACATGCTTTTAGGGATTATATATATGAGATAAAAAAATTTAAATGTATTTTTTAAATCATGACACTCATCAGTACTTTGTCCAAGAACTCTATGATATTGATAATGTGATGTGTTTGTGTTCTTAGGATTTGGTTTTTTATTTTCTCTCATGGGTGGTAATGTTATAAGTCCTTCAATTAGAATTATGTGTAAGGTTCTTTCAATGGTAGATGGTGGACAAGGGAGTTTTAGTTTCTTTATTTTGCAAGGCCTTCGTTGCTTGCTAGATTCACCATTTTATTGAGTTAGATGTTGAGGAGGACCTAAGCCGATCCTATCATCCTCATAATTGTTATGAGGCATTGGTTGTTCTTTAGGAAGGATAAAACTTATTTCAAGAGGAGGATCTTGATATCCTATCCCTTTGGTATCTTCAATTGGTGTTTTTTCTAGGAGTTGATGAATTTCATGTTCATTTTTCATAGCACATCCCTATTTACTTAATATTGTGAATACTTTTCCATATGTCTCTTCTAGGTTGATTGATGTGTTCGTTAATTTATTAACATAGGATGGTTGAATTTTGATTGATTAGAGGTGATAGATTCACCTATTGTAGGGAACTTAGGCTCAAATTTTGTTTCAATTTTGGGATGTAAAAGGCCAAACATCTCAAGTTGAGTTGCTTTTTTCATAGAAGGATAAAATGATGCATTAGTCTCAAGGTTGTTAGCGTAATTGTTTATGAAGTTGTTCATGATGTAATCATCTTCTCCAATGATGTAAACATCACAAGGAGGACATGCATTAGGAGTTGATTGAGCATGAGTGAGTTCAATTTTATTAGGATCATTTTCAAAGGCACAACTTGACACATCCACTAATGACTTCAAGGACATCTAAAGCTTACCAGATTACATATCCATGATGAAATGCAATGTAATAACCTAGAATGAAATGTGCAAATACAATTTTGAAATTAAGAAATGAATGAAATGAAAAAAATTAAAATAGATGCAATGAAATGAATGAAATAGAAACTCAACAAACTGAAATAGAGATCTAACAACACTAAACAAAAGCACAAAATAAAGCCTTTTAATGTTGTAAAATGCATTTTGAAATCTAACACAAGACTAAATCACCCAGAGGGATGCATGAGTCATAATTAGTGTTTTTGAAGGGTTCAAACAATGAATAATAGTCACCACAGAATTCCCAAAAATCAGGTAAAACAAACTATACTAGTACTAAATCATCGAGAGGGGTGAATGAGTCCCAAATGAGGATTTTGACACTAAGTTGAAAAAAATCTGAGTGAATGTTAAGGTTTATAACTTGTATGTTGTCTAAACTATGTAAAATTATAGATTTTAAATGAAAATCAATGATAAAAGATTGAAAAATGCAACCCATATGGGTATGTGCAGGATCATCATGGAAAAAATAGGCCCTTAAGTGGCAATACAATTCAAAAAAAACAGAGTTAGTCAACTTGACCAAAAATTTGAATAAGTTATCTATATTATTTCAAAAATATGTAAGAATAGAATTTGTAGAAAATTGAATGTAGTTTCTAAACTACTGGGTTTATTTTTATTTAAAAAAATCTATTTCGTGAAAATTTGAAATTTCAATGCAGTAGTACTTAAATTTCAGGGAAAAATAAAAAGTAGGTGTTTGTCTGACCACCCTAACCACAATAAAATGATAATACATTTTATAATATTTTAGATATATGTATGGGACTCATGTCCCGATGTGATGCATATTTTTTTGTAAGTTTGTTTCCAAGTAAATTATTAACTATGAATTTTTTATTAGAAATTTTAAAAAATATAAAAAACTCGTATGTCTCACCACCTTAACTTGGTCAAAAATTCATGAAATTTAATTCCTTTTTTTTTTAGTCCTATGGTATGTGAAACATAGAATGTGACGTATGTTTTCGATTCAAAAAATTTGATACTGTTTGAAAGTTATAGATTTGTTTCATTCAGCCTATCAATTAAGACTTTAGTCGTAATTCAAATAGAAAATGAATAATAATTATTTATTAAATTAAAAGTAAAGAATAATTTATATTTGTGGAAAGCTGAGAATATCCTTTAAAAACACTTTTCGTTTCATCAATTTTGGGTAAAAAAAATTTTCTAGCCACATGGGCCTTCATATCAATTAGATATCGCCACTTTTTGGCCCATCATGATCTTGCACATACCCATATGCACTTTCACTAATGCAATGTTTTGAATCCATAAACGCAAATTAACTAATTTTCAAGATCTAATACAAAATTAATATTAAAAATATCTAGGACTATGATGCACTCCTGGAAATAAGAAATAAGTTTCCAAAGGCTAGGCTCACCAAAATGAAATAAAGAAAATGGGGTTAATAGGGGTGTATTCCCCCTTTTAGGAGATGCAACACACAAGAGGGGTCCTCCCATTGCACTCTATTTCATTCAAGGAAACCTTAGAGATCTCAATCTAATGATGCAATTGAGAAAAGGGATCTGCTATAAGATCTCCTAGAGTATGATTAAAGACAAAAGGGGGTTCACCACTAAGTGAAGGCTTAGAAAGAAGGAAATGTAAATGATATACAAATCAAACAATGTTTAACCTAGAATATGAAACTTCAAATAAGAATAATAAGCAGGAGATGAACAAAGTTGCACTTGGAAAAATGGTGATGCTTTAAACAAGGTCTACAATCGCAAAATTATTACTTTTGAAGCACACTAGGACTCATATTCTAGTGAGGGAAATTTAGTCTTAGCTTAGGGTTTCAGGTTGAAACCAAAATTTTCAATTGGTAAACTAGGATCTATAAAAAAGATTGAGAATTGGTATATCGTGTTGGAAGTGGATTCACTCTGAGAGGGGGTGGTGAATCAGAGTGGAGTAATTAACTTTTAACTTTGAAGGCATAATGAAACTTTTACTCATTTAACCCAAAGTGAAATATTTGTTTAAGTAGGTGATCACTAACACTTTAGATCAAATTGACATGAGACTTGACTAACATTTATAGGCCATATTAAAAGAATCATATGATATTGTTCAATTAAAGATTTATGAACAATCTTGTTGTGCTTTATCAACAGAACTATAAAACTTCTTAATATGCAAATTTGACTTGATTTTGACAAGCTTTTGAGCATTCATATAATGATCATAAAATGCAGAAGTTAATTCACTTTATGAAAGACATTTTGCATCAGATTTGCACAATCTAAATTTGCATGACAGACTTGAGCAAATTGGTTTTAAACTTTTAAATAGCCTTAAAGTATCAGAGCATTGACCAACTGAATGAGCAAAATAACATAAATGACTGAAAGGAGTATGCAAGACAAACATAAATCACACAAATATGAGACACAAAAATTTTTGAGTTGAAAACCCTCCTGGGATAGAAAAACCACTCCTAAATTGCCTTACTAGATTAATTTCAAATACCACTACTTACAATGCCTTATAGGATAATTTCTGAGCACCAACTCAAGGAGCACCGTCCCCTCATTTAGAGACACCAATCTCAAGGAGCACCAACCCCTCATTTAGAGACACAATCTCAAGGAGCACCAACCCCTTTATTATTTTAGTAAATCTTACAATAATATAGAGGATCTCTCTATTTCTCTTTTATCTATCAAGTGCCTCTTGATAGACAATAACTAAAATCCTCAAAGTTCCAAAATGAACCTTTAGAATTTCAGGCGTTGTCAAGCCTTAAGTCAGCTTGATTATCAACTCATATTTCAGATTTTCAATCTCAGAGCTTAGCATTTTTCAATACAGTCATTGTGATGTATTATCACAAGTTTTCCATTTTGTTTCATATATTTCTCGTTGTTCTTCTCTACATCAATTAACACTCACTTTTTGATTTTATACTTTTTCTCATGATACTGTTCAAAATAGTTAACACACTATGTTTTCCAAATTTTTAGCCTCGAAGAATAATTACCCTTACACCTCACATGAAAGTGCTACCCTTTTTCTTTTTAGGTATTTTTGTAATGATTAAAGCCCTAATCTCTTCATTTTCCTCTTTTTACATTTTTCATCATTACATCCCACGAAGGGATACAATAGTTGCTCAATTTTTACTTTCAAAGAATTACTCAAAGATGATTGTCATGTTACCATGCTACAGTGAAGAAACAATGATGGATGTTATCATTATCAAGAAGGAAGGATCAATTTGAATAATGTCTCCTGAAAGGAGTACTCAAGCATTGTGCAAATATAGAATTCAGACTGAAACCTATTGTCTCAAGCAGCCTGCACAAGCAGTGCTAAAAACAAAAAACATAAGATCTATAATAAACCAAATCTTCAAATTCCATATAAAAGAAAAAACTTATCCCATATTAACCTTGACTATAAGGGTAATGGTTCTACAAGGATAAATAAATGATTACCTATGAAGACCATAAAAACATTTCCCATGAGAGATTTACCAGGTCCACAAAGAGATAGGGAAAATCAAGCTCTTTTCCCATTTGAGCTTCCACCTGATGGCAAGAGATCAACAGGTGAAATGACCATTGTCATGATCTTCCTATCTTCCTTATATGTTGTCAAATTTTAGTAACCCTACAGATTTCTCAATGAAATAGCTAAAAGAAAACTGTCATGATGGCGGCTAGAGTAAGGTACCAAACCCTTCGAGAAAAAGCAACACAAGTTTTTCCCTAACCTTCCAAAGTAATAAATTGAATAAAATTTATTGAAATTGATATAATTTGAAGTCGGAGAGGACTGTTATTAAAAAAATTGAAACCACATAATACTCTTTGAAATCCATAGAAAGATCAACACCTTGAATGCCAACATGAATTATTTGACAGTCATTTCCTTACCGCACAATTGTGGTCTCCCTTCGGAAAACCCATGGTATAGTGATGATTAGCACTTAATGTTTTTTCTACCTTTACCATTTCTTTACCGCTCAATCGTGGTCTCTCTTTGGACTACCTACTGTACAATGGTAGCACCTTGTAAACCGCTAACTGTTTCCACCATGCTACCTTGATTATGCTTCTGATAGTCTACGGTATAGTGGTAGCCACCATGCTTGTCGCTAGTTGCTTCCACTATATTATCGCATTTAACTTTCTAACTACTTGCAGTGTAGCGGTAGCTTTTTACTTGCCGCTATGGTTTCCACCACGCTACCGCGGTCATTGGCTTAACTTCCAGTAGTAGCGCAGTAATACCTTGAAGTCCACGGTCTTACCAAAGTCAAACATGCAACAAAAAACAAAATCATAATGCCTTTTCAAAACCATGGGAAAAAAGTGACTTTCTTTCTGACATGCATTATTTCAATTGACTAATTTAGATAGTGAATAAATATCGACCAAGAAGAAACTTTGAAGAGTATTGCTTTGACCAAATTACTCATCGCATGCCGAGTTCCGAATGATTAATGCTAGGTCACATCCAATGTGACATTAAAATATTAACCAATGCCTTTACCTAATGTTGGCCTTTAGGCCCAAATAAATATCAAACAATAGACCAGATTCAAATGCTAAAGAGAGGTCAAACTTTATACCTTTAATCAAAGCCAATTTTCCATCATATTAAAATTCAATTCCATATAGTGTGCCAAAGATACTATCCAATGAATTGAGAAGTGATAAGGACTAAATTCATGTAGAGTTCACAAAGCCATAAGCACAATAGTGATCAAGCCCTTAAATAATCAACCTGAAGTAAATATGCCAATTTACAATGAATACCAAATATCAACTGTGAAATTCCAAGGCACCAACCCAGGGCAGTTTTGAAATAAAGGACAAATTCCATAGAATAATTCAACATACCAGGACTCATATGCCACAAGTGGTGATTTATTCCTAGTATTAGGGTTGGTCTAAAAATAAAATATCCTCTAGTGTTCTCATGCACTTTCTCTCTCTTCTTATCTTTGAGTCTGCAACTCTAAATTCTAACCAGTAGGTGACTTTTTGTAATCTTGCAACATACATGACAAATTTAAAAACTTTGTCCAATCTTTCTCTTCAATGGATCTTCAACCTAGATTTGCAAATAAAACATCAAAGAGAGGGGAAATTTTTTTTTAATGGATAGGGGTTTGCCTTGGTCAAACCCTATTTTGGTAATCAAACCTTGAAAGGAAATAAAATAGAATGAAGGAAAGATGAATGAAAAAATATGATATGTTGCAACTCACCAAACCCTTGGAACAAAGGTTACAATCTTGTATGAAATAGATAGCATGAATGTAGATCTTGAATATTTATTGTATGTTATAGATCTTGACTTGAATGCTTACTTGAATAATGAAAACCTACATCACAAATGCTATCTCAAAAACAAACATGATGCATGATAAATTTGACATGATGCTTGAATCTTGAATATAGCTCCAAAATGCTTGATAATAATCTCTTGAATGATCTTTAATGCTCTTGATCTCATAAAATTTATATAAGAATTCTTTCATCAACTTTCTAGATGACTTGAAAAATTGCTAGGAGAAAATATATGAAATAATCTTGTATTTATACTTTATGCCAAATTTCTCAAAATTACAACACTACAAGCCGACATCAGATCTAGGAGAATTTTTTTTTGCCAAGAATTGAATTTAAAATAGTTCTAAGATAAAGCAAGACTCATACACCAATTGGGGCATATGAGTCTTAATAGGCTAAGCTTGGGACACGAATTTCAATAAAAGTTAATTTCTATGCCAAATTCAAGACTGGGCCTTGAAACTTAGTGGGGACCCATATGCCCAAGGTATCATATGATTCCTAGATCACTAAATCTGGGCCATACAATCCAAAATCACTAAGTTATGATTGGTTATTATATTTTTTAGGATTATCCTCAAAAAGATGTATTAAATAAGGCTTGTGGATGCAAAATAGGACCAAATAAGACATAAAGAAGCCCAATTTTAGTAGTGAGGGCCCAAAAAAGTGTGAAAATGTACGTGAATAAATTTTCCTACACTACAATATGATAACCTGAAAGCATGGATAAAAAAACATAATGGTTTTGCTTGCCCTATTATAGGTTTGATCACTCTTCCTTTAAAAGTTAGACCAAAACAATTAGATGTCTCATTCTCCATCATCCAAATGTCAAATCAATTCTATATGAAGCATATATCCATGGATACACTCTATGGAAGTCATCCCATTAGTTGTGCATAAATTTTTAAAATTCTCTTTTTGCAATGAAATCTATAATGTGCATCATAGTGGCTTTAATCATGTGTCTTCCCATGGGAAATTTTCATTAGATTTATTTCTTCCCAAACCCATAGAACCTATTAAACCTCATGACAACTTCTTTTTCAAATCTTACCAAAAGTTTTAAGGAAAAAATAATAGAAAAATTATCCCTTCGCAACATGCCTCAACCCATGATTGAACCTATTATCCTTGATGAAACCTTAATAGAACAAAATCCCCTTCCAAGTAACCAAGACCAAACCATGAAAAATACTTTCCCTATTTCCTACAAAATACAAAGAGATAACTAAAAAATTCCTCTCATGCCTCCCAAGATCAAACAAGTTTAAAAAGATAAAGAGAAAGTGGTTGAACAACCTTCCAAGGTTCCTTTAGTTTCTACTCTAAGGGAAGAAAAGAAACCTATGGTTGATAAACCTTCTCCTACACAAACACAATTTGAAAATCATACCAAAAGAAACATAAATTCTAGAGAGCATAGGTGTAGACATCATAATTTTTCTCAAAGGTTAAACAAAGAGAACAATAAACAAAATCAACATTCAAACTCAACTGAAGAAATACACGATGAGTCTCCCTATTTTACACAACAAAAATATCCTATATATCAACCAAAACAAGGAATAGAACCTTCTTTAGACATTATCATTTGACCTCCCATTGTGATTAACTTGGGCGGCGATGATTATATTGCTAAAATTGATGACAAAGTACATAATGAATTGAATTTAATATTTTATTCTTCCATGAGCTTATATGACAACAACCATGATGATCTTACTAAACAAAGTGACTCAATGTGTATTAAACTTGGTGATGCTCCTAGTAATACACTTGATGTTGTCCCTTTAGCTAGTTGTCCACCCTCCACATATGATGAAAAAGATTGGGATGTGCACAGCCTACTATAGTTTGACTTGCATGTTCCTTACTAGTCTTGACTTTGTTTCTTTGCATGTTCTTTGTCTGATTGGATGTACGTAATTTGATCCATCGTATTGTTATGTTTGATGTTTCTCTCTCTCTCTCTCTCTCTCTCTCTCTCTCTTTGTGAATTCCTCTATATGTATCTACATTCTTCTCTATGTTGTAAGCATTTTTTCCTTTTGGGGATGACGTAAGGAATTGAGACATTTAGTTCTCTTCCATGTTGAACCAAAAGATATATATTTTTTATCTCTTTGTGTCATTCTTATCATTCCATGATTTATTTTGGGGATCATGATGCCTCTTTTATCTATAAAAACATTGTAGAAAAGACATGCACTACCTCGAATCTATGGATCCCTAATCCCTTATGTGTTATTTTTGGATTTTATTGTGGGGGAAACCCCTTTGCATGAGACAACTTATTAGAAACATATGTGTGACATAAGGATTTCCAAATAAGCTCTTATGTCTTATTAGCATTTATAACTTTATACTCTAAAGTAATTTCTCACAGCATGGTGTTTAGCAATTCATTTAAAGTGGGGGCATACATTGGCATTATTCTTTTGCATTTTAAGTACACCTCATATTTCATTGTGTGGTTCTCTTACTCCAAGTGATGTTTCTTTCTCTTCGTTGTGAAATTGGGAGTAATGTCCCTCAAGATTGTGATCTCTAAAATTAACATCTTATATTCCACTTAGTGGTAATGCCAAATGGAGTGCATTCCCTAAGTTGTGAATCTTATATTCTTAAATTGGTCCTCTCTTAAAGACATTAGGCACGATGTTCCCAAAGTTGAGACCTTACATGAAATAAGAAAAACCCTTTTGAATGTGGCATTACACTTTAACATTTGCAAATAACTATTCTATGGAAACCTTACATAACACACTTTTCTTGCCTATGGGTCCATCTTGTTTGTTCATGGGTGTCTAGCATATGAAGTTTTTCTTGCCTCATGAATCATGATGTTCATGTTATGTGGCAACTTACCAAATTTATAAAGAGGTATAGATTTGGTATGGTTAGTATGATGAGAAGCCTAAGCGAGGGCATGACTTTCTCATTATGTGGTGAGAGCAGGTAGCGACATGACTTTCCCACTAAGCTACCCTTTTGGGATACTCACCTAGAAGAAAGCCTAAAGTTTGTTGCCTTTGAGTGAGTGTGAAATTTTTTTGTCAAATATCTTAGACCTGGTCCACATTGTGCTAGATAGACTGTTGATGCTTGATCCACCCCTTTTTTTCTTTTCTTTCTATTTCTTCTTTATGTCTTTGTCAATGTATGTTTGTATCTTGTTGTTGCTTCATACACCATTCACATGTGTGTTCTTTTGTGCCTATTTTGGTTCTCCATAGGATCTTGATCCTAGTGGCTTGCAAAACCCTCTTGACCATTTTCATCCTATATCACTAGCATTGGTACATTTGAACCCATCTTGATGCTTATTTGTCTACTTTAGTGTGTGTTTGGTGCAAAGTCATCCTCTCACTTAAATGGGGGCTAAATGTAGAGTAGAAAAATGTATCCCTTTATATTTTCACACTTGTTTAGGTCCTCTCTCTTGAAATTTGGCTTATTCATAACTTAATTGACCCAATTTTTCATCCACAAGCTTAGTAAATTACATTTTTCTAAGGATAATCCCAACATTTAGTAAATGACACCTCATAATTTAACATTTTGGTTATGTGTTCCAGATTTAGGGATCTAGGACTCATACACCCAATGGGGCATATGGTTTCTCCTAAGGTCTTGGCCCCAAAATTCAAAAGCCATATTAAAAATTGCACTTTTCAAGATGTGTGTCCCAGGTTTTAGTGCCTACGACTCATACGCCTAAAACCCATTTTAAATCAATTTCTGAATGTCATCTTGTAGTGTTGTAATTTCAGGAAATTAAGCATAAACAAGTATAAATACAATGTTATTTCATGTAATTTGTCCTAGAAAGTTTTTGAGTCATCTAAGATTTTAAAGAGAGAATTCCTAAGGAAAATTTATGAGACTAAGTGTATTGAAGAGAAAATCATCAAGAATTTGGAGCAACATTCAATATTCAAGCATCATGTCAAAGTCTTCATGCATCATGTGTGTTTGTGAGCTAGCATTTGTTATGTAGGTTTCATGATTCAAGCAAGCATTCAAGAAAAAGTTTCAAACATTCAACAAAGAGTCGAGATCCACATTCATGCTAGCCATTTCACACAAGTGTGCAACCTTCATTTCAAGGGTTTTGTGATTTGCACCATTGCATTTTTTCATTCATCATTCCTTCCATTCACATTTCATTTCTCATTAAGTTTTAATTACCAGAACAAGGTTTCACCAAGGCAAACCCCTATTCTCTAACCAAAAAAAAAAAATTCCCTCTCTTTGATGTGTGATTTGAAGATTTTGGTGGAAGATACATTGAAGAGTAATGGCACTCTCAAATTTTGAAAATTTGAGATGCCCATCTCAAAATTGTCTCTACACTTTCAGAGGTGCACCTGACAAGTCTACCTGATTGGCCTACTTTGGAGGCTTGTATTTTGAAGCTTGTTGATTTTCGTGTGAAACTCATTTGCAAACATATTTAGTTGACATATGTGAATGTGTGTGTAGTTTTCAACTTCCCACAATGAGTTTATTCAAGGTTTCAAAAAGTAAAGCTGGAGGGTTTTCACACTATTTTGTTGTTTGCAAACGTTCAATTCTACAAAGTTGCCTCATGTTTGGGCTTGGATTTCACAATGGGGTGACTGTCAAATTAGAAGGAATGTTGTTCTATGTTCCCCATACCTAAATGATCTCGGGTGTTAGTTTTTAAAGCCTAATGATCTAATTTACTATTTTTAGTAGATCGAAACCAAATGCAGTTTGTTCAATTTCACATCTGCATTGCTGACAACCTTTCTGAGTGGTCAAATTTGACCGTTAAGCTATTTTGACTGGTGATGATTCAAGGAATTTTTTTTTAAAAATGTGCTCAAAGTACCTTAATGAACTTGTATGTCTGATGGCAGCTTTCCAGGAGTTAATTCACTATTTTTACAAATTGGCAGTTGAATGAGTTTTTATTGGTTCGAAACAACTGTTGTCTTAGAAAGCCCAACTGGGAAACTTTTTCAATTAATATTTTTCACGTTGTGATCTATTTCTCTAAGCCTTCTTTTGCACTATACTCTTGGATCAAATGTATAAATTCATTCAAGTTTTGATGTCTCTCAGAGGTCATTTGACCAGTTTCCCAGATTGATTGCTAAGGCAACTTGACAAGTTTTCCCAATTCTACAAAAAGGATAGAAAACATATTTTAAGGCAAACCCAGTTCCTGTTTTTACCTTAGATGCACTCAGAGGTTGACCCAAAGTCAACTGAAGTGAAAATTGTTTGAAAACAAAAAAAAATTTAGCTGAGCCCACATGGGGACCAAACATGTTTCAGATAGCTACAAAGTTATAAGTGCTTGGGTGGTGCAAGGGCTCGCGGTATTATTGAACATCTATATGTGATTGATAGAGAATTCATAGATCATGAAAGGGTCTTCAAGATTGTCAAGTTGGGAAAGGGTAAATGAAGACCTTAAGGTGATTCATGAGAGTTTCAACATATTCAATTGATTGCTAGATTATGTGGTGATTTCTTATGGTTTCCTAGTGATGGAAAGCCTACAGGAAGTATATACAATTTGATTTATTTAGTGAAATATATGAGTTGGGTTTATGTTCATCACCAAAATAATTCAGGCCCCAAAGCCGAAATCAGCTATGTAAAAGAACTCGAAGCCAATCCATCAAATAAATGGTGGCATTCTATTTGATTTACTGTGGGGCAAGTGACAAAATATTTAAACCTTTCCTGGTTGTTTGAAAAACTACAAGGTTGTTTCATCTTGGGTACATATGCAGTGGACATCTATTTCTTGGAATATGTTTTGTAGTTGATACTCCCTCTTCATGGTCCTTCCCATTTTTTAGTTGAGCTATACTGAACAGTGTTTTGAGCAAGAGGTAATAACCAAGACTCAAGGTGAAGTGGAGAGACAAATTTAGAGATCAAAAAGACATGGAACTATATACATCCAAATAGATCTAGCTACAAGAGGGTCAGTTTGACATTGCAATCGAGTTATCTACACACATATAGGAAACAGGTGTAGGAGATATCTTATTTGAGGCTTGAACCATGAGTCAATCTAGCACAGTTTCTCTCTACGAATGGATTCTTCCTGCTTGTAGTTAAAATGCTTCAAAATTATTAGGGAATTTTTGTTAGAAATTTTTGAGCAGTGATTGGGGGATCCACAGAACATGGCAGCCAACTAAGAGGGTGTGGGCTGCAACAAGTTAAAGGCATCCATCAAAGAGGAAGGAGAAGAATGCACACAAAATGGTATACGTTGAAAAGGCATTAGAAACTTTTAAGCAAATGAAATTTGCAGATCTAAAGGGCATGAAAACTATTTGGCATGAGTTCAATGTAAATTTTATCCTATGGAATGCCATTGTGGTGCACCTAGCTACAAAGGCACAAGATAAACCCAAAATGGAAGTGTTGAAAATTCTTTGGATACTTTTAAACAAACACATTTGACAGGAGCCCATGTTATAGAGTGTGCCAAGAGATGAAATAACTTACACAGGAGTTGAGAGACTCTCGTGTGGCATAGCACAAAACAACAGTAATGGATAAATGTTTGATGTCCCTTGAAGTAGAGGATTCAGGTGTTTTGTGCAACAATTGAAGGAAGGTCTAACACCACTACAAGGAGGTGAGGAACCACTATGGTGGCTGAATGGGGTGAGTGGAAACCACTGCACCAATGTGAGGAAAGGTGCAGCTAGTAGCAAGTGGAGGGATGTGAGCTTCCAATGGAGATTAGTGAATAAAGAAATAAAGGATGCTTTTCTATTTGGAATGTAATGCTAAGGATAGTTTTTTCTTGTTGGAAATGTATCAAAACTGCCATGTTTAGATGAGAGTATTAGTCTAGGATTGAGGATATGCCTTGACGTGATGGTTCCATAGTTTCAAGCAGTGGAAGAGCGATCGAGAGTTACAGAAATGTCAAAAAATGAAAATTATGGAAATGCTCGCTGACCTCATGGGATGTTGGTGATGCCTTCAAAATACTTGCAAGGTGCACGAGGCTGAGTGATAATGCATGTAGGAGGTGGTCACATTGCATTTTGAAAATAATGGGTATAGTTTAAGGAAATATTAAAAGATTTTTTACTTTCCCTATTGTCTCAAGGGTTTTAAAATGCAAGCCCATTTTTCTTGCGGGGTTAGCAAAAATTTTCCACATGGATGGTGGTCCCAACATAAGTAATTTTCCCATGGAGGAATGTGTCTTAATATTTTAAATGCCTGGTGAACCTTTTAAAAGTTGAAGTTTCAATTATCAATTAAAATATTTTAAGAGGGAAACTTCATTAAAGTGAAATCATAGGAAATGTTTGGAAAATATTGAATTGGCAAGTCATTATAAAGTATGGGTAAATTAATTTTTACCCAAATACAGTGCAAACAAGTGAAATACAAATGGCACATGAAGTGAATATTTCAAAAGGTATTTTAAATAAATGAGAATTTTTCTCTTTGCTAGATTAAAATGTAAAGTGAATTTTCTATTCATTTTATATTTGGGGGATTTTCAATGTGGAACATTATTTTTGCTAGGGAATTTTAAATGAAGTCAAAGGAGCATAAATATTAAAGAGGAAAATAAAACTGCAGCATTATAAAGTGCAGCCACTACATTGTGAAATGAGCTGAGAAAAAGAAATAATTCTTTTATGCACGGGAAAAGGCTGAGTTAAGAGCAGCTTGGTGAAATGATGAAATTATCCACATGGGCAGATTTTTAGTTGCAAGGTAATGATGAGCAAAGGAAATTTTGAGAGAATATGTTTGTTGCTGCAAAGGAAGAGAGTGGTAAGATTCTTTTCAATTTGATCAATGGGAATGGAGCTTCCAGATGGCATTTACAGATCAAGTTTAGGGTTGCTCTTGTTTTCTTCTATTCTCTTTATCTTCTCTTCTTCTCTCATTGTAAAGGGTTCCAATTTTTGAAAGCTCTACAAGTCAGGTAGAAGTTATGGGTAGATTGTAAAGATAGGGGGAAATATGACTGTTAGTCATTTTAATCTGAAAGTGTGTGTTCTGAATTGTTCTGTTATGTTTATTTTTGCTGATAATTGTCTCCATGGCTAAACTATAATGCTATTTTGAATTCAATAATAAAATTATCTGAGTCTTTTCATGCACATTTGTTGCATTTAAGCTACATTTGTTGTTGCCTACTATTCTATGAATGGTTTAATTTCTTTAATAAAAGCACAAGATTCTTTTATTATTGCCTATTTTTCAGGGATATTGTAATTGCTTTGACAAATGTGACAAGAGTGTTATCTTTGAAGTTCATTTATGAGCAAAGTTATCCGAGAAAGCTTCAGTGGTCTTGTTTTCATAATGTGACAACATTTGCAAGATCTTCAAACCATCTTGAACACTGAAAGATGAATGCTAGTTATATGACTCCATAGCCCATTTTTATGGCACTAGTCCATTATCATGTTTTTGTTGTTTTGAGTTTGGTCCCAAGTCTTTGAATCAAAAAACCATTTCAGATCTATTTTGTTGAGCTATGTTTGTCATGTTCTCCATGCTGATTAGTAAAATTTACTCAAGGTGTTAGCCAATTTTGTGAGAACATAATCTATTAAGCAGTATCCTATTACTTGTGTGTCTAGATTGTTAGATTTTTCTAAAGGGTTACCCCCTAGGTCTTATAGATCCTGAAGTGTAGGGGAAATGTGCATCCATTCCATTTCCTATCAGTTGGTCACTAGCCTTTGTGGTTCTTTAATATAGAGGTTGGCTACCTCTTAGAGAATTACAAAGCCTAGTTGGGTTGCATTTTTTAAAACACCAATAGAATGGCGACTCTACTGGGGAGAATTTAAGAAAATTTTGATTGCAGAATCTAGTATGAGTCATTGGATAGAGTCAAATGATTTTCCATTCTAAATGTAGTTCAAATTTTGAAGGATTTTCAAACCTGGAAAGAAGTTGTTGTAGTGAACCTAAATAGTTTTGTAATCTATGGTGCTCTTCTTGTGGAAAGGAGCTCAGAAAGACATTTAACTATGAACGAAATCCATACTACTTGAAGTTTAGTCCTCTGTGAAAAGAGGTGGCGACCCTATTAATAGAACTTGTTGAAAATTTGAAGAAAGATCTAGATCCACAAATATTACCAGTCAGGAAGACAATTTGTAACAACTGCAAAGTTTCCAGGTATTCTTCACTCTTGCTTTACAAGAAAATTGTATATGAAAACCATATTTGAACATCTTAGGAAAAAATTGGGATCCATATTGAGTGATTAGCATTAAAAGAGGGAAATGATAGTAATATTTAGTTTGCATACTTCTGAGTTGTAATTTTCAACTTATGTATCTTGTTAGAGAAGTATGCTTGTTCTTGAAATTTTCCCAATAAATAGATATTATGTGTAAATGCATTTGAATCATGTATTATGGTATTCTAAGATTGTTATGAGAGATATAAATAGGGAAATGAATAATTAACTGTAGATTTGATATGTAAAATTTGAAAAAGGTATATCAAGATGCCTCAATACATGCATCCTGGTATGGTTATGGATGGAACTATAGTTTGTGATCAGTCCCAATCAGATTCTCAAAGAGGTTTCAACACTGAAAGGTACAAAGCTATGAATTTTAGTAGCCTTAGTGGTTACCCAAATGGCATTCCAGATAAATTCATAAATAAGATACCAAGGTTCATTGGTGATAAGGCTGAATCAACAAACAAACATCTACAAGAGTTTAGTAATGTGATGTGTGATTATGAGACTGATCACAAGGATGTGATTATGAGGATGTTTGTTTAATCCTTGAGAGCAGATGCAAGAGAGTGGTTCTCTTATTTACTAGTCTCTTTTGTTCATTCATGGGAAGAGTTCAAGGAAATGTTCATGGAGCATTTTGGATAAAGGATTAACCCTGTTTTGATAAGGAAAAGGTTCATGAACATGGAGAAAGGAAAAGATGAGTTCATCCCATATTTTAATCTTAGATTTTCAATGATCATTAGAGAGATCCTGAAGAACATAAATCCAAATGATTCTGAATGTTTGGTCGTATATTTAGGAGCATTTGACAAAAAAATGAGTTATTTTTTGAGGGATAAAGAGCCTACAACCCTGCAACAAGCATATCAGATGGCTATAGATATTGAAAACAATTTCAGATACTCAATGTTGAAAGGACATAGGGATGTGAGTGTTGGTCATCCTAGCACACCTCAGGAAAATGTAACTCATGGATCAGATAATAAAATTGTTTCTCAAGAGGGTAATGATGTTGCTGCTCCAATTTCTCCATCATTACGACCTGCAAATCCTAATGAGATCCATGTTGAATGTTATCAAACTATGGTGTCTCAAAATGAAGGTAGTAGTTGTTTGTTTCAAGAAAGTCAGAACATGATACACAAGAATGAAAAGAGTGTGCCAAAATATGAAGATATTTATTGTATCAATGAAGACATTAACTACAATCAGCTCACAATCAACACCTGTGCAGATCTTTGCAGCAGTAATGAAGATGAAGATGCATGATATGATGAACAAATAAATATGTATGAAACTTTTTCTTGTAATACCTTGAATGATGAAGAAATATAAGAGATGATGGTCATCATTCCATCTCATATTTCAGTCAGTGAAGATGATACAATTTCTGATGACTTTCTTTCTCAAGTTAGTGAGCAAGACATCGAAGATGAAAGTGTAAGCACTCATTCTAAAGATTTTTAACATGCTTTATGTAGTGATGATATTTTTTTTGATGAGGATGGAGATGAAATCCAAACTTATTGTCTTTATGATGATTATGAAAGATTGTATGAGAATGAATTAGAGTTATGTTCTTCACACAAAGGATATAGTGATATGGATACTGATGAAGTTAGTTATTCATAAGTGAATGATTCACTTATACTTGAGACAAACTTGGAATGTAGTTCAAGTTTGACATCAATGGAACCTGTTGATTCTGTCAATGATGAAGAATATGAGGATGAACATATATGTGTTCAATTTGCTAATCATGAGCATAGTACTGCTAGCAGTGATAAAGATGTTGAAGACCTTGTTTATATCTTCTTTTTCCATGATTGTTTATATGAAACAAAAGTGAAAATTCCAGTAGTACATAAGAATGATGATGAAGTGCATAGTGATAATGGATGAAATTTTGTTTTGAAGGATCAAGTCATGAATTGTGAAAATCAAATGGATCTAGGAGCAGCATTATCATCCATAGATAATGAAAATTTTTTTGGGGGACTGTCAAATTGTGTTGAGATTATAAGATCATTTGATCAATGTGTAGAGAATCCATATGATGCAAATGATAATGGGTGTGAGGTTAGTCAATATGAAATTGAATGTGGATCTTTCTTGGATGATCTCTCGCATCTTCATGGTTTGCAAATAGATATGTTTGCTTTGAATAAGGAATGCATCGGTGAAAAAGAGAATGAAGATGTTAATTTCATTGCTAATGAGAAAGTTTCAGATGATAGTGAGTCTCTTGTACATAGGTCAGTATCCCTATTAGATGAAAGTGCACATGAAGGTCTTCTTTCTGATCTTGTTGGTCTTGAAAATGATAGCATCCAAAATTTTAGAATTGAACTTCTAATGAGGAGTCAATGTGAGACTCTTAGCTCCAAGTTAAATACTGAGTTTTCTGAATCTATGTTTAAAGATTTCCATATGGAATTGCATGATGGTTTGAAGAATGAAACTAGCATCATGTGTGAGCCTGAGATAGAGAACACTGCTCATGCATTTGAGGTTGATTTTTTTGATGATTTTCATGTGCTGAATGAAGATGAAAGTACTTCTAATGTTGATAAACCCGATCTTCAAAATCTTGGAACACATAATGATGTGTTTGGGTTGTGGTGTTTGGGTGATGACAATCCAACTTGTGATGTTTTTCAATTGGAGGAGATACAAATGTATGAGAAATTTTCTCTTAACACACAAGATGATTGCATGTTTCTTTTCAGCCATGATTTCTCCTCTAAACATGATCATTCAAAATGGGTTAGTGAGTGTGATAAGACCATATTTTCATGTGATCTCGATCACCAGATTCAAGTGTTGTTGCTTGATATAAAATCAAAAAATGAAATGATGAACATTGATGTGGCCTATCTGATTTGGTTTCCACTTCATGATAAAGTTAAACAAAGATCAATTTTTAACTTGCCGAGAGGTAGCCTAATGCTTATGTTTACATAGATGTAGTCACCAATGTTGCTATGGTTTGACAGAGGAAAGCATGAATTGAGGGAAATCCAATCTTTTTACAGATTGGTATTTGACAAAGGTAAGTGTTGATCCCCATTTTTTCATTTGGTGTCCTAGGGTCACTAAATGAAGTAAAAAAAAAAACAAGGTTAAATGAAGGAGCAATTTGAGCACATGTCAGACTCAGCTTTTGGTCTACTCTCTAGAGATCTCGAATCTTGCTATGCCCATAGGGGGCATACATACCCAGTCGGAGCCACTGATGGCACTCTCAAATTTTGCAAATTTGAGATGTCCATTTCAAAATTGTGTCTTTGCACTTTCAAAGGTGCACCTAACAAGTCTACCTGACTGACCTACTTTGGAGGCTTGTATTTTGAAGCCTGTTGATTTTCGTGAAAAACCCATTTGCAAAAATATTTAGTTGACATATGTGAATGTGTGTGTCAGATTTCATCTTCCCACAATGACTTTTGTCAGGGTTTCGAAAAGTGAAGTTGGAGGGTTTTCACACTATTTTGTTGTTTGCAGACGTTCAGTTTTATAAACTTGCCTCCTGTCTGGGCTTGGATTTTGCAACTGGGTGACTATCAAGTAATAATTAATTTTGTTGTATGTTATCCATACCTAAATGATCTCAGGTGTCAGTTTTCAAAGCCTCATGATCTGATTTTCTATTTTTAGCAGATCAAAACCAAATGCAATTTGTTCAATTTCACATCTCCATTCCTGATAGCCTTTCTGAGTGGTCAACTTCAACCATTAAAATATTTTGACTGGTGATGATTCGAGGAATTTTTTTTTGCACACATTCTTAGAATACCTTAATGAGCTTGTATGTCTAATGGTAGCTCATTAGGAGTTGATTCACTATTTTTTCAAATTGGTAATTGAATGAGTTTTTATTGGTTCAGAACAACTATTGTTTTAGAAAGCCCAACTGGGAAAATTTTTTGATTAATATTTTTCACCTCATGATATGTTTCTCTGATTCATCTTTTGCACTATACTCTTGAATCAAATTTCTAAATTCTTGCAAGTTTTGATGTCTCCCAGAGGTCGTTTGACCAGTTTCCCAGATTGATTCATAAGGCAACTTGATATGTTTTCACCATTCTACAAAAAGGACAAAAAACATATTTTAATGTAGACCTCATTCTTGTTTTCACCTCAAATTCACTCAAAGGTTTCCCCAAAGTCAACTGAAGTGAAATTTTGTTGAAAATGAATTTTTTTTAGCTGGGCCCACATGGGGACCCGAGATGTTTCACATAACTACGAAGTTATAAGTGCTTGGGTGGTGCAAGGGCTCATGGTATTATTGATCATCTATATGTGATTGATAGATAATTCATAAATCGTGAAAGGGTCTTCAATATTTTCAAGTTGGGCAAGGGTAAATGAAGAGCTTAAGGTGATTCATGAGAGTTTCAACATATTCAATTGATTGCTAGATTATGTGGTGATTTCTTATGGTTTCCCAGTGATGGAAAGCCTACAGGAAGTATATACAGATTGATTTATTTGGTGAAATATATGATTTGTGTTTATGCTCATTACCAAAATAATTTAGGCCCCAAAGCCAAAATCAGCTATGTAAAAGAACTCAGAGCCAATCCATCAAATAAATGGTAGCATTCTATTTGAGTTACTATGGGGCAAGTCACAACATATTTAAACCTTGCTCAGTTGTTTGAACAACTATAGGGTTGTTTCATCTCAAGTACATATGCAGTGGACATCCATTTCTTGGAACATGTTTTGTAGTTGATACTCCCTCTTCATGGTCCTTCCCATTTTTAAGTTGAGCTATGCTGAACATTTTTTTGAGCATAAGGTAATAACCAAGACTCAAGGTGAAGTGGCAAGACAAATTTGGAGATTAGAAGGGAATGGAACTATATACATCCAAATATATCTAACTGCAAGAGGGTTAGTTTGATATTGCAATCAAATTCTTTACACACATATAGGAAATGGGTGTAGGAGATATCTTATTTCAGGCTTGAACCACGAGTCAATCTAGCACAGTTTCTCTCTATGAATGGATTCTTCCCGCTTGCAGTTTAAATGCTTCAAAATTATTAGGGAAATTTTGTTAGAACTTTTTGAGCAATGATTGGGGGATCCACAGAACATGGCAACCAACTGAGAGGGTGCAACCTACAACAAGTTAAAGGCATCAATCGAAGAGGAAGGAGAAGAATACGCACACAAATGTATATGTTGAAAAGGCATTATAAACTTTTAAGAAAATGACATTTGCAGATCCAAAGGGCGTGCAAACTATTTGGCATGAGTTCAAAGAAAATTTTATCCTATGGAATGCCATTGTGTTGCGCCCAACTACAAAGTCACAGGATAAACCAAAAATGGAAGTGTTGAAAATGCTTTGGATACTTTTAAAAAAACACATTTGACAGGAACACGTGTTATAGAGTGCACTAGGAGATGAAAGAACTTACGCATGAGTTGAGAGACTCTTGTGTGGTATAACACAAAATAACAGTAATGGAGAAATGTTTGTTGTCCCTCGAAGCAAAGGATTTGGGTGTTCTGCACAACAATTGGACAAAGGTTTAATGCCTCTACAAGGAGGCAAGGCACCACTATGGTGACTGAATGGGGCAAGTGGAAACCACCACACTAATGTGAGGAGGGGCGTGACTAGTAGCAAGTGGAGTGGTGCAACCTACCAATGGAGAGTAGCAAATAAAGCAATAAAGGATGCTTTTCTATTTGGCATGTAATGCTAAGGGTATTTTTTGCTTGCTAGAAATGTATCAAAATTGCCATTTTTAGATTGAGAGTATTGGTCTAGGATTTAGGAGGCACCCTCACGTGATGGTTCCACAATTTCAAGCAGTGGAGGAGGAGCCGAGAGTTGCAGAAACATCAAAAAATAAAAATTAGGCTAAACCTTGCTGACTTCGCAGGATTTTGGTGATGCCATCAAAATCCTTGCGAGGTGCGCGAGGTTGAGTGAGAATGCACATAGGAGGTGGGCCCATTGCATTTTGAAAAGCATGGGTATAGTTTAAGGAAATATTATAAGATTTGTTTCCTTCCTCGTTGTCTCGGGGGTTTTAAAATGCAAGCCCATTTTTATTGTGGTGTCAGCAAAATTTTACCATGTGGATGGTGGTCCCAATAGAAGTAACTTGCCAGTGGAGGAATGTGGCTTAATATTTTAAATGCTTAGTGAATAGTTTAAAAGGTTAAGTTTCAATTATCAAGTAAAATAATTTAAAAGGAGGGAAAAATAATTAAAGTGAAAACATAGGAAATGTTTGGAAAATATTAAATTGGCAAGTGAGTATAAAGTATGGGTAAATTAATTTCTACCCAAATACAGTGCAAATAGGTTAAATATAAATGGCACATGAAGTGAATATTTCAAAAGGCATTTTAAATATATCAGAATTTTTCTCTTTGTTGGATTAAAATGTAAAGTGAATTTTATATTCATTTTATATTTGGGGGCTTTTCAATGTGGAACATTCAATTTGTTGGGGAATTTTAAATGAAGTGAAAGGAGCAGAAATATTAAAGAGTAAAATAAAACTACAACATTATAAAGTGCAGCCACTACATTATGAAATGAGCTAAGAAAATGAAATAATACTTTTATGCATTGGAAAAGGCTGAGATAAGAGCAGCTTGGTGAAATTATGAAATTCTCCATATGGGCAGATTTTTAGTTGCAAGGCAATGATGAGCAAAGGCAATTTTGAGAGAATAAGTTTGTTGCTGCAAAGGAGAGAGTGGTGAGATTCTTTTTAGTTTGATCAACGAGAATGGAGCTTCCAGATGGCATTTACAGATTCAGTTTAGGGTTGCTCCTATTTTCTTCTATTCTCTTTATCTTCTCTTCTTCTCTCACTGTAAAGGGTTCCAATTTTTGAAAGCTCTGCAAGTCAAGTAGAAGTTATGGGTAGATTGTAGAGCTAGGGGGAAATATGATTGTTAGTGATTTTAATTTGAAAGTGTGTGTTCTTAATTGTTCTGTTATGTTTATTTTTGTTGATAATTGTCTCCATGGCTGAACTATAATGCTATTTTTGATTCAATAGTAAAATTATCTGAGTCTTTTCATGCACATTTGTTGCATTTGAGCTACAATTGTTGTTGCCTTTGGTTCTATGAATGATGTAATTTATTTAATAAAAGCACAAGATGCTTTTATTATTGCCTATTGTATACACCTAAAAATGGTTTGGAGCATCCGATTAATTAAATTCAAATTATTTGATTAATTATCCTAATTTCCTCTACTATTGAATAAATACAAATATTTATTTATATAGCTCACATTTAAATTCATCTTAATTAAATAAACAAAATTAAATACTTTGTTCGATTTAATTATCAAATCCCTATTTCAATTTATCACATCCATCTTAAGTTAATTAAATAAAGATCAAAACACTTTATTTATTAATTGCCACATTCTTCTATTTAATTTAATAAACAACTATCCTATAGTTCGTTTTATTAAATTATTTATCTCTCTTTTGCTAATTTAAATAAAATCAAAAATATTTGAATTAAAGCACAAATAATATTGCATCTATATTCTCTCAAAAATAATTAGATATCCCATGTCTAATTTATGTCAAAATCATGTCAAAATTAATTGATTGAAACTTCACGGGAAGTTTTGGAGATAAATTGGAGACAAATTTGGAAATTTCTCTCTTAATCCTCCTCCATCAATTCTTCCTATTCTCTTGCTTGGTGTTTTCATGGGTAGAGACAATCTCCATCTTTCTCTCAATCTCCTCAATCTCTCACCATTCAATTCTCTAGATTGAATCCAAGCCTTTCAAAGCTTTCCTTGTGCATTTCTACAGCCAAGAAATCTATAAATACAACCTCATTCAACCAAGAAAAGGATCCAGATAATCAAGTTTATGCACTCTTACTCTGTAGGATTTCAAGCATCAAGCATCAAGCATCAAGCATCAAGCAATCAAGTTTTCAATCATGATTGTCTCCTGTAGCTGCAATTATCTGATTCACATCAATATCATGCTAGTTTAATCATTTAGTATTGTATTAGCATTATCTTTTTCTTTGAATTGTCATTTTAATAGTCTTATTTACTTAAAAAAATCTGAGAGCAATTTAGATTTAATAAATCTTTGGAGATAGAGAGCAATATGACACTTTCAATGGATTATTGTTTTGAATTCGTTCAATTAGTTTAATCTTTGATATAATGTCATATTAAGAAGTGTTTTAATATTATTCACATATTATCAAACACAAGGAGGTAAGGGAGGGCAACATTTTATCATATGCATGCTATATTTCTTCATCATTTTTGGGAGATAAATTATTTCTTCATCATATCTTCATCATAAAATCATAAAAATATTTCAAAAATGCTAAACATTATCGAATCATTAATTTATCTCTTGAGGGGGCATATTATAATCAAATCATCTGAAGATCAAAATCTGGGGCATGTCTGCGTTTTTGCGCTTTTGGTACTTCTTTTAGCGCTTCTATCAAATTTTACAACACTTTTGGGAACTGTGTCAGTCCTTTCAGTAAAATAGTGATTTCATCAACTTCTACAGAGCTTTCAGGCACTGTTTTAGCGCTTTTTGTCAATTAGCGCTTTTGTCACTTATTTCAGCGCTTTCAAAATAGAGAGTTCAAAATTTTCACCAGTCAATTAATATGTCATTTTATCCACAATTTGCATCAGAATTAAATTTCTTTTTATCAGAATCACCATCTAGAGACCGAAAATAGATAGGTTTATAAAAACTTTCAATCTTATCAACTAAAACCAAGATCTTGCATATCACAAGTGTCAAAATTAATACAAAAAATTGATTACTACATTAAAGTTTCATCATCAGGATATTATCATCCTTCATCATGAAACTAAGTATAACAATCAATTTTTTTTAATGTAGTCTCATCAATAAGATCTACCATCTTATTCGACAATGTTTCAATTGACAGTTTCAGCATAAAAGATCAACATTTCAGAAGAAAGTGTTAAATTTTGTATGCCAATCTTCACTAGGTCCCAAAAATAGAGATTCTTAGAACAATAAATTTTAAAATCCAAAGCAATGGCAGAAGACAATCCTTGGAACAATCTAAACCGAAATGATAAAAATGACATCACACCAGAGGACATCCAAGTAGCTCAACAAGATATTGAGTTCCATATATTTATGGAAAAGATTCTAGAACAAGATATGGAGAAATATCTTTTGATGTTGGTTGAATCAGGGGCCAAACTTCCAAAAGACTTTGACATAAACCATCTAAAGGAAGCACCTACCACAAGTGAGACTGAAATTTTGCAACCAATGCAAACAATAGATCCAGTTGCCACTTTAACGTCTCAAATGCAAATGTTACAACAACAAATACAAAATATGATGCAAGGGACTACCAAGAGATATGCGATATAGGACATTTTTCCTTATCCTTTCGATGCAACGGTCGGCTTAATACCTTTTCCAAGACATTGTGAGATCCCAAAATATGATAAGTATAATGGTAGAACAGACCTGATTGATCACATCAGAGAATTCAGAACAATGAGTCTTGAGTTTGCACAAGAGGAGACATATTTAATGAGACTATTTCCTAGGAGTTTTGGAGGATCATGCATGGAGTGGTTTTCAAAGTTAAAACCCGGTATTCAAACTTTTGAGGAACTCATCAACAGATTTATCTCCCAATACTCCTTCAACTTCCAACGTGATGTAACAATCAAGGATCTTTATAATCTAAAGAAAAAAAAGGGGGAAACATTCTTATATTTTCTCCAAAGATGGTGATGCTTGTTCGCTAGATATCCTAGATCAATTCTGGAGGAAGAAAAGATAGAATTATTTATTGACAACTTAACAAAAGAAATGAGTTATAGACTAGAACTACAATGCCCTCCCACATTTGAGAAGGTCATTGAAAATGGTCTCAAAATTGAGGAAGCATTGGTCAAGAGAGTAGTTATCAAACATTTTAATGATAAATCAAACAACACAGGTAACTCCTCAAATCAATACTCTAGTAGTGATAAGCCAAAATTTTGGCAAAAGAATCAAAACACGACTATCAATGAAAGAACAAATATTCTTCAAATGCCAAACTAGTTTTCAAATTGATAGCATCAGCATCAAAGAATCAAAACAATGATCAACCTATCAAGCCAAATATCATACATAACAACGAGATCATCAAAACACAACCATATTAGAAACCATCAAATCAGTGAAGGTTCACACCTTTAGGTCAATCGATAGAATCTGCAATGAAAGAACTAGTAGCTAGTGGTCTTATCACTGCAAGAGAAGCCTGATTCTAGGATCCTAAGGTCAAACCACCATGGTGGAATGACGCTGATTATTGCAACTTCCATAGCAAAAAGGGTCACAAAACTAACTACTATATGGAGTTAAAACATGCAATACAAGATTTGATTGACAACAATAAAGCATGAGTGGAGACACCACAAAACAACAACGATCACTCATCTTTCAAAGACCCTTTTCCCAACTATGACAAAAGAGAATCTTCATCATCAAACAACAAAGGAAAGAATGTTAGCCATGTCTTTGACATGACAATCCATTGTCTATCTGGAATAGAGAATAATCATATAGTTGACCACAACATTGATTGACCCAAAATCAACAACACTACTCCATTGGACTTACTCCCAAACATATCAAACTCTGATAGTCAAGTCAATGTCATAAAAATCAGAGAACATCAAGAGCATCAACCCATAAATGTAACAACTAGGGGGCAAGCCAAGGTCATGTTAAAAGGAATTGGGTCTACACACGCGGTTCCACCTCCATCACACTATAACATCATCGATCAATTGCAAAGAATTCCTGATCAAATATCCATACTAGAGCTCCTTAAAATATCACCATCACGTAAGGAGGTTCTTGAAAAAGCTTTAGTTTCCACTATAGTACCAAAGAATCTAGATGTGTGTCAATTTCAAGCTATGGTGGGACACTGGACTATCCCACATTGTCTATCATTCTCTGAATAGGATGATATTTTGTTGAACCATCCCCATAATACGACACTCCATATTGAGGTCTTAATTCACAATCACCACATCAAGAGAGTCTTAATAGATCGGGGATCTGGTCTAAATATTTGCACTCTGAAGCTAATCTGTGGACTAGGATATTCAGATGATGCTATTGATTCCTGCAGGAAAATGACTATTAAAGCATATGATGAAGAAGAGAGATCGTCTAAAGGCTTGATTGTATTACCCATCCAAGTGGGGCCCATGATGAAACATATTGCATGTCAAGTATTGGAGAAAGAATTAACGTACAACATTCTCTTGGGCCGACCATGGATCCATGAAATGCAAGTTGTACCTTTGACATATCATCAATGTTTGAAGTTTCCAGTAAATAGACGAGAGGTGAATATATTTGCTAATTGCAATCACCCTCAACATTGTGACACCCTTAGGATCTCTCAAGATACCTTCATACCACATAACAGGGAAGCAGCATCATCCAAGGATGGACAACGTCCAAGTATCACTACTAAATGAGTAGAAAAGAAGGGTAAAGAAAAAGAGACAAGTCCTGTTGAAATTCAATCAACAGATAAACCAGATCAACAACCTTCTTTATCACACAAGTTCCAAGAACAAATCCAACTGAAGGACAAGGGGATGGGCACATATTCAATGGAGCAATCGCTTAACCTATCATAGTTAATGCAATCTCCTAGAACATATGGTCAACCATCTCTGATCAAGTCTCAAACATCATTACCAGTTACAACTCTATATGAAAGGTTTGTCAAAAAAGGTACAATAGAAGATGAATCCAGTAACAAAGCAATCCTGGATTGGCTATATAAAGATGAGGAACCATCTACATCAAATGACAGTATCAAAAATGTTGCCATCAACACCGATCAATATGGAAAAGGAAAGGCTATTTTAGAAAAGATGGGATATGAAGGACAAGGACCCATTGGATTAAGAAAAGAAGGAATCACAAAGCCTATTTCACCCCTCACTCTCCACACAAAAGAGAAGCCAGGACTAGGATACTCCAAGGAAGAGAAGTAGGAACTAACAAAGATAGCTGTAGAAAATATCCTTTAGTTTCGGGATGGCTCTGAAACAGACTCAAATGAATATGAGTGGGCATTATATTTTGATCTATTTTTATTGATATTCATGTCGATGTAATCCAAAAATATGCACCTACGTGTGAGGAGGGCCAAGGTTCTGGGTCTAGACCACTCATAGAAAGTTCACTAGATATCGATGATTTAAGTGGGGACGAGCAAACTTCAAGTGGATTAGATGATCTGGAAGAAAGTACCATCACCGACCTCGGCATTCAAGAAAATGATTATGAAAAAATGGATATTCACACCCTTACAACTGTCACCTTACCAACATCTGATAACCAAATGCCATTAATACATCCTGAACTCATTGACTGGGAACATATCGAACCTTTGGATATACCAATATTTACAAATGATAATGTCATCATAAACTTCCTATGCAATGTCGAACCTAGTACAAATTGTGACTATAATACTCATAACAACGTGACTCAGCAGGAGGGTGTCAAATCTTCCAATTGCAAAAATAGCAACAGGGAAAATAGATCTAATGGTGAAAACCATTCAATGGCAGCAATAGATTTGGAAAAAGTAAAAATAAAGAATGAATCTAATAGTGAAAACCTTTCTGAGGCACTGAAGGATGGAAGGTTTGACACTCTTTCAGAACATTATCATAAAAGATCATCAGTCCTAGTAGAACCAGCTCAGTCTGTGAATATTGGCACTAGAGACAAAGCACAAATCCTACATCTGGTGGAATCTATGATAGAATAAGAAAGACTGGCATTCATCCAATTCTTTAAAAAATGAAGCATCAACTTTGCTTGGTCATATTCCGATATGCCAGGCTTAGACTCAAATCTACTTACGCATCACTTATCTTTGCCCGTAGGAATCAAGCCTATCAAACAAAATTTAAGAAAAATGCATCCTCACATCGCATTGATGGTCAAAACAGAGCTAAAGAAATTATTGGATGTTGGATTCATACGGTCTATAGATTATGCCAAATGGATATCAAATCTTATACCTATTTCAAAACTAGACAATAGTATCAGAATATGTACAGATTTTAGGGACCTGAATAAAGTGTGTTTGAAGGATGATTTTCCACTACCAAACATAGACATCATCGTGGACTTGACTACTAGCCATGCCATGTTATTGATCATGGATGATTTCTCCAAATATAATTAGATTAAAATAGCTCCTAAAGACCAGGAAAAGACTACTTTCACATTCCCATGGGGAACCTTCTACTGGAATGTCATGCCATTTGGTCTAAAGAATGTAGGAGCCACTTATCAAAGAGAAATGACAACAATATTCCATGATATGATGCACACCTTCATGGAGGATTACGTGGATGACATCTTGGAAAAATATACTACTAGGAAAGGACATCTGCATATCCTAGACAAAATCTTCACATGGATGGAGAAATTCAATGTCAGGTTAAACCCCAAGAAATGTGTCTTCGGGGTTACATCAACAAAACTATTAGGGTACATTGTCTTGGAAAAGGGAATAGAAGTGGATCCAGTAAAATTCAAAGAAATCATGGAAATGCCACCTCTAAGGAACATAAGTCAACTCAGATAACTACAAGGGAGGCTCCAATCAATTAGAAGATTCATCTCCCAACTGGTGAATAAAAGTCATCCTTTCAATCATCTATTGCATAGAAACATTGTTTTCAAATGGGACAAAGGGTGTGAGACAACATTCAATCAAATCAAGTAGTATCTCATGTCACCACCCATTCTCATGCCACCCATGGAAGGACGACCACTCATATTGTACATTGCTATGACATATATCTCATTGGGGGCACTTATAGCACAAGAGGATAATCAAGGGAAAGAACGTGCCATCTATTATATCAGTCGGACATTGAATGGATATGAAATCAATCAAAATTTCATAGAAAAATCATGCTTGATGGTGGTATTCACTACTCAATAGCTAAGACACTACTTGCTAACTCATACAATCAAGTTAGTAGCAAAGATTGATCCTTTAAAGTATCTACTTAGTAAAGCTGCCTTAATAGCTAGACTGGCAAAGTGGGTAATGTTATTAAGTGAATTTGACATTCAATATGTAGAGAGAAAGGAAATCAAGGGTCAAGCAATCACTGAACAATTAGCAAAGGCTCCTCTACCAGATGATCGACCAATGACAATGGAGTTTCTAGATGCAGATATTATGACAATAATGCCCCAACAATGGGTACTATATTTTGATGGGTCATATACATGGCAAGGATCAAGAGCAGGAATCTTGTTCATTTCTCCACAAGGACACAAAATTCCAAAGTCTTATAGATTAATGTTCCAATGCAAAAATAATGTGGTAAAATATGAAGCATTGATCATTGGGGTCAAAACAGCTATTCAATGGAAAATCATGGACTTACAGGTATATGGGGACTCTCTACTAGTTATTTATCAAGTGAATGACAAATATCAAACCAAAGATGAAAAGATGAGATCCTACAAACAAAAAATAGATAATCTGAAACATTCCTTTGTCAGTATCAAGTTTGATCAAATTCCAAGAGTTGAGAATAAAGCTACAGACACTATAGCTACAATTGCTTCATTACTACAATTGCCTGAGAAAATTGTTTGTTATGAGTTTATGGTAGAACAAGTATCATGTCCTTCCCATAAAAATCAAGAATCCACTACCATCTGCCATATCGAAACCACTAAAAAATCCATCTATGAAACAATCTATGCCTATCTGAAAAACAATGTCCTTCCTCCTGACTTATCCAGGAACCAAAAAAGAAACTTCATCCACCAATCCACATGACACAATTTAATCACTGACATACTTTATTGTTGAGGTCTTGATGGTACTTTACTTCGATGTCTAGAACACAACTAATCTATAACTGCCTTACAAGAGGTTCACGAGGGTATTTTTGGTACTCATTCAAGTGGGATGACTCTAACTAAGAAACTCCTCTATTTGGGATATTATTGGCCATGCATGGAGAAAGACTCATATCACTTTGTTAAAAAATGCCAAAAAAGACAAATTCACAGTAATTTGATTCATGCACTAGCACAAGAGTTGCACCCCTTCACATCAACATGGCCTTTTTGTCAATGAGGTCTTGATCTGGTCAGGAAAATCAATCCATCTTCATCTAATGGACACAAGTTCATTATAACAGCTACAAAATATTTCACAAAATGGATTGAAGTAGTACCTCTTACTACAATCACTAGGAAGCAGATCTCCTTATTCATTTTGAACTACATCATATGTTAGTATGGAATCCCTCAATCCATTATCACTGATAATGGATGACCATTCAAGAATCAATATGTCAAAGAGATATGTGATAAATTTCATATCCAACATCAATTTTCAACACCGTACTATCCACAAGGGAATGGCCAAGCACATGGCTTTAACAAGACAATACTCAAAATTCTTAAAAAGATGATTAACGATGTTGGATGTGACTGGCATGTTCAACTCATTCCTGCACTATGGGCCTATAGAACCAGCATCAAAACACCAACAAGAGCTACACCAGATGCCTTGGTATATGGGCCAGAATCCATATTACCGATTGAAGTTGAGATTCCATCCCTTCGTGTATCACTCAAAGGTATTATATCAGATGAAGACTATAGGGTCTCTAGACTGTAGGAATTGGAATTGCTGGATGAGCATCATCAACAAGCTATTAATAATCTCACGACTTATCAATAGAGGATGTCAAGAAGTTACAACCATAGAGTAAAGTGAAGGATCTTTCAAGTAGGAGATTTGGTACTAAAAGAAAATCCTAGGAATCAGCAAGATAGAGAGAAGAAAGGAAAATTTGAGCCTAACTAGCTTGGTCCCTTTGTCGTCACATCAATATATGGATAACGGGCATATTAGCTATCAAATTCATAAGGGGATTTGATTGATGAACCTATCAAAACTATTCATCTTTGAAGATTCTATACTTGAATCTCCAGGTGCATGGGTCAAACTTCTAAAAATAAAAATAAAATAAAAATAAAAAATAAAAAACAAAAAGAAATAAAAGAGAAAAATGAGAAAATACAAAAAACACGAAGAGTGTAATCAAATCATATGATGAAAACCTGGAAACAGGCGTCGTATGTCATTCTAAGATCAGCTTTCCCATCTATTTTGATATACATCAGGATCATTAGTCTGGTAGTCAGTACCATTTCATATCATGTCCGTTATATTGCAATTTTGCATCCATATCAAAATCATTCATATAGTCAAGTATCACTCCAAAGCTTGGGGGCAACATCTCGATATCACTAAGGGCAACTATGACATCAATTTCGCCAAAAGGAAAACAACTATGTAACAAAAAAAATAAAAATCACAAAGATAAAAAATGCAACATCAATCATCATCAAAATGACATCAACCATCCATATCATTATCAAAAATCCAAAACATGTCGAAAAAGTTACGTTTGAAAATGCGAAACCCAAAAACATATAAATGTGTGAGTCAAACTATGTGGTCTCTGTGTGTGTAACATAGGCAAGGCTAATCTTAAATCAACCCCCGAGACCCCTAAGATAAGTTACTAGGTTAGGTCTTTCGTCAAAAATCATGGAAAATCCAAAAACATCACAAAATCAGGATGGATGATCTAAAATCTGACTAATGAATGAAACACTTTAATGTCAACAATGGATAAACATAACTTTTGATTATCATTTCTTTGGAGTTTTCAATGATGTATTGAACTAGAGGAACAAGTAAAAAGACTGATTTTTTCATTATCTGTTGTTTGTAAGTGAATCATATAAATGTATGAATTTTTGGGGGATGTGTTATGCAAATGTATCACCGATGACATTCAAAATTCACACATTGAAATGATTAACCACTACCTATTTAAGCAATGAATGGTCAGGTCATCTCAGTTCAATTATACCCCGATGCTTGTGTTCACTTGCAATATCAAAAATCATGAAAGGTGTACTCAGGTCATCATTGGTCTAACACATACCATTGATGCTTGTATTCACTTTCAACATTCAATAAAGCTCTATGATGACAAAAAGCGCAAGATATTGTTAAAATGACAAATTGTTTTGCATATAGTTGCATGTTAAAATTTGATTGCATTCATCATTCATTATCTTCAGAGTATTTTTTGCATAAAGGGTTCCAATTAATGATTATCTAATCCAAAAATCAGACTAAGTATACTTGACATAAATCCAAAAATCATCATCACATCAGTATCATCATTTCATCATTCATACATTTTATCATACATCCAATAAATTATGAATTAAAGTGTGCCATTGAGTACATCATGTTAATTTTTACCATTATTCTCATTACATTATTACATTATCATCTATTCAATGTCATTTACCATCCATACATTTAATATATAAAATCATGTCATTATTCCCATCAATTATCATCCATCAAAAATTATTTATCATAAAATCATCATATTAGTATAAAAACATTTATACATCCATCCATACATATCATCACATCATATATCCATATGGCATCTATTCTACACATACATTTATCATTATACCATTACATCAAAATAAAATCATTACATAAAGCATTCATCACATAGAAATCACAAAACATCATCATAATACATCAACTACATCTCATATATATATATATATCAAAATGTCAAGTATACAATGAAGTCTAGTCTAAAAATACACAATCAACAAATAAGCTACATCATAATATACATCATAAAGGCTCACAATAACATCTACGATCTGCTATTGCTAGAGTGTACGGGCCCAACAGGACCTGTACCACCACCACCCCCAGAAGGACTAGGATCTCTGGGATCTCTGCGAGGAGGGTGTGTCACCCCCTCACTCATTGTCTGTGTATGTTTCTGTCGAGATCTCGATGTAGCATAACTCACTCTACGCTCAGCAAGAACGACATCATGCTATCGGCCCCTATATAACTCTACCTCTTGGGCAACCCGCAAAACCTCTCTCATGTATTCTCCCATGGTGGTGCCATCAGCTATTCTCTATAAAGTCTTTGCTCTCTCATGTGCCCTCTCGGCGATCTGCCGTGCACTGTCTCTCTCAGCTGTCAGAGTAGCCACTTGTGTCTATACAACTGTCAACTATCCCTGCACCTATGATAGAACCTAGGCATGAGCCTGTGCTTGTGCCTGCATCTATGTCTGGGTCTACACAAGCAAACCCCGAGCCTATACCAGCTATCCCTGCAAAGTCTACACTTGTACCTAGAGTGCAACTACCTATCTCTGCTGATCCACTGAAGGCACTATCACTGCTTGCCTCTTTCAAGGCCTGCTAGATGATGGTGCACTATTGGTGGCCGGACCTACCCTCTGTCTCCTCCACTTTCGCCATCGCTATCATCACTGCTACTACCTGAATTACTTCTGCTCTCTGAGCTCCTATCTGATGAAGAATCCTCTCCACCCCCACTATCTGTAGGACCCTCTACCACATCATCCTATGTAGGTAAAGGTATCGGCTCATTAGGTAGGCTAATATGCGCATGTGGAACCAAGGCCAGAAATGTGGCATAATCCTTTGTAACCGGTGCCAATGCAATGTCTCTCCGCATATCCTAGGGTGATGGTTGGAGTGCCCAGTACCCCTCTATTATCACATCATAGGACAGACGGAGACCCCAATCATGAAAATCCATCCATCGCCTCACATAATGAGCAACTCCTTGTGGCATACACTGTATAATGCCATACTGTCGGTATACTCGGAGCAACAAAAATCTCTCAAGGGCAAATGGATTACGACCAATAAGGTACATGGAATCACAAAGGAATCCCAAGACTACACCATCCTCATCCCACTCCTCACAGTCAAGGTATGGGTTCTAGATAACAGTCTCGTATCATTGAACACTCGTCTCCAATGCTCTAACTTGCCCATCTGGGCCTGTGAAAACTGACCACTATATCAAAAAACATATGGTCTGCCTGTTGGTCTGTCAAAAAGTGGAAAAAGGTCAAGCAATAGCGAAGTACTCCCATTCCCACACCTGTAACAGGGTCATCCCTGCTGATAAAATATTCGCTCCAAGATACACAACCGAGTGTAGATCATGATATAGATGTGCCAACAAGCACATCCCCCATGCATATCTGGTACCATGTACCATCATACTCTCGAGAGTCCTACCCTAGCCGATGAGGAATCCCTTTGACCTGTGATCAGGACAAAGGAAACCTCCAATGAATCTAGCTAGCACTACAGGTAGTGTAGCATATGAGTCAGCAATCCTCCTCCACCGCATGCTAGGACCTGTAATGGCCTAATCATGAAACACTCTATGAAGAGCATCTCTACTGTCAGTCCCGTGAGAATCATATAGGACAATCTCACCCATGAAAGGAATGTGAAAAATATGTCACACATCCTCTAGTCTGACTGTCATCTCGCTAGTGGGAAGGTGAAAGGTGTTGTGGTCACTATGCCACCTCTTAGCCAATGCCATCAATAGACCCCGATTAATCCTAATCTAGGGCATATCAAGCAAGCTCGTAAGACCATGTCGGTCTATCACCTGCAGCTCATCTAGTGTCATATGAGGTATCAAATTTGTAGTCTATGGAAATATATGATGCATCTAGAGAGTACCTAGATGTTCCTATCATCACAACAAGAATCAACGAATCAGTGAACTGTGTTAGAAATCAAAATTCAATCTACAATGAAGTCTATTCCAAAATTCAGGTATGAATTTTTGATCAAAATTCATGGACAAACATCAAAAAACCTTATCTATCATAAGGTTCATCAAAACAATATCTAATCTCACCTATCATGAGATTTATTGGATATTAAATCCTTTCCTCACTTATCATGAGGATCATCACAAATAAGATTTTCTTCTGGCCTATCATGAGAGGTTAAACTTATTTAAAGCACCAATCCTACATGTCATGAATTGGGATTATCAAATCATATCACTCCAAAGAATGGACATAATCAAAATTGACATAATCAGGGTTCACTAAGGTAAAATTCTAATTCTAGCACGAAAGCGCTAAAATAGGGACCCATAGCGCTAAATCCCAAAAGTGCTACTTCAGCGCTCCGAAGTGCTAAAATAGGCTCTTGAAGCGCTAAAAGTCCCGAAGTGCTATTTTCCTGTGTCAAAGCGCTAAAACAATCCGTCGAAGTGTTGCTTTACCAGAAGCGCTAGAACAAACCCTGAAAGCACCACTCCACTAACTCAAAGCGCTAAAATCCAATTTCAAAGCGTTATTTTTAGACTTCTAAGCACTAATTTACCGAAAGTGCTACATTGGACTGAAAGTGCTACAATGCATCTTGAAAGCGCTAAAACAGTTGAATTATGCCTAAAGACCTAAAAAGCATAAAAAATAAAAAATAAATGTGAATTACAAGGAGGTCAAGGGGTACATACCGGAGGTACATACATGGCCAGCCATCAGTGATGTCAAACATGCTCAAATCGGTAAGTGTGGAAGGGGATTCGCATCTTGCTCTAGCTAGTGAAAAAGTCTCTATCAAAGGTTTTTTTATACAATCAAATAATGAAAATGACTTGGAATATGACCTTTTGGAGTATTTATAAGTTTTCGAAAGGTATTTTGGCTGATTTTTATTATCTTTTAATTAATTTTATCTAGAAAATTAATTAGAACCTCATCTAAAAGTTAGATTTCTTCATTTTTGTCAGGAGATAAATTATTTCAAAATCAAAACAACATAAAATCATCAAAAAATCATAAATTTTTGAAAAATTCTAAAATCATCAAATCATTAATTTATCTCCTAAGGGGACATATTATCATCAAATCATCTGAAAATCATGTCTAGGGCACATGAAATTATTTTTTTATCATTGATCCTGGCAGTAGCAGCAAAATTTTCTTTGAAGCAACATGTAAACACATCACTTTGAAGAGGGGCAAAATGTATAAACCTAAAAATGGTCTGGAGCATCTGATTAATTAAATACAAATTATTTGATTAATTATCCTAATTTCCTCTACTATTGAATAAATAGAAATATTTATTTATATAGTTCACATTTAAATTCATCTTAATTAAATAAACAAAGTTAAATACTTTGTTTGATTTAATTATCAAATCCCTATTTCAATCTATCACATCCATCTTAAATTAATTAAATAAAGATCAAAACACTTTATTTATTAATTGCCACATTCTTTTATTTAATTTAATAAACAACTATCCTATAGTTCATTTTATTAAATTATTTATCTCTCCTTTTCTAATTTAAATAAAATAAAAAATATTTGAAATTAAAGCACAAAGAATATTCCATCTATATCCTCTCAAAAATGAATTAGATATCCTATGTCTAATCTATGTCAAAATTAATTGATTGAAACTTCACAGGAAGTTTTGGAGACAAATTGGAGACAAATTTGGAATTTGATCTCTTAATCCTCCTCCATCAATTCTTCCTATTCTCTTGCCTGGTGCTTTCATGGGTAGAGACAATCTCCATCTTTCTCTCAATCTCCTCAATCCCTCACCATTCAATTCTCCAGATTGAATCCAAGCCTTTCAAAGCTTTCCTTGTGCATTTCTACAGCCAGGAAATCTATAAATACAGCCTCATTCAACCAAGAAAAGGATCCAGATAATCAAGTTTATGCACTCTTACTCTGTAGGAATTTAAGCATCAAGCATCAAGCATCAAGCATCAAGCAATCAAGTTTTCAATCATGGTTGTCTCCTGTAGCTGCAATTATTTGTTTAACATCAATATCATGCTAGTTTAATCATTTAGTATTGTATTAGCATTATCTCATTCTTTGAATTGTCATTTTAACAGTCTTATTTGCTTAAAAAAATCTGAGAGCAATTTAGATTTAATAAATCTTTGGAGATAGAGAGTAATATGATGCTTTCAATGGATTACTATTTTCAATTAGTTCAATTAGTTATTTAATATAATGTTGTATTAAGAAGTGTTTGAATCTTATTCACATATTCACACTTACACCTATTATTTGGGGATACTGTAATTCCTTTGACAAATGTGACAGGAGTGTTATGTAAAGCTTCAGTGGTCTGGTTGTCATAATGTGACAAAATTTGCAAGATCTTCAGAGCATGTTCAACACTGAAAGATGAATGCTAGTTATCTGACTCCATAGCCCATTTTTATGGCACTGGTCCATTAGCATGTTTCTGTTGCTTTCAGTTTGGTCCCAACTCTTTGAATAAAAAAACCATTTCAAATCTTTTTTGTTGAGTTGTGTTTGTCATGTTCTCCATGTTGATTAGTGAAATTTACTCAAGGTGTTAGCCAATTTTGAGTGATACTTTAGGTTCCTCTCTAATTCTATGAGAACATAATTTGTTAAGAGATATCCTATTACTTGTGTGTCGATATTGTTAGATGTTGCTAAAGGGTTACCCCCCTAGGTCTTATAGAGCCTGAAGTGCAGGGGAAATGTGTATCCATTCCATTTCCTATCAGTTGGTGACTAGCCTTTGTGGTTCTTTAATATAGAGGTTGGCTACCTTTTAGAGAATTGCAAATCCTAGCTAGGTTGTATTTTTTAAAACACCAACAAAGAGTAAGATTGAAGAAAGTTGCAAAGTTGTCAATGTTGTCAAGAAGTTTTCATCTTTGAAGAAACTCACCAACAGACCATAATTCAGATTTTGAAGTCCTAAAGATTGGACAAGAAGGAAAATTTAGAAGATCAATAGAGCCTATAGAAACATAATTATGATACTTGTAGGTGGACTCATACACCCAACCTGACACAAATTAGTCTATGGTAAAACCTTTCAACAGTATTCATGTAGATATGGAAAAAATACCGACACACCTAATACTGATTACTAACATCATTTCATCCTGAATCATCTTCTCAGCTCATCATCACTCTTCATCCCTTAATTAAATAAATAATAATCTATCTCATTAAGTCATTCTCTACTAAATCAAGGTTATTTAATTAACCCTATGTCTCTATTTAACTAAATAGTTCATTTTATTTAACTAAATCCCTAAATTCTTCCTATTAAATTAATTAAATTAAACCCTATTTTATTTAATCTAACATCATCATCCCCTTTTAATTAAATAAATCAAATCATTTATTTAATCAAATCTAAATCAAATTTCTCATCTTTTTATTTAAATTAACCCATAAATCCAAATCAAATGGTCACATCACATAATCCTTCATTAAATTAATCAACCCTTGATTAATTTAATCTTAATCTCCAAAATTCTCTATATTTTTCCACTTGCATATGAAAATACATTTAATTGATTTATTAAATCCCTATTTTATTTCAACTTGGCATCTTTTGAGAATATTCCTCCAAAATTTGAAAATCCCTCCAAGTGGATTTTTCCTTCCAAAAAGACATTCATTCCTCTTACATGTCCTTGTGAATTGAGCCAAGTGGCATTTAACTCATTCTTTTTTCCTCTTGCAAGTCATTTCATGAATTTCAAATTCCACCTAATAGCATTTATTGTGCACATTCAATAAAATGTACTCAAGCTTCCTCCATTCACATATTAACAACTGGCATTGGGCCATTGGTTGAAGATTAGTCCCACATTCATCCATTTTGCCTCTTCTTCTCTCAATCTCATCTATAAATAAGAGTATTTTCTCCTCATTTGATCATCCACAATTTGAGTAGACTCACTATACTCAATTTCATCCTCAAGCATAACTATCTTCATCCATTTTATCAACATCTTAGCTAGGTTATGTAGATTTTTCATGGAGCTCAATTGAATCTTCATAAAAATGTATCACTCATGAACATTGCATCATAGGAGTTGGGAAAGGGCCTTTTCCTACACACAAACTTGCACCAACTCCCCCATGGGATCAAGAGTTTGATTTACATTGAATAGGATTTGATAGCTTTTGTTTATATTTTTTATCTCATTTCTTGTTCTGTGCAATTCAAATGGATTTCATGGGGAATGTTGATTATCACTTGTATTTGATCTAACTATGTGTTTGTCTCTTATTTCTATGCAGGTCTAGGATTGGGTTTCAAATTTTGGCGCTAGAAGGAGGGTTGGACTGAAGAATTTCATCATTTTTTTTGAAAATTTCATGTTTTTTTGTGTTTTTTTGCAACTTCAAGAAAAATCAACCGCTCACAGTCAAGCGGCACTATATTGCACTGCTCCAATCTCCAAAATACACCACTGGAGTCTTCCCACCAAATAATTTAAAAATTTTAAGTGTGCCACAAAATTTCTAAATTTCAAACTGTTGTAGGTCAAACAAAGCCGCAATCGCGGTCTTTGTTTCATTGTAGAGCGCCATTCTTACTAAATAGTGGCGCTATAGTTTACCTCTGGAACTTCTAAAGTCCATCGCACCTACAAATACAACCACAGGGGTTGAGTAAAAATTCCAAATTGAATTTATTTTGACATGTTCTTTTTTTTCTAACATTTTGGACTCCTAATCTTTTTTTTTTTGGTCTTTGTATTTCTTGGTTTTAATCAGTTTTGTAGGTTGAGGAAAGGAGGGAACAAAGAATAATTTCTCACTATGAAATTATTGTCTTTATTGTATTAATTGTTTTTAAACACTTTGAGAGAACTTATAATCCCTTTCTAAGGATTTGATTACCTTCATTCTTGTAGGAGACACTAAATTTATTTTGGGCTCTAAAAAGAACATTATAAATCCTTCAATTTTGCAACAAAGGATTGAAAATAACTTTAGAACAACTTTCTAGATTTGGTTTGAGGTTAAAAATTGAACAAAAAAAATTTCATCTTTCCTTTTGGTGCTTTAAAAAGAATCAAATCATTGCTTTGAGGATTTAAAATGAACATGTGCATCTTTGTTTTGTAGTCACTTACCCAAAGTAATATCATCAAAATGACGTATGCACTTCTCTCACGCTTTATAGAGATATTGAGAATCAAAAGTCATTTTGGTGCTCTCAATTTGTGTAAGTTATTTCCTCCACATTTCATTTGGTTTTTAAAAATTGAACCAATCTTGCGAGTGTGAGTGGAGTGCATCGCAAGTGTTCTCTCTTTGTTTCTCAACAAAGATCAATAAAATAACATATGTACTTGCATTCTTTTGTGTACCTTTAGAAGGAATGCCTTGGTGGGAAAAATTACTCACCCCCAGGGAATGAACCAAGCGGTAACAAGCATAAGCCAAGCTCTTTGAAACCGCTATATAAATTTGTGGTTACAATGAAAATCATAAACAATGGGAAGTAGTGCATGATAACTCTTCCCTAGTATCTTTACAATGTGTAAAGCCCTTGTTCTAAGGTTTGGGATATCTCTCACAAGGATTTTATCATTACATCCCCTATACTGGATGCCCTTACTATGAACCTTTGTTTAGAGGCCAAAAATCCAAATATTTGTTGATGTCAGGAGATCGGACCTCTAGAGCCATCCCACATTCTTACGACTCTTACTAGAAATGAGAAGTATGCCATGGGATATTCATGGGTATTGATGCTTCGCTAAATCGAGAAGTGTGTGATGTGGAGGGAATCCATTGTGGTGAAGCATCTAATCATTTGTTAAGAGTAAGCGTAGCTTGATTCATCGAAGTGGGAACTCAACAAATATTTTCTTTTCCATCATAGGGTTGTACAATCTTTGAGTCACTTAAACACTTTGCTTGGGTCCAAAACACTTGAAACAAACATTCAACATAATCATCAAATTTCAAACCCTTTAGGAAAAGAAAATAACTTTGAAAAATTCAAGTTCTCATGCTTTTCCTAGGGATTTTTATTCCTAGAGGCATCTAAGTATTTGGATTTAATCACAATTTTCTTTTACCGAAGTCAACATTAGGGAAATTTTTCCTTGATTTCTTTAATTTCCACATCATGGACTTTGTGGGATGAGAAGGTGTTAGGACATTAGAAATATAGTTTGAAAATTTAATCAAAGTATTTTTTGTGGTAAAAAGAACTCATTAAGCAAAGAGAAGGAAAATTGAACCCCCCACATGTGTTCTTTCAAATGATTTCCCGAAAAATCAACACCCTTAAACCCAAGTTCAAAATTCTTAGTCCAAGAGCTCATGAAGAATGTCTTTCAAGGATTCTCGAAGTAAGAGAAAGGTTGGTTTATAAGTTTTACAAGAAAGCTTCAAAGAACAACCTTAACTTGTATGAATTCTATTATCCATAAAATCCCAATCTCTTTCAAGGATTTTCTTTTCTCACATAGGAAGTGCCAAGCATGTTCTTCAATACCAAGGTCTTGTAAGGATTTCTACCTAGGTTTGGTCTAGGATCAAAATAATCACTCTCACCCATCTCTCAACCATCAAAATAAAAAATCACCTCGCCAACAAATCTTGAAAAATCTTGAGGATATCATCCATTCTAGACTTTGGAAAATCAAAAAATCATTTTGTTTGGTTAGGTATGTGGAGATGAATCCTTCTTCACCTATTTGATCAAATTATCAAATCCTTGTGGAAAAATTTATCTCTTGATAAAATTCAACATCTTGGGGGTCTAGAAGTTCATTATCCAAAATCATCTTGTTTGGTTAGGGGTGTCTTGATCAATCCTTCTTTACACCTCTATTCAAATTATCACCTTGTGTATGAGTCTACTCTAGGAAAACATCCAACCTCTTAGAGTTTACAAGTTCACTACAAAAATCAATCAAACCAAATCAAACCTCCAAAGTCTAGTATCTCCCTCAAGGTTTCTCAAGAGTTCAATCATCTCCATCATCAATTTTTTTTCATTTATCTCATCCCCATATTTTGATCCTTAATCATTCTAAGTTCTTCTCCTTTGTGCCTAAAGTTAGATAAATCTAAAGGATTACACATTCTTGAAAATTGATCCTTTTCTTATGGTGCAAAAAAGATCACAACACAAGAATAATATGGAAATCACTAAGGAAACATAAACTTTAAGTGACCTAAGCCAAACTACTCTTGAAGTGAATCTCGTGGGATCAAGAAATCCCCCAAGAAATTTTCCTCTACCATCATAAAATCCTTAGGAGGAGGGTCAAGTAGAGGCATCACTGACAACATCTTAGGGATGACACAAGATGAAATCCCTGAGATGGTCCAAAATCCTGAAAATCATTGAATCATCAATGCTATGATGAGGTTGTATACCTCCCAATACATGTTGGAATTGGCCAAAGAAGGGGCTAAACTCCCTTCCAACTATGACCTAATCAATCTTGTGGATAAACCTATGGAGATCATTCCTCCCATCCCACCCATGCCTCCATTTCAAATAATTACCCAAAGTATTCCCCAGATCACATCATCCATTGCTCTAACTCCACCAATCATTAGCAAGGGAAGCTCATTGCTTCATGCCCTTCAAGCACATCCCCTTCTAAATAACCAAGAGTTGGATGCAAAAACCATATTGGCCCAATCTATCCTAGTAAATTCATTACACCCATATGTCCCTCTCACATTTCATAAGCATACCAATTCATCCTCCTTTCACGCAACACCAGTAGGTCCTCTAGACACACAAAACTCTCTCCCTATAACCTCATAAGGAGAACGCAATTTTTTTGGAGCCGAGGGAGTCTTTGATCCCTTTTCATCATCCCTTCAAGAGAATGCACCACCCATATTTCCACTTACATCCACATCACCCCTTGGGTTGGGTCTTCCCCTTTACTTTCCATTAATCAATCAAATCAAAGAAATCCCCCTATCATGAATTAGAGCATCATACAAAATCCTCCCGCTTTTCCATTGATATCACAACAATAGATGGCAACCATCCAAGAAACCCCAACAATTAATACATCCACCATTCCTCAAGTCTCTCAAATAATGGTTTCCCAGGGACCAAGCATCTCAATCACACCAGCCACAACTCAAACCTCAATCATCAACATGACCATTTCACCCGTCACAACGGTCAATACAATTCCCAATCCACCACCACCGCTAAAACCCAACATGGAAAATTCATTCAACATTACATTGCAAGCAGCTCAACAAGCCGCCTATCAAAAGGAACTCCAAAAAATCCAAAACCAACAACCTACAAAACTAGTTTCCAAGAAAGCACAAGCACAATTTGTAGCACAAAAAACACAACATGCACAATAGGCTACTCAATCCCAATCTATATTACAACAAAAACAAGCTTCCCGAGTTGCACAAAAATTCAACAAGTACATTCTCAAGCTTAGTATCAAGCTCAATAGGAACAAGTGCAAGCCCAATATCAAGTACAAGAAATCCAACAACAAGCCTTGCAAGAATATCAAGCAAAATAGGTAGAAGCTCAACAAGAAGCCCAACAACAAGCTTTGTTGGCACAACAACATGACCAACAACAAGCATTGTTGGATTAGTAGAAAATGAAAGCATTAATCATGCAAAAAATCTTGTATAAAACCCCCACCAATTACCCACCCATCAATCAAACACCCCAACCCACTCAAAACACGTTCACTTCACCTCTTGATTTGCATGATGATGTGATGACACAAATCAAACTGCTCTCACAACAAGTGTTGGATCTTCAACTAGGAAAAACAACAAGGACACCCAAAAATACGTGTCCCTATCCTTTGGACAGAAGCCTTGCAATGATACGATTTCTAAAGGGATTCAAAATCCCCAAATTTGATAAATCTCGTGGATTAAGAAACCGTGAAGATCATATCAGGGAATTCCAAGTACATTACATGGAAGTTTCTTACAATAATACATATGTAATGCAGTTTTTTCCTTGGAGCCTAGCTAGTCCCACCATGGAATGGTTCTGTCATCTACCTACGGGCATCAGAACATTCCAATAAATTATAGATGCATTCCTCAAAACTATGCATTCAACATCGACACATATGCTAGTCTAGAGGAATTATCGAGACTCAAACAAGGAAAGGGGGAATCATTTACCTCCTTCTTACAATGATGGCGATCCAAGTCTAATCAAAGCAAGTGGACCATACCAGAAGAGAAACAAATCTTCACTATCATTGCTAATCTAGAAAATACCTTGGCATTTTATCTGAAGATGCAATGAATCACCACATATGACCAATTAACCCCCAAAGTGCTCAAAATTGAAAGAGCCCTTATTACACAAGGGGACACACCTACATATCTTGAACATCAAGACAGATGCCCATCCACCAGCTACAATAAGAAGCCTCACACATGGAAGAAGAACAAGAATGTCACCAACAATGGAGTGGTTGATGTCGAGGTCATCATCAGTGCTCCAAAGTAGAATACCCAAACACATCATCAATCATAGAACAATAATCACAATCACAAACAATCCAATGAAATAAACCAACCACCCCATAATCAAATCAACAACATCAATAATCAAGGAGGACTAGCTCCACAAAACAAGTATCCCCCCAAGCAGAAATTCAAAGCCCTTGGGGATTCAATAAAATCCATCATGAAGAAATTGGTCAATGAGAACCTCATCAAAATCCGCATTTATGATAATTACTAGGAGCCTTAGGTGAAACCACCCTGGTACAACTAGAATTTATTTTGTGATTATCATAAGCTGAAGGAATATATGACCGCCAACTGCATGAAACTAAAAAATGTTATCCAAGATCTCATCGATGAAAAAATCATAAATGTTGAGCAACAGGCTGGTAATCAAGATCTGAAAATATACACCAATCCGATGCCCGATCACAACCAAGGAAAAAAAATGGGAATAAAAAATATGGCAATGTGAGCCATGTGTATGAAGGAGTTGCTACATGCCTTGACGAAATGGTAACTGTTGTTAGCATCAAGGGAGCTAAAGCAAATTGTGGATTCATCACATGCGGCGGCAAGGTCACCATTGCTGAGGCATCACAACCAGCTAAGACCTCCACCTCAAATAAAAAATTTGTCCCTAATGGCTACAATATCCTTGACTAGTTAAAAATAACCCTTGCTCAGATCTCCATCATGGAGTTATTGAACATTTCAGATGCCCATAGAGAAATCCTTGAGAAATAATTGGCTTCATCTACCATATTTTCCAGCCTTGATACGAAGCAATTCCAAACTATGGTCGGTAACATCACCACTTTGAATCTCCCCACCTTTTCTGACCAGGAATTTCTTGCCCAATAATCTAATAACCATGCACTCCACCTCAAAGTACTGGTTCATAAAAATAAGGTCAAAAGGGTCTTGGTGGATGGGGGTGTAGGCCTAAACATTTTTCAATCAAGCTTATCAATAATCTAGGAATCTCTGAAGATTCCATTGAAAAAGGTAAGGGTATCACAATCAGGGTTTACAACAATCAAGAAAGAGTGTATCATGGCACTATTCAACTCCCTATTCAAGTAGGATCGACTACTATGGAAACTACCTATTAGGTGCTTGACCTTGACCTACCATATAACATCCTCTTGGGACTCCCATGGATCCATGCGATGCAAGTGGTTGCATCAAATTTCCACCAATATGTCAATTTTTCATTCCAGAACTAAGAGGTCACAATCTACGGTGATCCTAAACACTACGCCTATTGCAAGAATCTAGAGGCCAAATATTATAAAGTTTCCTATGTTTTGAAGAATGATGAAGGCCCCTCAACTCCATATATCGATCCATCAAACATAGCCTCCACTTCTGGGACAAAGACACCTCCCATCCCTAAAATATCTGACATCAAGCTTATAATCTAGGAAAATGGATGTGGGGAATACAAAAATGAAGAAATGAGCATTTTTAGTTAAGGAGTTACCTCAATCCCCTAGATCCCATGAACAACCACAACCAACTACTACAACAACTCAAACCTTCACATAAGATAATTTTTTTATTTAGGAGATGGGGAGATCTAGGCCAAGAAGTGGTGGATGATTGAGACGTATCTAGTCTCATCTATCAAGATGAAAGACCTGTACCAACCCTTCCTATGGATAATACAAACAAAGGACCTCAATTAGTGTTGGGTATGGGCTATAACAAAAATGAAATTCTAGGAAAGAACAACAATGGCCAATTGGAACCTATCATCATTCAAAAATGATGAAAAATCTTGGCCTTGGGTGTACCCCTCCAAGTGTAACCATATGTGGTAGAAGTCCCCCAGTTAAAGTAGTCTGGAATCCCCCTCAGGTATTGGCAGCTACCCTCTAGTTACCCATGTCCATAGGTCGAGTCATAGATAACTTCACTCTTGACATAATTGTTGTCTATAGTATTAGCGATGACGAGGATACCATAACTACCTTACCCATTTTTTTTGAAGACTCCTCCCTACTCATGATTAGTACCTTATCCTTTGAGTCAGACCAACAAACCCACAAAATAAACTTGGTCTACCCCCAACTCATCGATCATGACCAACAAGGACCACTGATTCTAGACACATTCAAAAATGATGAAGCACTCTCAGAGTTCAAGAGATTAAGGGATATAGTACTATAAGGAGATCATAAAGCTTGATTTGACATCACACTAGAAAATTAAGCCTATTATAGGGAGAGGATTGAATCCTTCAGTCACAAGAGTGATAAATTCAGAATAATCTCAAATTCCTTGAGTGAAAACCACATTGTGGCATTCTCTGACCCTAAAATAGTAAAAATAAAGGACAAGTCCAATGGTGAAAACCTCTCTGAGGTGTCAGACAATGAAGGATCCAATCTTCCCCTCACTAACCTTCATCAAGAAAAATCGGTGGTCCTAGAAGAACAATGCAATCTTGTGAACCTTTGAACAGAGGAGCTACCACACATAACTTTCTATGTTGAATCACTACTCATAGAAGAACAAGAACTTTTAGCTGCATTCCTGAAAGAAAGAAAGCTACATTTTGCATGGACTTATGCTGACATGCCTAGGCTTGACTTGGAGGTAGTAGTTCATCATTTGGCAATATATCCTAAAGAAAAACCTGTAAGACAAAATCTTAGAAAGATGCATCCCCAAGTAGCCTTATTAGTCAAAATGGAATTGCAAAAACTCTTAGATGTCGGTTGCATATGCCCGATTGATTATCCAAAGTGGGTGTCTCAAGGATTTCACAAAATTTAGACAGTTAAACAAAGTGTGTCCCAAGGATGAATTTCCACTACCAAACATTGGCATGATAGTGGATATGTAAACCATACATGAGATTTTATCCCTAATGGATGGGTTCTTAGGATATAATCAGATTATGATAGCAAAGGAGAATCAACACAAGACAGTGTTTACATTTTGGTTGGGAACCTACTACTGGAATATGATGCCATTTGGGCTAAAGAATGTAGGATAAAATTATCAGAGATTCATGCCACTAATCTTTCACAATATGATCCATAAGATAGTGGAAGATTATGTGGATGATATACTGGCTAAATCAAGGAAAAGACAAGACCACATATTAGCTTTGAGTTCCATTTTTGATAGGTTGGAAAAATACAAAGTCCACCTCAACCCAAAGAAGTGTGTCTTTAGAGTACAATCAGGCAAGCTCCTGGGGTATATCGTGTCAATGAGAGGAATCGAGGTAGATCTTGCCAAAGTCAAGGAAATATTCGAAATGGAAGCACCCATGACACTAAAACGACTAAGGATTCTAGAAGGCAGGCTCCAGCCTATCTACAAATTCATAGAACAATTGGAAAACAAACAAATCCCATATTCTCATCTACTCCACAAGGGGGTAGCATACAAGTTGGATGACTAATGCAACCAGGAATTCAAAAAAAAAAAGGAATACCTACTCACACTGCTAGTTCTAATGCCACCAATCCCTAGAAAACCATTAATCCTATACATTTCAGCAACAACGACATCTCTCAATTCTCTCTTAGCTCAACATGATGAAAATATAAGGGAAAGAGAAATATACTATATCAGGAAGACCATGGTATGACATGGGATAAAATATACACCTATTGGGAATGCTTGTTTAGAAGTTGTATTTGCATCTCAAAAGTTCAGACACTACATGTTGGCTCATCAGATCAAGCTAATCACAAAGATAGATCTACTCAAGTACTTGCTTTCCAAAGCCACTGTCATAGGACAAATATCCATGTGGTTCATGATATTGACAAAACATGATATTGAATATGTAGAGTGCAAGGCCATCAAGGGACAATAAATTATGGATCAACTAGCAGAGGCACCTATATATGCAAAAAACCCACTTATCTCAAAGTTCCCTAACAAATCAATTTTCAGCCTAAGTGTAGTAGACCACTGGAAGATGTATTTTGATGGATCCTACATGCAACATGAGTTAGGAGTAGGAATTTTCTTAATCACTCCCCAAGGAGTCTACATACCAAAAATCCTACAAGTTGTCATTCCCATGCACACATAACATCATAGAGTATGAGGCTCTCGTCATAGGCTTAAGGATTGCGGTGCACTGGTAGATTATGGATTTTAGGGTGTATGGGGACTCTCAGCTCATAATCAATCAAGTAAACAATGAATGTTAGATGAAGGATGATAAACTGACTCCATACAAAAAATTGGTGGAGAGCCTTAAAAATTCATTCATTGATATTACATTTGAACAACTACCTAGAGAAAATAATAGAGTAGCAGATGTAATGGCTACAATCGGATCACTCTTGTAAATCCCATACAACATCCCGTAAAAGGAATTCCTCATAGAGAAACTTCTTGTACTAGAATTCAAGGTACCAAATTCTGAATTTGTGTGTGAAATCGTTGGTCCGAGTGATTGCTAGTATCATGACACTTACACCTACCTAAGAATATGAGTCTTTCCCATTGATATAACCTTGAACCTTAAAAGAGCTTTTGTCAAAATATTCTTCACATTTTGTCATCCTAGGAGAAAATCTCTACCATACGAGCATCAAAGGGACCCTATTATGTTGCCTAAATATTGAGGAAGCCCTGACTGCTTAAATTGAGATACACAACGGTATTTGTAGTTAACACTCGAGTGGGATGACTTTGGATAAGAAACTATTGAGGACTAGATATTATTGGCCCACGATGGAAAGAGAAGCTCATGACTTTGTTAAAAGATCTTTGCAGTGCCAATAGCATGGGGACTTCATCCATGCACCAACTTAGGAGCTTCATCCCATTGTCACACCTTGACCCTTCCCGCAGTGGGGGCTTGATCTTATCAGAAAAATCACCCCCACCTCATCCAATGAACATAAATTCATCATCACCACCACAAAGTACTTTACAAATTGGGTCGAAGTCATTCCTATGACATACATAACTGGAAAGCAGATATCTAACCTCGTCTTGAACTACCTCATTTTTTGATATAGTGTCTCCCAAGCTATTATCTCAGATAATGGAACACCTTTCAAAAATCAGGATTTTGTAACCTTTTCTAAAAAATCAACATCCAACATCGCTTCTCCACTCCGTATAATAGCCAAGTAGAAGCCACCAATAAACCCATCCTGAAAATCCTTAAGAAAATAGTCAATGACATCGGTTGTGACTAGTATCTATAGCTGAATCCCACCTTATGGGCTTATCACACCAGCATCTGCATACCAACAAGTGCCACCCCCTTCTTCTTGTTCTATGAATCATAATCCATCCTCCCCATTGAGATCGATCTACTATCCCCAAAGATATCACTGCAAAATCTCATTACAAATAAATAATACCAAGTCTCATGCCTCAATGAGCTAGACTTACTAGATGAGCAGCACATGGATGCCCTAAATCACCTGCAAGTCTATCAGAATCGCCTCAATGGTAGTTACAACAAGAAAATTAGGAGGAAAACCTTTCAAGTTGGCAAGCTAGTACTAAAGGAGAACCATAAGAACATGTTGAATAAAGAAAGCAAAGGAAAATTTGAGCCCAACTGGTTGGGACCTTTCATCATCACGACGAGCTATAAATCAGGATCCTACTAGTTTTCAACACCCAAAGGGAAACCTCTATAGGATACCATGAATAGCTCCCATCTTAAGAAGTTTTATGCTTAAAATATTTCAAGGTATAGAACCAAAAATTAAAATAAAATATCATAAAATATCTTTAAAAAATGGTAACCCTAAAGAAAACCTAGTAAAGAAGTGTCTTGGTGACAACAAAAAAATTAAAAAAATACAAAAATAAAATAAAAATTAGAAAAAGGATTAAAAACAGTAAAGAAAAAAATCGTCCTATAGTGAAAACCACTTTAGTGACACTTTGGACAAATACCTTGGTGCAAACTTGGCAAACAGACACCAAGTGTAAATAAAGCACTCTCCATCCACCAGGATCTTCATGGCTTATTTGTCACACTCACTTATCACTACTTTCCATTTATCCTTCCATCATCCATTTGTGTGTGTATCGTAGCTTGATCTTGTGTTTGTATCATGTTCCACCCTAGTACTTCTTGGCATATTCCTAAGGTCAGTTTGTTTGGCCCTTATGGAAGGAGTATATCTCAGCATGCTGGGGATATGTTCTTGTACTTGCATTGGATCATATTCATGTATATTCTTGTGATCTTCCTTAAAATAAAAAAATCAAAAAGCATTCAAAAATCCATCAAAAATTCAAAAACATTATAAAATCCAAAAATCCAAAAACATCCAAATCATATCAAAATCTAGAACATGTCAAAAATCAAAAAAGTCAAAAAATAGAGTCATCTTACCGAACTACATCATCTCTGAGCTTGAACATAGGCAAGGTTGATCTTTGATCATCCCCCGAGACACCCTAGGTCAGTCCTTTAGGCGTTTGTCACAATAAATTGGCAATTCATCATTTGTTTATATCTTCATCTTATAAATTGGTCAAGTCGTCAGTCGAACTATATGGTCTCTATGTGTATAATGTAGGAAAGGCTAATCTTTTGATCAGATCCCTAGACCCCTAGGATAGGTTTTTAGGTTAGTCTATTGGTCATAAATCTCAAAAATCCAAAAAAAATGTAAAAACCCCAAAATCAAAACAACCTCAAAACATTTCAAAATTCCAAAAACATCCAAATATTTGAAAAAACACAAAATGGTGCACCCGTCTCATCTCACTCTCACCCGAAATAATCATCATTCATAATAAATCATCGTCATTTTCACCCTTTGGCAAAATGATTGGAAGAAAGTCTAGCAAGTTTAAAGGTAAAATCTCAATCGTCAAAGTCTCAAGTCTAGATCAGTAAGTTGGCAAGTTAGTCAACTCAGAGTATCAATAGCTTATCATCCAATCAATCTCATCATCACCTGATAACAAAATTTCCTAGGATGCATCCTTCCTACAATGGATATCAATATCATACATCACCATAGTTTAGTCTTGGCTAGCGGTATGAAGAACATTATCTTGTTTGTTTACTTTATCTTGGTCTTTTTGACTTATATTATTTTTTGTTTATTCCAAGGACCTGTCGATGATGCCAAATCCAAATAGTTTAGAGAGAAAGGAATGGGGCAACGAACATTATCTGTTATCTACTATGATTTTTGGATATTCTTGTAATATAACTTGGTTATATGTGATTTTTTTGGTTTGTAGGGAGGATGTTTTAGATTTCTTGTTGACCACATAGGAAGGCTTTCTTTTCTATGATTTTTTTGAGATGTTTAGAATATCTAAACTACATCCTAAATAAGGTTTATGTATGACAGGTGTGAACAAGAATACTCCTATCTATTTGTTGAGTCAAAGTCCATCGCACTAGGTACAAAGCCATACTGGTTCTTTATACCTTAATGCATTGTACCTATGTGTTTTATCAAACATAAGGTAAATAGCCCTTTTAAAATCTGAATTCCTATTATGCTTTTCATCATCATCATCATCACCATCATCAATCTTTAATAAATTCTCATAGATCATAGGCTTGATGGATCCTCATGTCATCATCTCTTTTTATTCTTCTATCTTTACTAACATTTCTATCCAAGTATTAGGTGTGTATATATCAAAATAGACATGAGGCTACCCATGGCTGATGACTGTCAACATCATCAAATCTGTCTACATCAAACATTTGAGCTAATCTTGAACCTCTTTGTCATGAGACTGACCCTCAAATTGAAATTTTCACTCGATCTCTTGAGGGGGCAGTACACATCCTTCTCGCTAGGGCAGCAATGGGACATCTGAAAAATTAAAAAAAAAATTGAACTTTGATCATAGTAGTTTATTCTTTGAACCAACACAACAAGTGCATTCCTTCAAAGAGGGGAAAAATGTAGACATGGAAAAAATACCGACACACCTGATCCTGATTACTAACATCATTTCATCCTAAATCATCTTCTCAGTTCATCATTACTCTTCATCAATTAACTAAATAAATAATCATTTATTTGATTAAGTCATTTTCTCCTAAATCAAAGTTATTTAATTAATCCTATGTCTCTATTTAATTAAATAATTTATTTTATTTAATTAAATCCCTAAAATCTTCCTATTAAATTAAATAAATTAAACCTTATTACATTTAATCTAACATCATCATCCCCTTTTAATTAAATAAATCAAATCCTTTATTTAATCAAATCTAAATCAAATTTCTCATCTTTTTATTTAAATCAAACCATAAATCTAAATCAAATGGTCATAGCACATAATCCTTCATTAAATTAATGAACTCTTGATTAATTTAATCCTAATTCCTAAATTCTCTAGATTTTTCCACTTGCATATGAAAATACGTTTAACGATTTATTAAATCCCTATTTTCTTTCAACTTGACATCATTTGAGAATATTCCTCCAAAATTTGAAAATCCCTCTAGGTGGATTTTTCCTTCCTAAAAAACATTCATTCCTCTTACATGTCCCTGTGCATTGAGCCAAGTGGCATTTAACTCATTCTTTTTCCCTCTTGCAAGTCATTTCATGAATTTCAAATTCCACCTAATAACATTTATTGTGCACATTCAACAAAAGTGCTCAAGCTTCCTCCATTCACATCTTGACAACTGGCATTTGGCCATTGGTTGAAGATTAGTCCCATATTCATCCAATTTTCCTCCTCTTATCTCAATCTCATCTATAAATAAGAGGCTTTTCTCTTGATTTGATTATCCACAATTTGACTAAACTCACTATACTCAAATTAATCTTCAAGCATAACTATCTTCATCCATTTTATCAAGATCTTAGCTAGCTTATGCATATTTTTCATGGAGCTCAATTAAATCTTCACCAAAATGTATCACTCATCAACATTGCATCATAGGAGTTGGCAAAGGGTCTTTTCCTACATAAAAATTGGCACCAACTCCCCCATAGGATCAAGAGTTTGATTTAAATTGAATAGGATTTGATATCTTTTGTTTATGTTTTTCATCTCATTTTTTGTTCTTTGCAATTTAAATAAATTTAATGGGGAATCTTGATTCTCACTTGCATTTGATCGAACTATGTTCTTGTCTCTTATGTTTGTGCAGGTATAGGATTGGGGTTCACAATTCAACAATGTTAGATATGGGTTCAAAAGATTCAAAATGATCTTGAAAAAACCCTATAGTAGGACTCATAAGCCTAGGTTGGCATATTAGTCCTAGTGAAACCCTAAAAATCAATTTTTAGAGTTTTTAGATCTTTTCTTGGCATCTTCATTTCACCAGGGACTTTTCTATTTTCATTTTATGTTTCAGTCTAAGTTCACATTCTTAAGTTTCTCGGTTACATAAGTGAATTTGCATAAGTATTCTCATTTCCCCTTTTGAAGTGTTATTTAATGGTGAACCCCCATCCAATTACACAAAGAACCCACTAGATTTCTCAATTGAGTAAATTCACCCAAGGGTTGATAGTCAATTAGTTGAGAGATCTATTTTCCTAATGAAATAGAAGGAGAATTTCAAGGGCTTATCACACCTTCCTTTTGGTGAACACATATCTCTATCCCCCCTTTCCTATTTTTATTCATTTCACTAATCACAGGTGCATTCTTTCCGTAACCAAAGGTAATCTCCCTATGAGTGGATGGTTTGACTAGTTTGACCTTAGACATAGGAACTTTGGCCTTCACAACTGCTATATCATGTTGTTTCTTTTCTTGTATGATATGCTTGAGTGCGTCAGCCAGTATCTCAGAGTCAACCAACCAAGAACCTCTCGTGTAGCTAATATTATTAAGGAGTTTAACCTCTAGGAAAGATGCTTTCTTAGTACTAGGGTTAGAAAAATTCGGATAATTGACTTCCTTATTTTTTTCATCATTCTTCTTTTTCCCCACCATTTTGGTATAAGAAAATTTCAAACATTAGGTTCTGAAAATGTTTGAGGTAAAAATTATGCAATGAGCTCATAGGTCCAAGTGTTGAACCCAATAGCTATGATATCATATGTAACAACCACCTCCTTCAATAAACAATTTACTTGGTTTTATTTACCATATAGTAACAAATTAATATCATAATAAAATGGTATATTAAATTTTTTATTTTCAATAATTGGAAATGCAACTACATAATTAAATATATAATTAGTTCAAACAACTGACTTTACTTTCAAACTAAAAAGAGTAATAAAATTTTTCCTTTTATTTTTCAACATGAAAGATTGAATATAAATAAGACATAACATTATATTTTAAGGAACAAGTATAGAGATCCCATATCTAGATACTTTCTTCTTCCAAAACTCGACATGTCATCTGCAAGAGGGAGAGTATCACCTAGGTGTTTTACCTCTAATCACAGACAAATGATGCACCCACAAACCTTCTTAATTGGAAGTGGCCCTACCCTTCAATGAAGAGTATATTTAAGAACCCTCTAGTTTTTCCATTTGAGCTCTAGTGTTGTTCCCTAGTACCTAGCCAATATTGCCAAACAACTATGGATACCTTCCAACTATGAATGCCAGCTCTAATTAGTTAAGTATCCAAAACATAGTGAACCAATAAGTGCAAGCAACTCGACTATTGCACTCACTTTGGCCAAAGTATTTGAAATATATTCAACTATTACTTGTGAGTGGATTCATTTATTCAACCACCCTACTTGAATTGGAGAACCTAATCTAACCTTGTTTTAGCCCAAACCTACCATTTGTTCAATGGTTAACTTACCATACAAAATTTTATTTAAAAGTGATAACTTCATTAAAGACATAAATCACCTTGATTGGTTAAGGTTTCTTGAGTTGAACACCCATGTTACATTCATGTAATTACTTGGGACTTGGAAATTTCTACTTGTTCAAGTTCTCACTAAGTCGGTATATGGCTCAACTAGTATATTTTCTAACCTTGAATACCCAAGGTACATTTTCGTAACTTTTTGGGACTTGGAAACTACCACTTATTCAAGTCCTTATTACTAACCATGAGAGTGCTTGATCTCCTACTCTATGTAAAAATAGATGTTACTGATGAATTACTATCATCAACCAGTTTCACTTAGTCACAAACTAAAAGTACTATCAAAATGTTCAACATATAATAAATAAATATTACTCTTAAATTGAAGATTCCTTCTTTTTATTATAGACTTGGATGTTTAGTGTTTAATTTTATTATAGATTCCTTTCCTTGGAATTTGGAGATTCACTAAATAAATAGATCATCTAGTTTATTAGTAATCCCTGACTAGGACACCTAAGTTACATTCATGTAACTTCACAGTTATTCGCTACAACCACTTGCTCGAATCATTACCATAACCCATGTAGATATCTACTCTCAATATATAAACTTTAAGAAAATCTTGACACATAATGATAGCATCTTGACCTTACTGGTCATAATATAGCATAAAGATTACAAATAAAAAATTCTCACAATAATGATTAGTTCTCCATTAAGAATATAGTGTTCACTAGGTTTAAGTCTTTCTTGGTAAACACTGTAGTATTTTTTTACTAAGGATAGAAACAATTATAGACCAATCGGTCCAATCTTTTAATAAATTCGTATATAAAAGTATTTAGTCACTAAGATCAGTAATATGATTGGTTTGATAAAATATCTTGTACGTTGAATTCCTTTGTTACATTTCTATAACAACTAGGGTCTAGGCTACTACCTCTAATTCAATTCCTAACATGATCCATAAGGTTTATCTTCTTACCTATTCTTAGATAGCACTTTACCATCATCATGGCATACACATGGACATAAAGAAGATACTCGTGTTACATCATAAAATCATGGAGATGATAAAACTTAAACCAAATAGAGGACTACTCCCTCTTACTCAAGTTTTCAACTTCTCAATATCAAATCATATGGTTTAGGTTCACAAAATATCTAAAGGAATAGTAGGGTTACACGATATATAATATTATCGAAGGTGATAATCTGACTCTCCTTGTCATAATATAATATAAAGGGATCATAAGCAAAAACCCACTGATGAGGAGTGTTTCCCATTAAATATCATTACTCGAACTTAGTGCTTAGTCTTTCTTGACCAATAGTGAGGTCTTGCTTTCAAAAGATTATGTTTTTAAACTACATATTTTCAATAAAATACAAGGATACAATTACCAAATGAAGAAATATCACAAGGTTCTAGTTATGTCATATTTAATTAAGGTCTAGCACTGGTCATGCTTTAGGATACTTCAAACCTCTTCAATTATCAACCAACTAAACTTGGGCTCAATTCTCAAACAAAGAAAACATGATTCAACTCTTAACCACCATATTTTTCTTTCAATATAACTTCATTATGAAATATTTGTGTTCTACCTGAAACCTTACCAACTTGGAAAGAAGAGAAGCATTTTTCTTTCAAGAAAGGTGATAAAATTATTCTCGTAAACTATGTGGAAGATTGCAAGTTCCTGAGTCAACTATTCCTATGTAAAAGAAGGTTTTTGAGTAAGAATACCCCAATCTAACTTAAAAGAACTAGTTATTTCCAATAGCCTTAAGAGATAAACTATCTCAATAAGAAAGATTAAATATGAAATATTAAATATAAGAAATGATACTTGCATAAGAAGAATTATAGCCAATACTTCCTCAATACTAGTTTTGAAAAATCATTATCATTGAAAATATATACAAGAAAATGACTATTTCCATTAGAAAGAAAAAGCGGAGATTACTTTCCTTTCAACTAGTTATTTGAAATATTTGGTTTGCAAAAGCTATCTCTCAGCCAACAGCTTGTAGATTATTCAACAACATCTCTTTCCCCCCCACTAAAAAATGAGGAAGATTTGAAAATATTAATGTTCTCAAAACTAACTTTTTCTCTACACTATCTTTCATAGGGAATAATGACCGTCGTTTTGTTCTCTTGTTCTTTACCAAAACCTAATAAGAATGATTCCCACTTCACGACTTGAAAATATTTTTACTCCTGCCCATAACTAAAATTTTCATCCCCTTTTGGCATACCCTCTCTCATCTTGGATTCATGAATCCCTCCAATAACTAAATTCAGATTTCAGTTTCTATTGCCACGTTAAAGGTATTTTTTCTTATTTTATGTCGAAAGGCGTTATATAGTGAAAGCAACACAGGAATATTTGTAAACTTTATAAAGTTGTATTGAAAATGACAAGCAGGCGACAGTATGTGCTTCTTGTGCTCCTGAAAACCATAAAATGTCGTAATTCGTTGGAATGATTGTGTCGTTAGATATTTCATTTTTGTAGGTTGGTAACTGTTTTCATTAATGCTGGCAGTTACAAACGATTTTACAAATGACGTTTAATGAATTTGATATCTTCGATTTTACAAATGATTTTTAATGGATTTGATATCTTCATTTTGCATTCATTCAAAGCAATGTGAAAACATCACCGTTCTTTCTCTACAAATTCAACAATGTAAATTTCGTTAGTCTTGACATGGGTGATACAGACGTGAGTAATTGAAATGTCCAAAAATAGTGCAAAGTTAAGCGATAGCCGAGGTTAGTGGGGTAGTGGAAAATATTCGGCTGAACATGGATGCACGATGACTATTTATTGTGCCTTTTCACAATCATTTTTTGAATTATGGGTCTCTAGAAGCTCTGTGAATTTTCTATTTGAAGATTTGTTTGATGACATTCACAAGAGAAAGGTGGGGGATGTGGCACTTGGGTGCAGGCATGACAATGAGGGACTTTTCATCAAGGCGACATACCTTCTTGGTGTGGGTCATGGCAGCCTCTCTTTCCCTTCGTAGATCGCTACCAGTTTGCCAATCAATTATCTTACGGTTTGGTCGAAAGGGATGATGCAGGAAGAAGAAGTTTTCTCATGTTCGGCCCCTCTACAGTACCTAGAATGAAACTTTATATTCCACTTTCGAGCAATCCTAATTTTGACACCTTTTATTATGTGCAACTAACTAGCATAATTATTGGGGGAAGGTGGGTGAGCTCCACTCCGGTGTCTATTTTTCAACTCGATGGCAGTGGAAATGGGGGGTTATTATAGTTTAGAAAGAGAAAGAGGTTCATAAAATCCATCTAAGAGGGAGTTGTAGGTTCCTCTGATTTACTGCCTACTCATATGCTCATCTCATGGCAGATCTTGCATTTTTATTCTCGGGTCTTTAAAAAATTCTATATTTTTCATGTTTCTTGTTGTGCGGGAGATTTTTCATCATGTTCTAATTTTAAAGCATTTAAGCACAATCTTACATTTGATTGGCTGGTGTGGTCCTTTTTCTCTATTGTTTAACTTCTTTGTCTTATTATTTTCTTTAATTTTTATCGTTCTTACAATCAACAATTCCCTTCCACATTTTCTTAAGAGGACGAGGATGGTTGAGGGGGTATTTTTCTCTCCAAAGATCTCATCAGAGTGACCGATGAAGACCTCCATGACCATATTAGATCTTGGAGAGTGCAGTAGCCTCTATAAAGGAGCTGAAAAATCTTATCAATATTAGCTTTCTTTAACTTTGTCCATATACATTCTGATTATCTGTATACTTTGCTCTGATAAAATAATTTACTTCTATATCTATAGCTATGTAAATATGAAATAATGTGTTAGTATCGAATTTCAATATAGGACTCACTATCAGATCTATATCAGACGTAGTCTTTTTTCCTATTAGCAATTAATTTAGAGAAGACATTTGCAACACAAGCAATTAGATTTATACATAAAGCAAAAAATTTGTGCAAAATATGTACTCATGTTGCATATATTGGAGGATCTCTAATTTCGTCATTGTTCTTGCAGCTGCTATAGATGATGAGTGGTCGCATGCTCCCAGACAATGGAGGAACCTTTTATAGATGTCATAGACAACAACCATTTGGTTTTAAAACAAAGATAATAATTTAAAAAAACCAAATTATTCTCTTAGTTGACTGCGGACCTCAGTGTAGAATTAAATGCACTAGATGTATTTGAAGTTTGGTTTTGGGCGCCTATTCTGAGACCCAGAGTTTATGAGTTTGCCTTATGTTTAACTGAGAATTTTTCATAATGGGTGGTTGTGTGCATAATCATGAATATTATCTTCTAGACTTTCCCCCCTCGTATAAACGACCTCCAATCAAGGGAATTGGTTAGCGTAATTATCAATATTTTATGGTAAGAAATTAAAAGTATTAATGATATTCAAATAAGGTAGCTATGAGAAATAGTATTAATGTTACCATTAGAATGGATTAGGGGTCGCAAAAGCATCACTAATGAATTTTATCATGGCTCCTATTCTTACTAAACATTTTCCTTTTGTACAAACTATTAGCTAGGAAATTGGTTTGTCTTAAAGGTGAATTATTAATTTTAATAACTGTTTGGGCTTTGTGTGATCTATGGACATTTAGATCCTGTCTCTAAAAGACATAAGTTATAACTTAAATTCCTTGTAGCTACCTATACATGGACAACATTAAAATATAACATCTGCTCATCCACCATGATTGTAAAGGGCTTCATTATACAATTTATGGACATGAAAATCACCTCCTTAAGAAGCTCTTAAAAAACCTATATCAAATCTACACTTTGACTTTACATCAAACTTCTAGAAGCAATCTCTACAACATTGTGACAACATTTCAAGAAAACATTGTAAATTTTTGAGAAACTATGCAACAATTGCAAAGCATACTCTTCTCACCATCACTAATCACAAAACTACCAAAATTTTACCCACTTCTTCTTTGATAACCCCCTTGACATCAATTCCACCTTTTGAGATCAATGACAACCAAATTTCCAACAATATTCCCCTTTTTTATTGATGGAAAAACCAAATTCTTAGTACCAACTGATGATGTGTCAATTCAAGCTATGTACTAATTACCTCTACATGGATACCAATTTCAAATGCTCCAATATATAGTAGCTCGATACAAACTAAAACAAAAATATTTGCTTGACTATCTCCCCCTTTCACAAATTTGGGAGCTTATGAGAATTTTGATAATTTCTTCCCCTTTGACATAAAGGAAAGAGGATCATCCTCAGGACTTGCACACTTTATCTCCCTATGAATATTTTCCCACTTTGATAAGAAATTCAAAGAGAAAGAGTGGATTCTTGAACCTACAACCATCAAGTTGTTAGAAATTTGTAAAACCATATTTTCTTGACTTCATCTAGCCTTTCATTTCTAGAGATGAATGAGATACCAATGAAGCCGCCCCTAGACCCATGCCCTATCACTAGAGTTTAGTGATATGATGTGGGAGCAATTACTCCCAATTTTTTCCTTTGATATTCAAATTTTTCCTGTAGAAGAGGCTTTGTAAATATGTCAGCAACTTGTTCTTTGGTAGGAATATATTCCATGTTGACCTCTTGATCTACTACATTTTTTCTCATGAAGTGATACTTGATGGATATGTGCTTTATTCTAGAGTGCATAACTATATTCTTTGAGATTTTTATTGCACTTGAATTATTACAGAATCAAGATAGGCTCCTTGTACTCCACCTTGATATCTTTGATTTTTTGCTTCATCCATAAAACTTGAGTACAACATGCTAAAACTGCTACATACTCTACTTCAAATATAGATAGAGTTATTGATTCTTGATTTTTTCTCATCCAAGAAACAATTTTATCTCTCAAGAAGAATGCACCACCACTAGTTCTTTTCCTATCATCTGCACTTCTAGCCCAGTCAGCATATTTATATACAGTTAGAGTGAAATATTTTCTCTTGGGATACCATAGTCAATATTTAAGAGTGCTTTTGGTATATCTAAAATTAATTTTCACTACATTGAGATTAGACTAGTTGGATCCACTTGAAATATTTCCACCATACACACTACTTGAATTAAGTTAGGTTTTGATATAGTTAAATACAACAAGCTTCCAATCATTGACCTATACATTGCATGGTTTGCATCTGATGACTCATCTAATTTACTCAGTTTACATCCAATTATCATAGCTGTACTATCTATTCTACTATTTTCCATTCCAAATTTCTTAAGCATTTCCTTACCATATTTGTTTTGAGATATAAATATCCCACCACCATTTCGTACAATTTGTAAACTAAGGAAAAATGACAAATCTCATAGAATTGACATCTCAAATTCATGTTACGTTTCTGTAGAAATTAATTTACACATTTTATCTTTTTTCCACTAAATATTATGTCATCCACATAAAATATAACAATATTCATGTGTTCACCTTCATATTTAAATTACAAATTATTTTCTACATAACATTTCTTGAATCCTTGTTGTTGTCGGTATTCCAGTCTAATCATGAATACCATCCTCTAGGTACTTATTTTAGACCATACAATTCTTTCCTCAATCTAAGAACATATTCACCTTCTTTTGATAGATAAAACCCTTCTAGTTATTCTATGTATACCTCTTCAAGGTTTCCATTTAGAAAGATAGATTTAACATCCATTTGATAAACTTTAAAACCTTTGTAGAAAATAAATGCAAGAAACATTCTTATGGCTTCTAATCTTGCAATAGGTTCAAATATTTATTCAAAATCTATGCCTGCAACTTGTGCATACCCTCTGCACACCGGTCTCACTTTGTTCCTTACTACATCTCCATCTTCATTGAGCTTGTTTCTAAATACCCACTTGGTACCTATTACATTTTTTATTGGAGGTCTAGGAACTAGTTCCCATGTCTTGATCTTCTCAATGTGATTAAGATCTTCTTACATGGCCTTTATCTATCTCTTATCCTTTTCGGCCTTAAAATAAATCTTTGGTTCAACCCAAGACAAGAGAGACAAAAATGCGTGTTCCTTGTTCTTTGCTAGTCTTCTTCTAAACACCTTCATTTTTATGACCAATAATTTGATTTGGAGGGTGATTCATTTGCACATATTTTGCTAGTTCTCTTTCAACATCTTCTTCAGGATCATTTTTATTAGTAACATCTTCTTCACACTTTGATTCTTCTTTAAAGTTATTCTTGTCAGATTTTACATTCTTTATATCCTCATCAATCTTGATATTGATGCTTTCCACAATCTTGTGTAGCCTTTTATTATAGAGTAGACACCAAAAATTGGTCTAGGCCTGCGAACACCAATTTTGACATAATTTTCTATTATCCATGGTCATGATTAAATAATGTTTATTATTTAATTACCCTTTCTAACACATATTTCCTCTATTAATTAAATACAACTTTTAATTAATTCACTAATTCATAAATGACCTTTATTCAACTTGATTAATTAAATAAATCATATTTACTTAATTATGTCGCTAACTAATTAATTCTTCCTTCTTAATTAAATAGTTTATTATTTAATTACCCCCTTTGTCATATTTCAAATATAATTAAATATTTATTATTTAATTATTCAATTCCACCTTTACAAAAGTCAAATTCAATAAATTATCTTTATTTATTTAATTAAATCTCTCACTTTACAATGTTGAACTAAATTAACGTTTAATTCATATTTATTTGTTTATGTCACATTCTTCTATCATTCACTTATCTAAGTCATTCACTCACCTTCTGACTAAAGATCTATTTTTCGTTCTCTAGTTATATCCAGATTCAACATTTGATTGTCTCTACGAGAGGACTCTCTATCACAAAGAACTAGTTCTAACTCATATGCATGATGTGTTTATTAATTAAATATATTTATTTAATTAATTAACTCAAGTTTGCATTCGAATACATTATTCTTCAACTTTTAACTTTGTCTTTAACATTCAAAGTCTATTTCTACTATTTTTGAAGAATCTTAACTGAATATTAAGATCTTGAACTCATGTTTTAACTCATGTTCTAACTTGATCTTTGTCTTGCGGTCTTTTCTGACTCATGTTCCAACTTGCGTTATATCTAACACAAAACTCACATCGCATGGCATTCATCAATCTCATCCGTTGATCTCTCTTTGAATCTAAGTCGATCATTCAAAAACCAAAAATCTATAAAATGGCCTATCATAATCATTATTCCTCCTCCCGAAATCATACACTTTTGAGAAGAAACTTATCTTCGATATTTTTCTGAGACATTCAACAAGGTTATGCTTGCATCAATACTGAAAATCTGAGGGCAAGAATACTGAAATAACAAAATGGAGAAGAGCAATCGAGATAATTCAAAGGAGTGAACGCATATTCGGTGAGATATTTCCAATTGATTTGTTTAGTTTAATTATGTTTACTTTCTTCATTCTTTGTTGTTTGATTTAGATTAATATTGGTTATATTAAGATTAACATCATTTGTTCTAGTTGTAGATCATATCCAGATTTTATTCTATGTTACATTTGGTGAACCCGACGTGAACACGCTTCCAATTCAAACATCTTTTCATCTTTTTGTCCTTCTAATTTTTTTATTTTACAGGTTATCATACGGTTCACCACATTTGCTTAACAAAAAGATGCATCTATATAATCGAGCCGCATCTAGTGTAAACCATGATGCATCTGCGAAGCTCTGAACCCCATCCCACTATCAATATTTTGACCCATGACTGACTGTCAACACGAACTACATCTGTTTTACAAACTTGCACTGCATCTGTGGCTCCAAAACCTACATCTGTCTGGTAAATTTATTTTTATTTTTTCTTTTTTCACCATATTTTTTCATTTTTTGCTAATGGTTGTTTGTAGCTATGTCAAGGAGGATTAACGATTTTTTTGCAGGACGAAGCATAGAAGACAATAAAAACCAAAACCATATCTTTTCTATAGGATGAAAGTCGAAGACCAAAAATGAACTACTGATCAATTTGCATGCAGGACCTAATGCCTTTGTTTTTATTTATTTAGTGTTCTTTCTATTTGATAGATAAATAATTGTCATTTGGAATAAAAAGAATCAATGTTTTCTTTTTTTGGTGTGAGAGCACATATTTTTCACGCTTTACGATTTGGTATATCGTAGTATACTCTCCCCTTACGCAATCATGTGATCATGGGTGTAAGAGAAACGGTTACTGACTCTAGAACTTGGGCCTATCTTGGTGGGAAAAAGTAATCACCCCAAGATGACTCAGACTAGTAACACGCTTTAGCTAGTGACTTCCACCTGGTATATAAAAACGGATTTCTAGAGAAAGCCTAGAAATCATGCTAACTATTCTGATGAGAAGGGCAGAAATGGTCTCTCACCGAAGTTGAATAGGGCCCCATGAACGGAATGCCCTTACTAAATACCTTGTATTTTTTCCAAAATCCTACCTATTTGTTGGCGCAGCCAGGTCGGCCCTATGAACCCGTCTTATATTCTTACAGTTTATGTGTGGAGATGAGATGTATGCCATGGGAGTTTCATGGGTACAGTAGCTTGGCTGGCCCATATAAGTGAGTGTCGTGGAGGGGAGCCAGCGGGGTCAAGCTACTAGTCAACCCCCATAAATATGTATAGGTGGATTTATCCAAGTAAGAACTTAGCAAGTATTGTCCAAAAAGCCTAGGCTATAAATGGTTTTTGGTATTTTAATGATCTATCACTACAAAACTAAAAACACCTTGTTTGTTGTGTTTGTTTTTGGTTGCATTCATCAAAAATCTTGATCATTAAATAGAGTCAGTCAAAACAACTATCTGAAAACTCCAACTGTCAAAAAGTGACTCGCAACTATCATTTTTAACATTGCATCTATCTTAGCGAGTCCCATTTGTTAGGGGAAAAGCCGCATGTGTCTATCAAAAAGTTCATTTTAATAGTCTGGATATTACAAGCCACAACTATCAAATTTTGAGTTGCATGTGTACATGCAAGCTACATCTATCAATTTTCAAGCCGCAAGTATCTGTTAGAAATTTCAGGTTTACAGAGTCCATATTTATCACCGCATGCATATTGCAAAACAACATTTGTCATAATAAAAATCGAATCTAGCAGAAAACTGCATGCGTATTGCAAAACACATCTGTCATGACGAAAACCGCATCTATAAAAAATCCAAACTTTTTCAATATCCAGAACAAGGCTTTAGTCAAATCACCGCATGCACAATTGTAAACCACATCTGTCAAAATTTGAACTACAACTGATAGGTGAACTACATTTGACTATCAACAGAAAACTTAGAAAACTGCAAATCAAGTTCGAAACATAACTGTCATTTTCGATTCTAGTTCTTAAGATCAACCTTGGACAGAAACCAATCATCATTAGGTGTTATATACATCCTCATCACAGTCCATGTCTTAGTCATAGTCATCCTAAGTTGCATGCATATAGATACTTCCTAGGAAAATGTATATCGTCGAATAGATAACTTTCCTCGTCATTGGATATGTTCATATTCCAGTTTGTCACAATCATTGAACCTAGTCACTGTAGTCCTATTATTGAATCTTTCCAACTCAACAGTCTAGATTGTGAAATTCATCTTGTCAACTTTCTTTTTCCTACAATTAGGTTCCTTGGTCAAAATCAAATCCTTGCATGCATTTAATCCATAGGAGGTAGGTTATACCAATTTTCGAATCATTTACTCTCATAGTCTACTTGAAATTTTGCATATTGTCCATCCTATCATACATCATCTTAGTATACGTCATTTTAGAAATCATTTTCACAACATCCTTTATTGTCAGAAAATCCAAAAATATAGACATAGGACATATCAATTTTTAGACATAGTCTGCATTACTCCATTTTGAGCAACTTTTCATGGTCGAAACAAGGTCTCAAAAGAAACAAAAAGCAATGTCAAACCCCAACGAATTTTTCAATCCTTTTACAAATCAACCATCGGGGAAAAAAAGACCACATAGACCTTTGCTTGAAAAACACGTTACTAGAGACACACATGGATGAATTTACATTGAAGACATAGACGCTACAGTACAAGATCCTAAATTTGCATCCTTCATGGATGAGTGTTTGGCAAATGATCCCTAATGCTATCTAGAAAAGTTTCTAGTAGAAGGTGCCACACTACCACTAGAATTTGAAATTCATACTTTGAAAACACCATCTATTCAACCGACACAAACAGTGACGTCAAGTATTTCTATTCCCCAAATAACCATAGCAATACTAACTGGCATACCAACTCAAACATTGTCAATTGTAAACACAACCCCTTTCAACATAACACAAGGTTTACAATTTACTGCGGGAGCAACTTCATCAAACCCCTTTGGCACAAACACAACTGGTAAGAGATCCAAAGTTGGCATGAGGATTCCTATACCACATCAGAACATTCACACAGGAAATATTCCTATACCAAATCAGAACATTCAGACAAGAAATATTCCTATACCAAATCAGAACATTCAAACAAAAAATATTCCCATACCAAATCAGAACATTCAAATAGGAAATATTCCTATACCAAATTAGAACATTCTAACAGGATATATTCTCTCGCCAAATCACAACCCATCATAGAACATGGCATATCAAAATATATACATTGATCCAAACAATGCCAGCAACATGTCCTTGACACAAGTAGATGTCCTCCAAAACCAAACGAAAACTATCCAACAATAGATGGACAACATGTCTATGTCAGGCAAACGAGCTATCTCAGCACAAGATTTATGTCCATGTCCATTCAACAAAGCACTTTTTATGACACCTTTCCTCCATGGATACATTATACCAAATTTTCCTAAGTATAATGGGAGGGAGAATCCTTTGGAGCACATTAGAGAATTCTCAATGACATGCATGGACATATCATATGACCCCACATACTTGATGCGACTATTTATGTGAACCCTTACCGAGATAGGACTGGAATGGTTTTCTAAATTACCATATGGCATATGCTCTTGGGGTGAATTAGTTGAGAATTTTTTTGAACACTTTTCCTTTAATATAGAAAATGAAGTAACAATAGAAACCTTGTGCCACACAACACAATAAGATGTCAAAACTTTCACCACTTTCTTCCAGAGATGGAGAAGTCTAGCTAGCAGATGTCTAGTTCAAATACCTAAAAAATAGAAGGTCACGATATTCCTTGAAAACATCAATCCAAAAATTAGACATGACTTAAGGGTACATTGTTGTACTTCATTCCTAGACATGTTACAAAAAAACATCATCCTTGAAAAAATCCTTATTGACAAAGGATAAATAAAAGTACTAGGTAGGAACCCCATTGTCCAACATCAAAACACACCAAATGATAGGAAAAAATTCTAGTCTAGAAATAAAAATGTTACAAATGACGACATTGTTGATGCTAAAACCATAAATACAGGACCAGTTATCACACTTAGAGGTTACAACCCCAATCAAGACATGACGAATAGTCCAGATCAAACAACCAATTATGTCTAAAATTCACAACAACAACAACCACAAAGGAGATTTCCTACACGTGAATTTACCCCTTTAGGGAAACCAATCGAGATAGTTTTCAAAGAGTTGATTAAACATAATCTCATTAAACCTTTGGAACCATGAGAATATGATCTTGGACAGTTTAAACCTTCATGGTGTGATGACAACTCCTATTGTGACTATCATCGAACAAAAGGACACAACCTACAACAATGTTGACAACTGAAGAATATTATCCAAGAATTTGTTGAAAACAAAACCATAGAGGTCAATGGGTATAAAAATACCAAGAACAATGATCATAAGGTCTTCACAGACCCATTACATGAGCACACAAAAGAAAAAGCTTCTAGTTCAAGAACCAAGAATAATCCATCGGCCAATTATACCAATACCAAGTATGACTATGGTAAAGGATCGATTGTAAATCACCTCTGAGCTGCAAATAAAAACGTCAACACCATCATCATTAAGAAGCACCCAGGATGTGTTTTTGAACACACATAGAACTAATATTACTATTACAGGTCCTTCTTCTGAGCCACCTACAAAGAATTCCAAGTTTAGATACAATCTCCTTGATCAATTGAGCAAAACCCCCACACAGATATCCATTTTGGAACTATTGACTTTGTCACCTGAGCATCGAGCCATTCTTGACAAAGCTTTACAAAACATGATTGTTCCTACAGACTTAGATGTCAACTGTTTCAAAGAAATGGTGGGATATTTAACCAACTCACATCATGCCAAGTTTTCCCAACAACATTACTCAACCAAAAATTTTGATCATAATGACCCATTACATCTTGAAGTCCTAGTCAATCAAACCAAAGTTAGACGAGTCTTGGTAGATGGAGGAGTAGGTTTGAACCTGTGTACCCTAAAATTGGTTAAGGCATTAGGATTCTCAGAGGATTGTATAGACACCTCTAAGAGTATAGTCATCAAGGCTTACAATGATGAGGAAAGATCATCTAAAGGAGTTGTCACACTCCCTATCAAAATGGGCCAAACAATTATGAACACCAGCTTCCACGTCTTGGATCTCACGCTTCCGTACAACTTGTTGTTAGGTAGAAATTGGATACACACAATGAAATTTGTACCTTCAACATATCACCAATGTCTTAAATTCCCATATAATAGCACCAAGATCACAATTGATGGTGATCCAGATCCTTTTCAATATTGTACAAGCCTAAGGGAAATTCCACAATGATAGGTAGCACTTAACCATGAAGCTTCACCATCCACTTTATCCCTATACATTGACCCATCACGTCTTACCAAGTTTGTTTCATTTAAATCAACATCAAACACTCCTAAGGTTGAGATCGAAGACAAGGGTTGTGGCCAATATAAAATAAAGGTATCATACTATGTCAATCAACTAGTTCCACCTAAGGCATATGGCTTACCCATGGCAGATAGAATATAGTCAGTAGTCACATTTCGTATTCCGTGTACAATGACATTGACCAGATGGGGAGAGATAAGTGAAGAAATTGTGGATCAAGGCAATATTACCTAATAGTTGTATCAAGAAGACAATGAATACCCCTTGTCGTCTACCAATATGGAAAATGCTTTAAGATAATGCAAAATGAAGGCTATGATGGGCATAGTGGGTTAGGACTACATCAAAATGGAAGGATAGAACTGATCAATGTCTCACCGTGAGCAAAATACCTAGGGCTAGGATATCAACCACTTAGAATTGGGTTTCCTATTAATTCATCACCATTTCAAGAGGAAGTGAGTGCTTGTGCAGACATTGAGATATCTCATGAACCACTTCCCCCAGTTTATGATGAATGTCCTGACTCAAGTGATTGTGAATGGGATTTTGTTTCCTCTACTAGTACCATGAACATCGATTCTCTATTTGGAGAATTGGACCTAAAGATAAAAATCATACCAAAACCATCTAGTCCCCATCATAAGAAGCACTTTTCCAAAGAAGAATGGCATAAGAACTATTATTGGGAATCCCTTGATCATGCATCTTGGGGACCTAACAAACCATCTTCTGACGACTCAGCCCTTACAATAGTCCCACATCAGAGTTTGCCTACCCATAGGAAAAAGAACAAGGAGTTAGTCCAAAACTTCTATGCACCTTATCAACTTCCACCTTTAATAAATCTGATGATGACATACCTCTCATATAACCCAAACTTATCAACTAGGATCAACAAGGTACACCCATCATAGACACATTTGAGAATGACGAAGCAATTGCTGAGTTCATGGGACTTCGAGAAGGAATACCAAGAAGGGATCATAAAGCTAGTTTTACAATAGACTTGGATGACAAAGCATATTTTGGGGAGTCTATTGAGGTCAACATAAATACAGAAGAAAACCCTCGGCACATATACTTTGCAGCATCATTCACAAAGGTAGAACAACCTGAGTTTAAGGACTTCTTCACAAAGAGACAGATAAAATTTGCATGGTCATACACTGACATCCTTAGGCTAGATCCAGACCTAATATTGCACCATCTACCATTGCAGCCAGGTATTAAGCCAGACAAACAGAAGTTAAGGAAGATGCATCCAAAGATTGCTCTATTGGTCAAAGTAGAACTTAAGAAACTCTTGGATGTTGGATTTATAAGAACTATAGACTATGCAAACTAGATTTCAAATCTTGTACTAGTGACTAAACCAACTTGGGGCATCCACATTTGCATAGACTTTAGAGACATCAACAAGGCATGTCCTAAGGATGGCTTCCCTTTGTTGAACATAGACATGATAATAGATCTTACAGTAAGATACGAGATGCTATCCCTCATGGATGGTTTCTCTAGATATAACCAAATCAAAATTGTGGTTGAAGACCAACACAACATGACTTTCACGTGTCCATGGGGGACATACTATTAGAATGTTATGCCTTTTGGGCTTAAGAAAGCAGGAGCTACCTATCAATGGGCAATGACTATGATTTTCCATGACTTTATACATACTCTTATGGAAAATTATGTAGATGAAATTATAGCTAAATCAGAAACAAGGGCGGATCATTTGAAGGTTCTAGACAAGATATTCCAGAGGCTAGAGAATTATAAATGTCAGGCTAAATCCAAAGTAATGTGTCTTTGGAGTAAAATCAGGGAAACTTCTAGGGTATATCATTTCCTGAAGAGGCATTGAAGTAGATCCAAGGAATGTAAGATCTATCATAGAAATGTGTCCTCCTATCAGCATAGGTCAACTCAGAACACTACAGGGAAGATTATAGTCCATCAGGTGTTTCATTGTACAACTGGTAGATAAAATACACCCATTTCAATATTTACTCAAGAAAGGAGTACGATTTGTGTGGAAACCTAAATTTCAGGATGCTTTCCAATAAATCAAGGATTACTTGCTCACTCCACCTATTTGAATTCCACCTACAGATGGAAAACCATTGATACTATACATTTGAGCAACTCAGTCAACATTAGGAGCTCTTCTCGCACAAAATGATGATCAAGGTTATGAGAGAGCAGTCTACTACATCAGTCGTACCTTGGTAGGATATGAATTAAATTACAACAACATAGAGCATTCCTATCTTGCAATAGTCTTTGCTACCCAAAAACTTTGGCACTATATGCTCAATCACCAAACAATGTTGGTTGCAAAGATTGATCCCCTCAAATATCTCTTAAGTAAGACAACATTAATAGGCCAATTGGCTAAATGGGTTATGATACTTAGCAAGTATGACATCTAATATGTGGAGAGGAAGGCTATAAAAGGACAAGTGGTTGCAGATTAGTTAGAAGATGCACCCATGAAGGCAGACCATCCTTTAGTGGTGGATTTTCCTAATGAGTTTATCTTCAATATTGACACTAGAACCGAATGTAAATTATACTTTGATGAGTCACATACGCAACGTGGTTTAGGAGCAGGGATTCTATTTGCTACACCTCAAGGCGATACCATTCCTAATCATTCAAGATTGCTTTCCCTTGTACCAATAATATAGTAGAGTATGAAGCCTTAGTGACTGAATTAAAAATGGTAGCACAGTGGAAGATTAAGAGTCTACATGGTTTTGGTGATTCTCAGCTAGTAGTCTGGCAAGTAAATGATGATTATGAGACTAAGGATGAGAAAATTGACCCCTACAAGTGCATGGTTGATAGTTTCAAGAAGTACTTTGATGATATTTCCTTTCAACAAATACCACATATTGAGAACAGGGCTATAGATGCTATGGCAACCATGGGTTCCTTATTGGATATTCCGAGTAACGTGCCTAAGTTTGAGTTTTTGGTTGAATAGTTGTTGGTCCCCACCTATGATTTCCCCAATTTTGCGATGGTGTGTAAAATTGTTGGTCCTATTTACCCTTGGTATAAAGAAATATTCAACTATCTAACTAACCAAACTTTACCTCTAGACCTATCAAATAACCAACATCGAACCTTCATCTGTAAGTTAGCTCAATACACCATCATTGGAGATACCCTGTATAGACGTACCTTAGATAACACCCTAATGAGATGTCTCGATGTTGAAGAAGCACAAACAACTTTGTGAGTGGTGCATGAGGGTATATGTCAATCCCATTCAAATGGTCCTACTTTAGCCCATAAGATTATGAGATTACGTTATTATTGGCCTACAATGGAGAAAGACTCATATATCTTTGTAAAGAAGTGTAGACAGTGTTAGATACATGGAGATTTGATCAGAGCACCAACACAGGAGCTTCATTTGATTGCATCACCATGGTCATTTTCCCAATTGGTACTTGACCTCATAGGTAAGATACACCCTCCATCATTCAACGACCATAAATTCATCATAACCGCCACCGAATACTTCACCAAATGGATTGAGGCTATTCCCATGACCTACATCACTAACACACAAATATCAAATTTTATCTTAAACTATATCATTTTTCAGTATGGTGTACCCCAATCCATTATCATAGACAATGTACGCCCATTCAAAAACCAAGAAGTATGCCATTTATGTGAAGAGTCCCATATCAAACATCATTTTTCCACCCCATATTATCCACAAGGTAATGGCCAAGCTAAGGCATCTAATAAAACCATTATTAGAATCCTAAAGAAGACTATCAATGACATTGGTTGTGACTAGAACCTACAACTAAATCCTACCTTATGGGCTTACTGCACAAGCATTCGTACCCCCACTGGTGCCACTCCATATTCCCTAGTATTCGGATCCGAAGCTATCTTACCTATTGAGGTTCAAATTCCTTCCCTAAGGGTATCCTTGAAAGGTCACATTAACGATGAAGAATACCATGTATCCAAATTACAAGAGCTAGAATTACTGGATGAGTGAAGATAGAAAGCACTAGACCATTTGCAAGCATATCAGAATTGTCTTTGTCAAAGCTATAATAGGAAAGTTCTAAATAGAAACTTTGACATTGGTGACCTTGTTTTAATGGAGAATCCCAAGAATCAAGTTGAATGAGAAAAGCCAGGAAAGTTTGAACCTAACTGGTTAGGGCCTTATAACAAAAGCTTTTGGGTTAGGAGCGTACCAACTATCTACTCCTAAAGGAGAGCCACTTTTGTCACCAATCAACAGCCTGCATCTGAAAAGGTTCTATGCATAGCTTTTGAGAATTTGTCTTAATCTAGAAAATACAAAAACAAATTTTGCCTTGATGAAAACTTGGCAAATAGGCGTCTTTGTAACAAAAAACTGGAAAAACAAAAAACAAAAAAAGTAAAAAAAAATAATCCATCCAATAGTGAAAACCGCTTTGGTGGTGCTATGGATAAGTACCATGGTGAAAACCTGGAAAACAGGCACCATATGTAGTCAAACTCACTCTTCCGTCTACCATCATTCCAATCAGAATTTTCCACCATTGCTTGGAACGATTGACATCTAACGTCCATTCTGTCACATTCCCCACTCAATCTCACATGTCTTATTCCCAACTGGGAGAAAATCCTTGTTCTATGCCATGGCACCTTGTACATAGCATTTCACCATCATAAAATATCCTGAAAAAATCCAAAAATAGTAGAAAAGTTCAAAAACACAAAAAATCAAAACATGTTAGAAAATCCCCAAAATAGAGTCAAGTAAGTCATGTTAAGTTAGTCATAGAAATAGTCGAACTACGTTGCCTCTGCGACTAGGATGTAGGAAAGGCCATCAATTGATGTTCCCCTGAGGTATTAGGTCTATCTATCTAGGTTTGTCATGTATCACACACATTAAAATCATGACTCTTTGTACATTCAAAGTCATTGGTTGTGTCAAACTACGAGGTCTCTGCATGTACAATGTAGGAAAGGCTTATCAATTGATGAGCTCCCAAGACCACACTATGTCAGTCCAATAGGGTTTATCACAATTCACTATCACACACATTGCATATCATTAACTTAGATGCATGTCTTTAACCGCATTAGGTCAGCACTTTAGGGTATCACCTCATGTCATACAGTGTCAATACACACACGCTTTTAATCAGTTAACGAATCAAAAAAATTCATGCACTAACAAGGCAACCTCTCAAATAGTCATCAAGTCAATATCAAACACATTGTCAAAGTGATTGACCGATGTCTTTCTTGTCAATAGACATCGTCAAAATTTGACAACCTCATGTAGCTTGTCGCATCAACGTCATCAAGCTCCAACGTCTTATACGACATGTATCTTTTTTGAAACTAGGCTTTGTCATGCCTTACAAACATAGTCACTAGGTCGAAACCAGACTCAACATCTTATTGTGATATGTGTCATTCATCACATTACTCTATGTAAAACATCAACAATCAAACAATCCCACAAGATCAAGTTTTGGTGAATACTTTCATTTGGATTTATGACTTTATATCTTATTTTGTCTTATCTTTTTATCGATTTGTGAATTTAGTCCGGTTACTAGCATTCTCGAGGATGTCCCTTGAAGGATTTAGAGAAGCAAGGATGTCTCAGGACTATTTTTCTTTGGATATTGTCTATCATCTATCTTCTTAAAATTGGTTTTTGATTCATGTTACTAGTTTTCTCAAGGATTTAGAGGAGCAATGATGTCTTATGAACCGTCTTTTATTTGTTTGTTGTCTGTGGTTTGTCTCGACAAAACGACCAGAGAAATCTTGTCATTAGTATGAGTTAAGACACTCCTTGTCTACAACTATCTGTTTTTCACAGATGGATGAATTTTTACACTATGGTCTATCTCATATCATGGTGTTTACTATCCATTTGTGTCATGTCCTACGCAATGATGATAAGAAGAAAGCATAGTATATTTGGAAAAATATTGAAGATCATATGTTTTTCAATCAATCAACCTTCGTTATTTCTTACTAACATTCTAAATTCAATCATGCTAACATTTCTTTTCCGACATAATGATAAATTCCAGTGACACAACAAAAACATTTAGATAATATGCATTTGCATACATTTTATAAACATTTCATATAGTTACATTTTATTTCCAACATATAGGAACATATTTACAATATCATTGAATAATAGGCATTCCATCATCATAAGGTACATAATGGAAACATTACATGCATTTCACTATCACATATAAATAAAATCATATAGAACTATACATCCATTATCATAAGTAAATAAATACATCCATAACATCATAAAATGTATAAACTCATCATGTAGAAGCATTCATTCATAACACATATAAATACATCATCTAGGAAACATAATCATATAGAAGAAAATGCATCTTCATAAAATAGAAATGCATATCATATAGAAGCCACAAAAATCATATATATATCACTCAAAATAATGTGTCACAGTACAATGTCAGAATGTATCCATAAATAAAAAAAATGAGCTCGCAAGCTCTTTGATCAAAATACAATGTCTACATGTATAACAACATATCATCGTGTCCCACTGCCACTACTGTCTCATGGTGAAGGTGGAGGAAACTGCCTCGGAGGTACTCTCTGTGAGGTGGAAGGCCTGTCATACAGACCTATCCTCGGTGGTCCTACCACACCCTCTGTACTTTGTGTCCTGGTATGACTTTGGCTCTGTGATCTATGGCTATGAACCTTTGAGAAGCTAGGAGCTCATCTCTTTGCTAGTACCACAGACTCATATAAGTCCCTCTAGTACGGTGCTCTCTCCATAGCTTTGACTGACTCTTGTACCATGCCATCAGATGAAGACCCACTAACCAAGCATCTGACCTCTGTAAACTACTGCTCAGTCTCCTATCTATAAGCTATGGCCTGATCCCTTTCCATGAGTGCATTGTCTCTCTCTACACGGGCACTATCTCTCTCTGCAAAGACACTGTCTCTCTACATGGGCACTGCCTCTCTCTATCTGCATAGCATCAAGCTCTGCTATCATCATTCTTAGTCTCTCCTCCATGGCCTCCCTATCACCTTCCCTAGGTGCATCATCCTATTGTCTCCCCTCCACAATCCAATCTTTGAGCTCTCTCTCTTGCTCCTCCGTAGGTGCCTCCTACTCAACATCGTCCTCCCCATATCCTGCCAGAATACCTAGAGGGTCTATATCCATATCCATATCCACATCCTCTGCAACATCCTCTCCCCCAATATCCACATCGGCTAACTCCTCTACAACTACCTCCTTGGTAGCATGCTCATCTTCAACTTGTGCATCACCTCCACCTCTGATGTCCAACATCGGTACATCCTCTACCACTGCCTCATGGATAGGTTAAATTCCACTTACCCGACCCCCTCTCCCTCCTCGCCTACTGCCTCTACCATCATCACCCCTCTCTCCAAGTCTGCCAGCTCCACCTCTCTGTCATCCTCTCAATCTCGTGCCTCGTCTCTCAACTAGTGTCGACTGATCTGGATCTGTGTAAGGAATTGGGTGATGCTCCACCAACCATGCATCATATGCAGGTGTCATCCCTGGATCTACTGCTCCATCTCTCCATCCCCACTATACTAGCTATAAATCTTGTATCTCTACCTCCGCAATGGCAACAAGAATCATGGGCCCCCAATATAGAACCTCTCTAGAAGAATGAGTAAACTCTGCTCTACCTTGAGGCTCATCCTGAACCTCTCTGAACTGTGTCAAAACTTGATTTTGAAAGTGTCTCTCTGTAATGTGCACACTCGAAATAGTCCTCCCAATCAAGTATTGTGTTTGTTTGCAATACATAAACTTTCTATCCTCATCAGACCACTCCTCACACTCCATGTATGGTCTCCAAGTGAACTGATCTAAAATTTTGAGTGCATGTCTCCAATATCTAGTATCTCCCACATTTCTCTAAGTGATGTGTCCCGTGTATCAAAAAACATACAGAGATCTCTCCCATTACTCTATAGTAACTAGAGGACAAAAAACAACTATCCTCTCCCATACCCAAACCATCAAAAGAGTGGTCCCACAACTCAACGACTATGTGTCTCTGTATGCAATATCATGTAAATGAAAATACAACATCCCTAATAGACACGGACCCCAGGCATACATAGTATCTCTCTCTAGCATGCCCACCAACATCTCTCCCCATCTAATAGGAAAACCATGACCCCATCGATCTTGTAATACTATCCCACCTATCAGTGTACATAATATACAATCAATCCTATCATGCCTCTCAGCTAACACTGACCATCTGATCTCATAATGCTCAATGTCAAGCCTACTGATATTGTCAACCTGATAAAATCTAGCTAGCTCAGTCAATCCATGTTGGGTATCGTACATCACCCACTCTCCTCTAATCAACAGTCTAAGTATCCTATACACATCCTCCAATGTGACAGTCACCTCCCTAGTTGGCAAATGAAACGAAGATTTCTTGGAGTCCCATCGCTCACACAACGCGGTGAGCATACGGGTATGTGCAGGATCATGATGGGCCAAAAAGTGGCAATATGTAAGCCGTATGATGGCCCATGTGCTTGACGACTTTTTTTTTACCCAAAATTGATGAAATGAAAAGGGTTTTTAGAGGATATTCTTAGCTTTCCACCAATATAAATTATGATTTACTTTGAATTTAATAAATAATTATTATTCATTTTCTATTAGAATTATGAATAAAGTCCTAATTGATAGGTTGATTGAAAAACATCTATAACATTCAAATGGTATCACATTTTTTGAATCTGAAACATGTATCACATTCTATGCTTTGCATACTATAGGATTAAAAAAATAAAATTGAATTTCATGAATTTTTGACCAAGTTAAGGTGGTTAGACAAACGAGCTTTTATATTTTCTAAAAGTTGTAATATAAAAATCATAATTAATTATTTACTTGGAAAACAATTATACAAAAATATGCATCACATCGGAACATGAGTCCTCTACTTATATCTAAAATTTCATTTTATTGTGGTTAGGGTGGTTAGACAAACACCTACTTCTTATTTTTACCCTGAAATTTAAATACTATTGCATTGAAATTTTAAATTTTCACCAAATAGATTTTTTTTTTTAAAATAAAGGTCTGATAGATTAGAAACTAAATTCAATTTGCTACAGATTCTATTTTTATATTTTTTTTAAAATAATATAGATAACTTATTCAAATTTTTACGTCAAGTTGTCTAACTTTGATTTTCTGGCCTTTTATTGCCACTTAAGGGCCTAGTTTTTCCATGATGATCCTGCACATACCCATCCCTTTGTTCGCCTGAATAGTGGGAATTGAAAGATAGTGATGTAGACCAAGTATCCACAAAAGTTGTATCTCTACACTACTCAGACGATCTCTCATATTGAAAGTGTTAAGACGTGTCTCCCGCATATATATAGGATTTAATACAACTTGCATTTCAAACATGATGTCAAGATTTCCAAACATTTTCCTTAGAAAAATTTTCAAAAATTTTTTCCAGCCAAATGCATCTCACTTTAACAGATGCGGTGCATTCTTACAAATGTGTTTTCCAACAATTCATTTGTGTCACATATTACATATGCATTGCACATTACCACAATAATTTCTACTTACTGTAAATCTAGTGCAAAAACCTAATGTAGTGCATTTTCTAAACCTATCAACCTAATGCAATTACGTTTCACTAATACACATGCGGTTAACTACCCTACATGCATTTATTCCTAATGTAGATGTTCTCCATAACTACATATGTGGTGCAAAATATTGCAAATGAGCTTAATGCCTAAAATGCCTATCCCACCCTAGGCGTGTTTTAGCATATGTGTCATTTCGCAGTCAAATGCAACAAATACAATGACATATGCATTGATCCCGAAAGATCACATATGCTAATTAAATTTTAAAGGCCTAGAAATACGTGCAAAAATAAATTTCAAGAGTTAATTTTCTAGTACATACTGGTGGTCCTACGTCCACTGGCTGGCTGAAGGTCCAGATTCGATATCCTTAATGCGTAGCATATGGAATGGGTACCATCTTCATCCGCTAGTCAGAGAAAATTATCAAATTTTCAAACTCTTCTGGGTGCAAATGAATTGGTTTTCAACCTAATTCTTATTTATAGCTAGTGTTTGGGTGGCATTTCTTCTAACCTTGTCTATTGGCCACTTAACCTTTCAACTTCAAATGACCCGTACATGTCCGTATCACATCCAATTTCAATTTCATCAACTCTATAGCATTTTTGATTGTCAAATTGACTTATCGAGAATATTTCCTGATTTTTTTGAAATTTTTGAAAAATTGTCATTTTTCTCGAGGGGGCATACCCTAACCTATTTCATGTTGGGGCACAATTGGGGCATATTTTATTTGATACAACCCCAAAACAACATTGTATCAAAGAGGGGAAAACTGTAGACACAAAAAATTTGTTTAGGCCTTCAAACATCACTTTCAACATAATTTTCTATTATCCATGGTTATGATTAAATAATGTTTATTATTTAATTACCCTTTCTAACACATATTTCCTCTATTAATTAAATACCCCTTTTAATTAGTTCACTAATTCATAAATGACCTTTATTCAATTTGATTAATTAAATGAATCATATCTATTTAATTATGTCACTAACTAATTAATTCTTCCTTCTTAATTAAATAAATTATTATTTAATTACCACCTTTGTCATATTTCAATTATAATTAAATATTTATTATTTAATTATTCATTTAACCAACCTTTATCTATAATTAAATATTTATTATTTAATTATTCAATTCCACCTTTACAACAGTCAAATTAAATAAATTATCTTTATTTATTTAATTAAATCTCTCACTTTCGAATGTTGAATTAAATTAACATTTAATTCATATTTATTTATTTATGTCACATTCTTCTATCATTCAGTTATCTAAGTCATTCACTCCCCTTCTGACTCAAGATCTATTTTTAGTTCTCCAGTTATCTCTGGATTCAACATCTGATTGTATTTGCGAGAGGACTCTATATCACAACTAGTCGGTTAACTAGTTCTAACTCATATGCATGATGAGTTTAGTAATTAAATATCTTTATTTAATTAATTAACTCAGGTTTGCATTCAAATTCATTATTCTTCAACTTCTAACTTTGTCTTTGACATTCAAAGTCTATTTCTTCTATTTTCGAAGACTCTTAATTGAAGATTAAGATCTTGAACTCATGTTCTAACTCACGTTCTAACTTAATCTTTATCTTGCAGTCTTTTCTAACTCATGTTCTAACTTATGTTCTAACTCATGTTCTATGTGACACACAACTCACATCATATGACATTCATCAATCTCGTCCATCGATATCTCTTTGAATCTAAGTTGATCATTCGAAAACTCAAAATCTGTAAAATGGCCTATCATAATCATTATTCCTCCTCCCGAAATCATTCACTTTGGAGAAGAAACTTATCCTCGATATTTTTCTTAGACATTCAACAAGGTTATGCTTGCATCAATACTAAAAATCTAAGGGCAAGAATATTGAGACAACCAAATGCAGAAGATAAATTGAGATAATTCGAAGGAGTGAACGCATATTCAGTGAGAGCTTTCCAATTGATTTGTTTAGTTTAATTATGTTTACTTTCTTCATTCTTTTTTGTTTGATTTAGATTAATATTGGTAAGACTAAGATTAACATCATTTATTCTAGTTGCAGATCATATCTAGATTTTATTCTATGTTACAATAGAAGTTGTAAGCTTTTCTTTAGGTGGAATATCCTAGAAACATCTTTTCATCACATATAGAATCAAATATTCCCATGTTTTCATCTTCTCTTTTTATGTAGCTTTTGCTACCAAACACCTTGAAGTACTTGATAGATGTTGGTTTATCGTACCACAATTCATAGGGTGTGTTATTGCTATTTTTTCTTATTTGAATTCTATTTAAAATATATACTACTACATGAACTTCCTCTCTCCAAAATATATCTACTAAATTTGCCTCCTTCAACATTTTTCTAGACATATTCTTAACTACTTTTTTCTTTCTCTCAAGTACTCCATTATGTTGTGGAGTTCTTGGTGAAGAGTATTATCTCTTAATTCCATGGTTTTCAAAATACTCAATGAATTCACCTGATTCAAATTCTCCTCCTCTATGTCATCTTAAGCACTTGGTTCTTCTCCCAATCTCCTTCTCAAGGGTCTTCCTAAATATCTTAAATCTTTCAAATTCTTGAGTCATGTCCTTTAAAAAGGTCACCCATGTCATTCTAGAATAGTCATCAATCAGCAACATGAAGTATATTTCACCTTTCAATTCTCTTGTTCTTGTAAGACCACAAAAATTAGTATGAAACAATTGTAAGGGTTTTGTGGTTGAATATTACTTTTCTTGATACATAACCCTTTTTTTCCTTGCTTACATTCTTTGCAAATGATATTTCCAGGCTTGGTTATCTTAGGCATATGCCTTACCAAACCTCTTTAACTTACTTTCACTAGATGATCAAAAATTACATGCCCCAATCTCCTATGCCACAACCAAATCTCATCATCTTGGCCTATCAAACAGCTCTGACATTTTACTTCACAAAGATTACAGAGGTTGGAGTCAATTCTTACTCCTTGTGCAATTATTTTTCCATTTGTCTTTATCTTGCATCCTTCTGAATTAAATGTGACCTTATAACCATTGTCACACATCTAAATTACACTTAGTAGGTTGTTCTTCAATCCTTCAACATAAGGGACATGTTTAGTAGTATTTTTACTATCTAGGCTCAATATTCCTTCACCAAAAATATTTACTACAATGTTGTCACCCAACCTAACTGGTCCTCCTTTACAATCTTGAGTTGGATGAATTTTCTCTTGTCACTTGTCATATGTTTGGAGAAACCACTCTTTGTTACCCACAATTTTTTCCTTTTGGCATGGAGTGTCATTTGTGGAATCATTTATTCTATGGGTATCTTCTCTTTTTCTTTCCACACCTTCTTAGGTTTCTATTTTACTTTCTCTTCCTTTTCCTTGAGAGCTTTAGACTCTATTTACTCTAGGTGACGTGTTTTTCTTTTTCTATTCTTTATATTTGGTCTCATGAATTTTGTTCTATAATTCTTAGCTATATGATCAAATTTGTTATAGTTTTATCACATTACATTCATATCTACCAAAGGAGAGAATTGATTTTTGCTTAAAAAAATTGTACTCCTTTTAAGAACTACTCTTCATTTTCTAGCTCTATGACCAAATTGATTGCATGTATAATAGTACCCATAAAAGAATTAATATTACCTCATCATAGAATTTCCTTATGTAGGATGATGGGGTCTTCATTACATTGGTTTCTTCAAATTTCATAGCCATGTGAAAATATTAGCATCAATTCTCCTTATGTTCTATGTCTTCTTCTAATGATTAGGAGCTGATTGGTTATTCTTCTTGTGTATAATATGCTTATTTTCTTCTTCAACCTTCAACTTAGCTTCATTCTTTTCCTCTTCGGAGGTTTTCTCATTGTAGGCTTTCTCACCATTTGTACTATAATTTTATCCTCCTCTAAATCTCTCATATAATTTTTTAGAGGCACTGGTAAAGGTACTATTTAATTTCTCAAGACCTAAATCTTTTTTTAATTTTCTAGAAGGATTTTGTGTTCTTAATAGCCCATCAAGATTTTATGAGCCACCTTTCACTTTTAGGCCTTTCTCTATTTGTTCTCTATCCTTTTCCAAGTCCTTTCTTAATGCAACTATTTTTTCCTCTAGATGCATGCATTTTTCCACTTCAGACTGTAGTTTGGATTTCACTACATCTTTAATCCTTTCAGATTCCTGTACTTGAAGCTTTATGCTCACCATAAACTAGTTAGAATCATCAAGATTTTTAGTTAGTTTGTTAGTATCCTTTTGGGAAATTTTCTTCTAATGTTTATTCTCCTTTTTCACTTTCTTAATTTCCTCCCTTAGGTCATTAATCTCATCTAGGACACATATGAGTTCACCTTCTAGGTCAATTTCTCCTTCCTCTTCACCTATATCTTCACCCTTTTCATCTTTTTGTTCTAATTCTTTTCCATTAAAATAAATTCATCTTCTTTCATCACAAAATAACAATATATTTTATCCTCTAAACTATCACTGACATTAGATACATCACTATCTTCTTGAATTTACATGATCTTCATCTTCTTAAGAAAATTCCTTCTCTTAGGGAAGTAGGATTTCTTCATTTTACCATCTACTTCTTTTTCACAGTTATCCTTCTTATTTTAAGGATATTTAGCAATGAAATGACCTACTTTATCATAGTCCAAACAGTTGAAAGGTAACTTACCTATATATTTTCCAAAGCCTCTTCTTAGTCTCCTCATGAATTTTTCCTCTTCTTCATTAGTTTATTCATGATTAGATGTAGACTTTTCCTCTTTGTCTTTCTTTGATATTCAAACTATTTACTTTTTTGCAGCCTTGAGTGTAGCTTCTATTTTCGATGGTTTCAAATTTCCCATCCTCATCTCATAGGCAGTGAATATTCCATGTAGTTCATCAAGAGTGAGTTTATCAATTTCTCCTCCTTGCTTGATAGCTGATATCTTGGAGTCATACTTGGTTTTCATGGACCTTAACAATTTTTGAATGATGACCATGTACTTTAATTCTTCTCTAAACCCTCTGACAGGGTTTACAATCTCAATCACACTAAGAAGATAATCTAAAATCTTTTCTTCACTCATCTTCTGATCTTCAAACTTGGCTATGAGAATTCACAACTTTTCTAGTTTTACCTTATCATCTCATTCATAGATTCATTTCAACTTCTCCTAGACATCATGTGGAGTTTTAAAATGCATAGCCTTTACAAACATTGAGCTAGAAAAACTAAAAATAATAGCATGTTTTGAATTTTCATTGTACTCATAATCGTTCTTTCCTCCAACATCAATAGGAGTTGTAGCTAGTGGTGTATAACCATTCTTAACACACTTTCTAACATCAAACCCAAAATATCCCAAATATGTTTCCATCATAATACTCTAGATTGAATAATTTGATCCATTAAACTAAGGTTTCTTGTTTGTAGTAGAACCTTCTTGGCTGGCCATTATTTTCACTTGTCCAAGATCAACTCATGTTGATTAATCTTATCCTAGGGAACCAATTCTATAATAAAAATTGTTGGAGCATAATAATCTACTAAGAGAGGGGGTGAATTAGTAGATAAATTAAAATGTAAGAATTAAATTTAATGTAGATAAATTAATTAAGTAGAGACTTAAACACATACACAATTGTAGATAACTCAAGATATACGTGGAAAAATCAAGATGGGAAAAACAACAGTGAGAATAACTACTAGGATCTACCATACTAATCTAGCCTCATAATGAATATCATCTTATTACAATTTTTAAGGGAACCAAACCTAAGTATTCTCCAATCCACTAGTTTTAGGAGCACCCACTCCGAGGAAGCACCAAATCCCTACTCTGAGCACCTACCTAGATTTTGTATGGAGCCCACCAATTAGATTTACAATGCATTCTATTACAATTTTCTCAACTGAACATAGTTCATTATTGCAACACAATTTTCAACTACTCTATTCTTTGTTGCAACCTCTATAACTCAATTCTCTACCCTACACCTCTCTTCTACTCTATTCCTTCCCTTTTCTATTTGTCATTTCTCTATCCACATCAAGATACCATAAACATGCTCTATATATCTCTCTTTTATATTTCAATGCATTCTCTATTCACCTCATAAAGCTCACAAAAATCTCCGCATCTTGCACTATCTTAGTGGCTTCAATTCTCCAAAACCTTTTTAAAATCTGATTTTCACTTTTGTATCTCTTTCATTGACCTACAATTATTTCCTCAATATTCTCACACATGTACAAATCATCTATTAGGGTTTACAAGTTATATTATTTAGCAAGCAACCTCTAGATCAAGCCACACCCATTCAACAAATTATGACTCTGTGAATTTACTAAATATGGCTCTATATAAAACCCTAAACCTTAAAATACATACAATGCATTCCTTTTACTATATGATTTGATTCTAATCATGATCAATGTCATAGTTTGTGTGACAATTCTACAAATCAAATATTCATTTATGTTGGTCGTTGGTGCAATTGAACCAATTAAATTTACGCACATAGACAATTAATAATCAAAAGCCTCATTCACACAGTCATAGCCATTTGAGATATTCACCTTTGAATTTGGGTCACTGATTTGTTGTTTTCATTCCATGATCCATTATCTCTCCTTTCATCTCATCTTTTAAAATGTAACCATTTGATACACTTGTCATTAAACTGGCACCATTGATCTATCTTCCTTTGTATTCATATCCATCACATTCACTTAAAGTATTTCTATTCACATTGAGTATCAACATCCATTTTTTTAACGTGAAGTGGTGTATCAATAGATCTGTTTGATCCTCTTCACTCAATCTCTATTATTGACTTAACATCACTTCCTCTTTTCCTATCTCAACCTTGTTTGTGAGCAAAGAGAGATTAATAGCAATGTTAAGGGTCCACAAAAAGCAATAATAAGTTGCCACCTATCTCCCAATGCATGTTTCCTCCTTTTTGCTTCATCACATTCTTGTTGAGCTTACCATCCAATATCCCCATCGCAACCCTTTAGTATATCACATAAAGCTTCATATCTAGAAGAGGCATGAACATGATGTGAAGATACTTGTGATGTAATAAATACTTAACACTTGGTAGATCTAATTTCATAATCCACTAACTTCCATTCATCTCCCATCATGCAAAGCCTTCCTTCATCTTACTTCACAATGGTGAGGTGAAGGACACATGCAATGACCACCAAACTTATTTTTTATTGATCCTATCCCATATCATGCAAGGGCTTACTTCCATCTACTTCACAACAAACATGTGAAGAATTAGCTTGATGATTGTCAGATCACCCATTGCATGATCTTAGTATTTTATCACACATTGCATAAACACACCGACACAATAGACTCTAAATTGTGATGTGAAGGATTGAAGTGATGCATATTCCACACACACAACCGATAACCACTAGGACAAGGGAATAACCATCACAATGAAATCAAAGGCATAAGTTATCACTTGAATGACCTATAAATACTTGTACACAATCAAAATTAAAATATAACATCAGTTCACCTTCCATGATTATAAACCTTGAGGGTTTATTAACAATCCATAACTTTGTTTGAGAGCATAAATAATTTATTTTTTAACTCATTATATAATTTCTAGACTTGCTAATCACTTCCCTAAGAAGATCTTGAAAAACCCATATCAAATCTAGACATTGATTTTACCTAAAACTTTTGGAAGCAACCTTTGAAACATGTTGACAACATTTCAAGACAAGATTGAAATTTTTTGAGTGACTATGCAACAATTTCAAAGCATGATCTTCTCACCATCACTCATCACAAAACTTCCAAAAACTGACCCACTACGTCTTTGATCACCCCTTTGACTTCAATGACACCTTTTGACACCAATTACAACTAAATTTTTAATAGTGAATAGATTGGAGAAGGAGCTTTTTGAGAGCAAGGAAGCAAAGAAAAATTCAAAGGTGGCAAGAAATAAAATTTCTCTAAGGGTTTTGATAACCTATTTGGTCATAAAAGCTATCATGCATTTTAGGCCACTTGGGAAATACTTTTAATTGGTAAAATATGATTTTTATTGCTCATGCTATCCATGTAACAATAAATTTTTGTTACATGATTCTCCAAAATATTTGGTTCCTAAGGAATCATATGATTCTAGAGATGATTGAGGGAATTTTTTGATATTAATGCTTTAGTTGAGTTATTTGTTACTTTTGAATAATTAGATGTTATTAAAAATAATATGATTGTGCATGAGAGTTATCAAATTTCAATGGAGCAATCCTCAAAGTTATTAAGGATCTTGAGAATGGAATTATTTTTAAAATTGTATCCGATGATGGAGTGGTAAAGGATTATAAGGTATGAAGTGTTGAATTTAATGGTATCCTATATCCCCTCTTGAGTGTTGTGTTTGTAGAAGATAATTTGGATATGGAAAAATACAATGTTGCTAAGGATTAATTGATAAAGTTAGAGATTATAGTGTAGGAAATTATATACCTTTACAATTTCACACTTTCTTTGGGTCCCTTAATTAATTGGACTTAATTAAGCTTCTAATTACCTAAACTATGCATTCCAAAGCCTTATTTGTCCTATTTTCTGAAACATGAACCAATACTTAATTAATTCAATTAATAATTAAATCACATTGAAGAATGAGTGTTCTATACTTATAGCCTAGGACCCTTTCACCCATGAGAAAATGGGTCCTCCTTAAGTGCCATGAACCATTCTTAAATATGTTTTTGGTAGTATTTTAATGACTCAGATTTCATATGCAATTTTCTGCTTTCGGAATCTATTTTTTGGGAAACTAGATAAGAACCTATAAATAAATGGCATTACTATCATTTGAGATCTAAGTGACATCAAGAGATCAAATTTATGAGAAAATATCATTGTCAAGAGCACTGAAGAGCATATTTATCAATCATTTGTTGCACTAAATCATGATTCTAATCATCATGTTAAATTTCATGTGTTTCATGTCATCTTGTGAAGGATACTATGCATTATTGATCCTAGAGCATCAAAGAATTGTAAAGTGTCCAATAAATCAAGAAAATAAAGATCAATCCTTGGAATGATGTGTCTAACTTATATCCTCTAAGGATAGACATTAAAGGTTTGGTGAGCTGTAAAAAAGTATTTTTTCATTCATCATTTCCTTTCATTTTCATTATTTGTATATCAAGGTTTGATTATAAAAATTGGGGTTTGACCAAGGCAAACCCCCAAAGAAATAAAATAAATTATTCCCCTTTGTGTATGCGCATATTATAGGTTGAAGAAGGATTGAAGATACTAAAGAGAAATTTTGTACTATTGCATTTATTGCACTCATTATTGTCAAATCATGAAAATCTCAAGTAAAACATTTATTTTTGGTTTTCTAATAGTGAAACTTGTAGAGAATAATATATCGGATCTTACTTCAAAGGACTAAAAAAATATTTTTTGAAGCCTTAATTAGGACACATTTGCCCCTAGGTGAACCTATCATTGAAAAATTCTCAGGATAAAATTTTTATGATAGGTACATGTGTCCATACTCTTCTCAAATCTGCCTACAAATTATTGATTTGATTTTTGTATCTTTAGTATCTTGCATTTTATCATCTAGTTCTTATTGTGAATTTAGTTTGGAAATTGAAAATCTTTTAATTATGTTTTAGATCTTCTATATTTCCTTAAAGGACTGAGCTCCAAGCTTTGTTGACTCACCATTGAGGTTGAAATTCAATCATTACCCCTTGTTATCTCCTTCCTAATGAAATGCCCCTAGGGAAAGACATCTATCATGGATTTTTATTGTTCTATTTTGTGTCCTTCTTTTCCACACATTTAAATTTAGTGATTGTGATGTTGTTAAGGTGTATTTTTCAACATCTTGGTTAAATTGATTTTGGAGAACATGCTTTTATGATTTGGAGATCCTTGAAACACTAGATCTATATTTTTCATCATTGAGTTTGCATTGTTTATTTAGGGTTAGATATTGCATTTTTGCATCATTTAAAACTCATAAAAATATATAAATATTGTATACATTTTTTTATAGTAGATTGCATAAAAGTGTGTTTCAATCATGTTGGTGGTTTTTTCCCACATAGGATTTGCAATTCTCTAAGAGGTATCCAACCTCTATTACAAAGAAATACAAAGGCTAGTGGCCAACTCACGAGATCTAGTGAAAGACTAACATCTCCTACACTTTTGGCTTTGTGAGACCAAGGTGGGTAAACCTTCATGTGTTCATAAAATTGTTCTATGACTGATAAGAACACTTCTTCTTACAGATGGAGTCCCCACACATGCAATCAGACATCAATTACCTTGGTTGTGGCACAACCTAAGAATAATAACAGATGTCCCAAAACAAAGAGACTGAAAATTATCATAAGATTTATATCTCAAAAGAGATAACGTTTGATATTTGTTAAAATGTTCAGATATTGAATCACCATGCTCAAAGCCACAATCCAAAACCTGAAATCATTTTACTGACACTATCCAGTGTCTCATTCATTGGGTGGGAGTCATATAAAACATAATTCAAATATTATGAATTTATCACCATAATGCTTTTCTACTATGAGATCTTTCAGTATATTAAAACAATACTCCTTAGTGAATCCTGAGTAAATGACCATAAACATGCAATTTTTTTTCAATCATTTGATTAACTCATTAAGATAAAGTAGGAGAACAAGTTACAATTTCAAATACACCACTAAAATTGGATGAAAAAACCCTTGATAAATCCATTCATAATCCATGACACATACATAGGAGAGAAAATTGTCTTAATTCTTTTAGATTTCTTGCGATCTTAGTAATTACAAAAGTATAGTATACTTATTTCATACTATTCCCAACCCAAAATGATTTCCTAAATAATACCTTCAAAATCAAGCAGTAAAACTAATTGTATATACTCAAAAACTTATGGATCCAAAATCTAGACCCTAACAACGAGCTGTGAGATCTCCTTTATAGGATAGGAGAGCATCAAAGTATTAGGCTACATTGTTAATTTTAAAATTGAATTTCATTTAGAATGAAATTGGAATTCACATTCCTCATCATTGGATAACAAGGTGCACGATTTGAGGAATCAAAAAATAGTTACATAGTAACCAGTCAGATTAAAAACGAAAGGCGTGCGAGGCATGCGCGCATCCACATCAACAAGATGAAACACCAACAACCACTAAGTAGAAAAATGGACGTGGAACAAGCGACCGCTATGAGTTCTTGCCTTAGTTGAAAGAGGAATTGTCTTCATTTCTCTAGCCATCTCAATGCCTTGAAAAACCACAGCCAATCAAAACCTAAGAAAATAGGAGGTCACAACCGAATAGTGGGTTCCATTTAGCCCTAATGCTTAAAGAACCAGGCCACATGTCACCCTTTCGTAGACCTCGCAGTACTTTTGAGACATTTATCATGCTTTTGTGAGGTCTGCAAGGGAGAATTATTATTAATCTCATAATTAAATCCCTTCGTTGGTGAAAAGACGACCACTTGACATTGCTGGCACCTCGGGAAAAAACCCTACCCCTCCGTACATGCCAAATGGTGGCATCTCGCAGACCTCGTACCTCTTAATGACATCAACAAGAAAACCTTTGAGGTTTGTGAGAAATGATCCAGATCAAAACTCGTGATCTGATGGTTTCCAAACAACATGCACAGACATTAGAATATTCAGGTGGGACCGGGTGGTATAACCCTCGGCGATATAAAATTCTAAACCCTAGTGATAGAAAAAGAATGACAGGCTAGGTGAAAGGGTTCGGTAAGAACACGGAGGAAAGGGCTCAACTAGATCACTTAAGTGAATGGTTACCTTTGGTAGAAAGTCACCATTGAAACATAACAAGAGGGTTTCAAAATTTGATAATTCACATCACCTTGGGTAACTTTAAACCCAAAAACCCTAGCCTCCTTCCTTCAAAATTTAAAAGTCCCATTAGTGGCTCCAACTGGGGATGTATGCCCCCTATGGGTATAGCAAGAATCCAAAATCTTTGGTTTCACAAACCAAACTACCGAATTACACAAGTGCCTTGAAAAATATATCACATTGCTTTGTCAATTGGACTTGTGTACTATGAATTCAGTGGCCCTAGGCCACCAAACAAGAGAAATCAAAATTTATGTCTGTCAAAAACAAAATTCTCTATCACCTGGAGTAAACAAGTTCTACGAAATTTACACGTTGATGCTTCAAATATAATAGGATAATCAATATGTTTGGAAGTATCATAATGTTTATTTATACTCCCCTACATCAATTTAGTCCATGTCCTATTCCAAAACTTTAAAAGCAACATATTACCCGATAACATTTCACCTTACTCTGCCCCTGGTCATAACTCATAGGATGTTGGCCCAATTGAACTGAGAAATGGAAACATTCATAACTTACCTGATCTATAACATTACACATTCTAGCATCATCATCAATTTGTACATCAAACTAAAAAAATTCATATAAAACTATGTGCATATTATCCATACTTCTATTGCTCAACATAGGTGATACACAACTCGAGGAATCCCCACCCTAGAATTTCCTAGATAAGTTAGGTTACCAAAACTTGAATTCCATCAATTTGGGATACATCCTAGCATCACAAATGTCTACAATACTAGTTACATCACTCTCCAGGGAATTTGTTAACACATTCATTTTAGGTCTCTCAACGTACACCTTCCCCTGTATTTCTTCATTTATTCTTAAATCAAAACCCTCAAAAATAGAGTCAAATACATCAATTTCAAACTGGTCAAAAGAGAAGATAAATATGCACTTGCCTCCTTGTACTCAACATTACCTGCTGTATGTGTTAATTTATAAGTGAAAAATTTGGTACAAGATGAAAAATTGTCACTGGCAATATCAATGTCAGAAGGTAACAACATATCCATTTCAACTTCACATAATCTGTCATGGAAAATAATAGTACCAATATTTTCATCAATAGGTCGGTTGTCTTCAGTACTATTCATGTGATCACATACTTCATTGTCCTCAAATTCCTCAACATTTATACAATAGGCTTGTTCCATTGCCAGTATACTCGGAGTATACTCTAAATATTTATCATTTGAAAATTGTTCCTTCACCTGAGAATAGGTAAGAACATGAGGTTCTACATTTCCATACAACTTGGTGGAAGACAATTCTAGTTCCATCCTCAATACTGCAATCACTACCTCTAAAATAACAATCACTAGCCTTTAACAAAATGTCATTTACATGAGTATTACAATCAAGATTAGGAGACACAATAGTTGTCTCATATAATCCTGCATTATTTTTTCCCTTGTATTCCTCTGTAGTTATCTGACTTTCTTCAAAAGGGCAAGCATTGTCTTCATTTTGTGTAGGTACATTGTTGGTTGATTCTGCAATTTCTATGAACTTAATGACTTGGGCCAAATTAGCAGGTTTTAATTCTTCTGGAAAAGCACTTAGCCTTGGTTCATAAAGTTCACAAAATAAATCAATGCATTCATAGTCATTAGTTCTATGACTTCTAGGAATTTGTATCAAGACTTCTAAAAATCTCAAGAAAAACTCAAATGGTGATTCCCTCTCTTACCTCTTCATTTCATACAATTCTGATACAAGAGGAGTTTGATCAACATCATTCAAACTAGATTGGATTTCAACTTGGATCTCATTACTATCACACTGCAATGGTGAAGAAATAATAGTTTTTAAAATACCCTTGTCATAATCAATGCTCAGAGTAACTTCCTCTGACATTTTACTTGTACTAGGTAAGCTAGGGTAATCAATACTTACAACAAGTTACCCTTTCATCATTGATTATTTCATATTATTTTCAATTTCCATAGCCATTTGATATGCTTGGTGTATGTTTTTAGGTTCTTTATCTCTTAGTAAGTAACCCATCCTTTTGCCAAAAGCACTAAGATATAAAACTAAGAATTTAGCCTCACTCAGTCTTAGTTCTTTAGGGATTTCTCTTAAAGATTTTGAAAACCTGAGATTAAAATATGGGATTACCTCTTCTTCTTTTATGTGAATTACCATAAAAAAATTTCTTAATATGTTGGGATTGACTAGTTCACCAACTAATTTCATGAGTTAACATAATAGTTAGGTAAATAGGAAAACCAATCCTTGGAATCACCCTTCAAGGATTGCACAAAATGCTTCATGACAACATCCTCATGACTAACTTCATAATCCCCCATTACATATACAAAATGTTGAAAATGCTTATAGGTTTATTCTACATTTTGCCTTGTATATTTAGGAAAATACTTCCTAATCTTCTTAGGAATTGGATTAGGGTAACCACTAACATTACTAAAAATAAAAGACATATACCTTTGAGTCACAAAAAATCCCAAAGGGATTAATGCAACTTGTTCTCTTTGCATAGTTATGTCTATTTTTACATATGGGAAATCACTTATACCCATTTAAAATTTCATCAACAGTATATATTTATCAAACAATTTATTTACTTTCACCACCATGATTCCGTCAGTGATTGAAAATAGTATTCCTTGCATTTCAAGATATGATGCAACATAAACATTATTTCATATGACCTTATACATATTGCATCGTCAGAAGTATGGTAAAACTAATCATTGTTCCTTTCTTGATGCTAGACATCTAGTTTGGAACCATCTGCATCCTTAATTACAAACACCCATCACAATTAAAAATAGTGAACTATTTAGTTTTGATTAAATACCTAATAATTTGTTGTTTTGGTAGCATGTATTAAATTCTTCTTCTTGACTGTAAATATCACAGATCTAGGATTGTTTCTTCACTCATCAACCGGTTCTTCAAACAGAGTCACCACCTCTTGAATAGAGGATTATATTAAAAGAAATATGAAATTCATATCAAAGCTTGTCAGATTATGGGTTTTTACCCACAAGAAAGTCATACCATACCACTACCAATCTCCTTCAAAACCACAATCCATTACCATCCAGATTTTAACATTCAAATTCTCTTAAAAAAAGCTTCTAGATAGCATTCTTCAACCCTTTTGGTTCCTTGTTTCTCTTTTTCTTTTAAATTTCTCAAAATTTCTCCCTATTAAAACCACCATTCATCCAATGATTCTAGAACTCTTGAATCCTTTACCAATAGGATACCATAGATCATAGGATTATCAGGTTCATTACAACAAATTCTTCTCCAGGGTTAAAATCCTTCAAAACTTGAACAAATTCAAAATGACAAACAATAATATGACTCTATAATTATCTGCAACTGGTGTTGTAGAACTCCCTAGTAGAGTTGCCATTCTCTTGGTCACTCAGATGTGAAAATAGTTCAATAATGTGTAGACTCTAATTATAGAAATAATTAAACACTTTAATGACTCTGTAATAGCACCATCTACAACCAGAACTTTTGAGTTGATCCCTAGTGGAGTCACCATTCTTTTGGTGGTTTTTTCCCACATAGGATTTGAAGTTCTCTAAGAGGTAGCCAATCTCTATTATGAAGATCTCATAAGGCTAGTGGCCAACTAATGAGATCTATTGAAAGACTAACATCTCCAAAAAAATTGGCTCTATGAGACCAAGGTGGGTAAACCTTCACGTGTTCATAATATTGTTCTATGACTGATAAGAACACTTCTTCTTACAGATGCAGTCCCCACAAACACAATTAGACAACAATTACCTTAGTTGTGGCACAACCTAAGAATAATAACAGATGTCCCAAAGCAAAGAGATTGAAAATTATCATAAGATTTATACCTCAAAAGAGATAACATTTGATATTTGTTAAAATGTTTAGATATTGAATCACCATGCTCAGAGCCACAATCCTACACCTGAAATAATTTTACCAACACTATCTAGTGCCTCATTCATTGGGTGGGAGTCATATAAAACATAATTGAAATATTTTGAACTTATCACCATAATTATTTGCTACTATGAGATCTTTCAGTATATTAAAACAACACTCGTTAGTGAATCCTGAGTATATGACCATAAACATGCAATTTGTATTCAATCATTTGATTAACTCATTATGTTAAAGTAGGAGAACAAGTTGCACTTTAAAATACACCATCAAAACTGAATGAACAAACCCTTGATAAATCCCTTCATAATCCATGACACATACACAGGAGAGAAAATTGTATTAATTCTTTTATATTTCTTTCGATATTAGTAATTACAAAAGTATAGTATACTTATTTCATACTATTCCCAACCCAGAATGATTTCCTAAATAATACCTTCAAAATCCTATAGTAAAACTAATTGTACATACTCACAACCTTATGGATCCAAAATCTTGACCCTAACAATGAGTCATGAAAACTCCTTTATAGGACAGGAGAGAAATAAAGCATTAGGCTACATTGTTAATTTCAAAATTGAATTTCATCTCAAATGAAATTTGAATTCACATTCCTCAGCATTGGATAACAAGGTGCATGATCTGAGGAATCAAAAAACGGTTACACATTAACCAATCGGAGAAAAAAAAAAGCGTGTCAGGCACATGCATGCCCACATCAATAAGATGAAACACCAGCAACCACTAAGTAGACACACGGCCTTGGTACAAGCGACCACTCCAAGTTCCTACCTCAGTCAAAAGTGAAACTTCCTTTGTTTCTCTAGCCACCTTAGCACCTTGAAAAACCACAGCCAATCAAAACCCAAGAAAATAGGAGGTCTCAACCGGACAGTGGGTCCCCTTTAGCCCTGACACTCCAAGAACCAAGCCATGTGTCGCCCTTTCACATACCTCATGATACTTTTGAGACATTTATCGTGCTCATGCTCATGCGAGGTCTACAAGGGACAATTATTATTAATCCTGCAATTAAATCCCTGCATCATTGAAACGACAACCACTTGACATCATTGGCACCTCAGGAAAAAACCAACCCCTCTCTACATGCCAGATTGCAGCATCTCATAGACCTCACACCTCTTAATAACATCAGCAAGAAAACCTACGAGGTTTGTGAGAAATGGTCTAGATCAAAACCCATGATCAAATGGTTTCCAAACAACATGCACAAACATTAGAATATTTAGGTGGGACCGACCGGTACAACCCTCAACGGTATAAAATTCTAAGCCCCGGTGATGGAAAAATATCGATAGGCTAGGTGAAAGGGGTTGGTAAGAACACGGAGGAAAGGGCTCAATCGGATCACTTAAGTGATCGGTTACCTTTGGTAGCAAGTCATGATTGAAACATAACAAGAGGGTTTCAAAATTTGATAATCCACATCACCTTGGGTAACTTTAAACCCAAAAACCCTAGCCTCCTTCCTTCAAAATTTAAAAGTCTCTTCAAATCATTTAGGTCAAAAATTTATTCATAATTGCATAAAAAAGTTTTGTTTTTGCTCATACATTGTCATAAATTTGAGTTTACATTTTCATCATAATTTTGGAAAAAAAGTTATTGAAGAATCTATTTGGTTTAAGGATGAGTGAACTTAAATATCAAGTTGAAAACTCAAATTTAATTTTTTCAAACCCTTGACCTAGGACCCATTTTCCCATGGGAAAACTTGTCCTATTAGAGGTTCTTTTCTAAATTTTTGGACACTATTTTGTCTCTGTAGTATTTGACTATTACAACCTATAGATATTTGTTTTAGTTTTAGAAATTTTATATTTCTATAATCTTTGCATCTAGTTCAATTGGTGAAAAATAGTGCATTGTTTGAAATTAAAATTTCCATTCAAAAGTAATCATTTTAAATTTTTTACATTTAAAATCAATCAATTATCATATTTCACATTTGAAAATTTTATAATATATTGTTTCATACTTGCATTGTGTTTTATATTTCTAGGTGGTTACTATCATTAGCTAGTACCTTCTTGTCCTTTTTTGGTGCACTTTGAGTTTAGAGAAATTTGCATGATTTTCACAAATTGGTTTCCTATTGTCAATACTTCAGTGATATGTAGTTCAAGACTCATGCCATCCCATAATAGTATATTCACCATGGATTTTAGGTTTTCCAACTCTTTCACTTATAGTGTTCAAACTAGTCAACCCTTTTTGGACCATATCCTTGATGGCACATGTGCCATGACCACCTGACCATCAACTACGTACACCGATGTTGAAACCCCTGCATTTCTCACGTACCTCAAGAGAAGCTGAAACAAATAGACAAATATTTAGAAAAAATTCAAAATTTTATGAGCATAAAGTGTATTTTTTATACTACCATTCCTATCATAGATAAAATGAGGAGAATGCCTGATAATGACCAAGTATTAGAGATTATGTGTAGCCTAGATCACATTATTGATAAGCATATTCTTACAATGGATATATGTTCTCAAACTTTGTGATATACTCAAAGTCAAGGAGGAAACCAAATTCCTCCCTCTATGACCATAAAATTTATTCCAACAAATACTCATCCACGTGTCACTACAACAATGTAACCAACTAGCAATATCATTCCAACTTTGGGTTTTTTCCACTTGAAATACTCTTAGTTTTGTGAGTTCAAACATCATGTCTCCAAACCCTCTACCCCTTAACCTATAATTTAGTAATCTTCCTAACACATATACACCTCCACCATATTCACCTCCATATCAAAACACAACCAATAATATAATAAACCAAATCTTATAAAATTTCACATCCATCTATCAACAAATAACAACATTAAGCTAGAAGCAAAATGGAAAACCTTCACAATATATCAAGAGAAACCCATTATCATTGGAGATATTGAGAGCACAAATTCCACAAGGCATAGAGATTCATGGATTTGAGAAATATGGTGGTAAAGTAGATCCTATCAACCATGTTTCAGCATATACAACCTACTGTAGTGATTTAATTTTTGAAGATAAGCTCTTGGCTAAGCTTTTTCCTAAATCCTTGGAATGGTTTTTTTATTTACTAAATAACTTAATCCACTAATTCAATGAGCTAGTCGATACCTTTCTCAACCATTTGCATGTGAAAATTAGTACTAAGTGGCTTTACCTGATTTCATGCAATGTAAACAATAAGATATGGTTAGCCTAATGATCCTATCATTGAGAAAAATTGTGTGAAGCTAGGCTACTCATGGTTATTCTTCTTGAATTTTGTCTCATCAGTTATTCAAATTTTTCCTATTTGGAGTGAGATATTTACAACTCATCATAATAGGTTTCATGCCTTGTCTTCCCATTAAATTTTTTCATTATATTTATTTTGTACTAAACCTATGGAACCTATAAAGCCTCGTGAAGACTTCTTTTCCAAATCTTATAAAAAATTGAAGGTATTCATGATTTTGTGGTTATCCCTCCTCAACCTACCACTGATGAAGCTATTGTAGTGTAGAAAAATGTACTCCCTTCTTAGAGATGGAACAATTTCACACTTATTTTGGACCTATTTTAGTACCCTTGCATTCATGACCCTTTAAATTGTCATTAATAGGACCATAACAATTGAAATCTTGACAAAGTCAACAAATGCATTCAATTTTCTTACACCCTAATCTTTTCTCACCCAAAAAAGATAGGGTTAGACTCATATGCCACCTTGGCTGTATGAGTGTTGGTATGTGGTGATTGATCATGCAAATATTATATTCTCATAATGTATCCTCATTTTTTTTCCATTAACATTTCAAGGTTTTCTCGCTAACACATCAAGGTTTTCCTATTAACACATCAAATGAAAAAATGACTTTGTAAAACCCTAATTCTACAAGCTTTTAAAAAGCTTGTTATAATAAGTTGAGATGTATGTTATGGTTTGTATGATTCACAAGATCGTAATCTATTTTGCACTAGATAGTAAAGTATTTGGGTGGCTGAGTTTTGTGGATGTATCTCATATTGGGTGAACCATGTTAAAATTATATGTTAATCTCTTTTGTGCTATTATTCATTATTATTTTTGGGTTATTTAATCTACATATGATTGTTAATATTTATTGCTCCAATCTACCTGAATCCTAACAACTGGTATCAAAGTCATGTGTATTCTAGTCAATTGGTAGGAAACCTCTAGATTGGAGTAGGAGAAATGGAAGAAGAAAAATTCAAGGTTGAAAAGTTCAATGGCCAAAATTATCAATTATAGAAGATATAGATGGGAGATTATTTGTATCAAAAATATCTATGATGGCTATTGCAAGGAAAAGAAAATAAAGAGGCTACAATGTCTGATGAAGAATGGGATATTTTTGATAGAAAGGAAATTGGAAAATTTTGGTTATGCCTAGCACAATTGTGTCTTTCAATACAACAAAATCAAAGACAAAAGAGGATTGGATGGAAGCTTTGGCTAAATTGTATGAAAAACTCTTAGCCTCAAAAAAGGTATTTCTCATGAAGAACCTTTTTAATTTGAAAATGATTGAAGGTGGATTTATGAGAGATCATTTAAATGAGTTTAATATGATTACTAGTTTGTTAACTCCTATAAAAGTGAATTTTGATGAAGAGGTTATGGATCTCTTAGTTTTATGTTCTTTGATAGAAACTTGCAATAGTTTGGTAATGACTATAAGTAACTATGTCTCTATTTCAAATACATTGAAATTTGATGATGTTGTTGGTGTTATCCTTACTGAGGAAATGCAATGAAAAAGCACAAGTGAGATTTCAACATCGGGTAATGCTTTGACTGTGGAGAACCAAGGAAAAGAAAAAAGGAGAGAGGAAAAAGACCAAAAAATCATGGGAAGTCACAAGGGAAGTCAAAGAAAGGAAAGTCTAAATCTAGAGGAAGAATGGATTTCTAGCACTATGGAAATCTAGGACACTTGAAGAAGGATTTTTGGTCTCAAAAGGGAAAACAAGGAGACAAAAAACATGATCATAGTAAGGAAGCTAATGTTGCAAGTAATGAATTACATGATTCTTTAATTATATGTTTAAATAATGCTAATGATTCTTGGTTAATATATTCAAAGGCTTCATTTCATGCCACACCCCATAGGAAATATTTTGAAGATTATGTTCAAGGTGATTTTGGAAAAGTATATTTAGGTGATGATGAACCCTATTAGATTATTGGAAAAGGAAAGATAAAATTCAATTTGCAGAATGCAAATGAATGGTTGTTATAGGAGATAAGGTATGTTCCAAATTTGAGAAGGACTTTAATTTTTGTAGGACAGCTAGGTAGTGAAGGTTGCATGGTTACCTTTTCAAATAAATTCTAGAAGGTCACTAAAGGTCCATTATTAGTAGCTAAAGGTGAAAAGGTAGGAACATTGTAATTGTGTACTAGTAATACTTACTTTACCTTAGTTGTTGTAGAAACAATTGCTACTAAGATAGTTATGTAACTTTCTATAAGGACAAAAACAAAATTGTGGTAAAATAGACTTGGCAACATGAGTTAGAAAGGGATGAAGATCCTTCACTCCATAAAGTTGCTACAAAATCTAAAGTAGGTTGACTTGGAGTTCTGTAAAAATTGTGTTTATGGAAAACAAGAAAGAGTCTGATTTCTCAAACTTGGGAAAGAGAAGAAGAGTGAGAAATTAGAGCTTGTGTATTCATATGTATGGGGACCATCTCAGGTATCTTATCTTCATAGATATTTTTACTATGTTACTTTGATTGATGATGCAAATAGGAAAACATGGGTGTCTTTCCTAAGACAAAAATCAGAAGTATTTGAAACTTTTATAAAGTAGAAAGCTTTGGTTGAGAATGAGATAGGAAAAAATTTGAAGTGTCTTAGATTTGATAATGGAGGTGAGTATTGTGGTAGAGAATTTTAAACTTAATATTCATACAATGGAATCCATAGGAAGAAAATAGCTCCTAGAACCCCATAAATAAAATGGTGTGTCTAAGAGGATGAATAGGACTATTATGGAGCATGCAAGGAGAATGAGATTGCATGTTGGACAACCCTTACACTTTTGGGTAGATGTTGTACATATTATTTTTTATTTAATAAACAAAGGACCTTCAAATCCTTTGGATGGTGGAATTCTAGAGGAGGCTTGGATGGGTAAATATGTAAACTATTCATTTCTAAAAAGCTTTGATTATGAAGCTTTCTTCCATGTTTTACAGAACCAAACTTGAGGCTAAGTCTATAAAATGTACCTTCATTGGATATGGAGTAGATGAATTTGGTTATCATTTATGGGATTATGAAAATCATAAAATTATTAGGAGCAAAGATTTTATTTTAAATGAAGCCATGTATAAGGATCAATAATAGGAAAAGAAACATGAATAGGCCAAAAATAAATATGTGGTGCTAGATGAGATTCTAGAAAATAAAATACCAATGGTACCTGATGCTCAACAACAACATACTATCCCATAGACTCCTGCAAGTGTTAGATGCTCTAAAAGGATAAATAGACCTCTAAAAATATTTTTTCCATCATGATATTCTTTATTATTAACTAATTATGTTGAACTTGAAGGTTATGAAGAAGTAATGCAGGTAGATACCAAAAAGCAATGGGAGCTAGGCATGAAAGAGGAAATGGATTCCTTGCTATAGAATCAGACTTGGGACTTTGTATAATTGAATGTAGGTAAAAGAGAATTACTAAATAAATGGGTTTATAGATTGAAGGAAAAAGATGGAGGCAAGAAAATATATAAGGCCGAACTCATGGTAAAAGGTTTTGCATAGAAAAAAGGTATAGATTTTGATGAAATATTTTCTCTAGTTGTAAATATGACTAATATTAGAACTATTCTAAGTCTTATGGTTGTGAAAGACTTGCATCTTGAACAACTAGATGTGAAAACAACATTTCTCCATGGGGATTTGGAAGATGAAATATACATGGAACAACCATAGAGATATGAGGTAAAGGGTAAGGAGGAATTTGTGTGCAGGTTAAAGAAAAAAATTATGGCCTGAAGAAAGCACCGCGATAATGGTATTTCAAATTTGATAGTTTTATGTTTGAAAAATGTTACAAAATATGTCGTTTTGATTATTGTGTTTATTTTAATAAATTTAATAATGGAAGCTATATTATCTCGTTGATTTATGTTAATGGCATGCTTGTTGTGAGGTCTAACATTCAACACATTAATGAGCTTAAGAAGAAATTAGAAAACTCATTTTCTATGAAGGATTTGGGTACAAAAAAAAAAATCCTTGGTATGAGGATCACATGGGATAGGAAAAACAATTTTTTTTTTCTCAAAGTGAGTATGTAGAGAAGGTGCTGAAAAGGTTTAACATGAAGAATGCAAAAGTAGATAGTACACCTTTTCCTAGTCATTTTAAGTTGACTAAGAAGATGTGTCCAAAGACACAAGAGGAAGAAGACAAAATTTCTAAGATACCATATGCATCAATAGTTAGTAGCTTGATGTATGCAATGGTATGCACAAAGCTATATATTGCACATGGAGTGGGATTCATGAGCAAGTATATGATAAATCCGAGAATAGAATATTGGAATGTGGTAAAATGGATTCTCCAATATTTAAGAGGTGCTACTTCAAAGAAACTATGTTTTGGAGGAACAAATTATACTCTAAAAGGATATGGTGACTCTAATCTAGTAGGTCATATTGATAATAGGAGTACTATAGGGTATTTTGTTACTATCAGAGGTATTGTGATTAGCTTTATTTCAAGGTTAAAAAAGGTTCTTGAACTTTCAACCACTGAAGCTGAGTATGTTGCTACTGCAAAAACTAGCAAGGAGATGATTTGGTTACAATATTTTTTGGAGGAATCGAGACAATGACAAGAAAATAGTCCTATGTACACTGATAGCTAGAGCGCTATTCATAGTGCTAAGAAATCAGATCTGCATTCAAAAACTAAGCAAATATAGCTAGGATACCACTTCATCCAGTTAGTTTTGGAGGATGGATAGTTGGAGCTAGAGAAAATTCAACTAGTGAGAATCTTACAAAAATATTCACAAAGGCAGTTACAAGGAAGAAACTGATTTCCTCAGTTTTTATTGGTCTTCACAAGTGATAATGGTGGACATAAGAAACTAGATAGGCTTCTAATCTAGTGGGAGTTGTAAGTGCAACAGTGTCATCCAGGATCATTCTCCAAGTGGGAGATTATTGGTATGTGGCTAATAATCATGAATATATACTCATAATGTATCCTCATTTTTTCCCATTAACATATCAAGGTTTTCTTGTTAACATGTCTAATGAAAAATGACTTTGTAAGACTCTAATTCTAGAAGCTTCCAAAAATCTTGTTATAAGCGGTTGGGATGTAAGTTGTGGTGTGTTTGATTCATTAGATTGTAATCTATTTTCATTATATAATAAAATAATTGGGTGGTTGAGTTTCTATAGATGTAGCCCATATTGGGTGAACCACATTAAATTTTGTGTTATTTATGGGTTACTTAATCTACATATAATTGTTAATGTTTATTTATACAATCTGCCTAAATCCTAACATATGAGTCCCCCTAGGTGCAATCCATACACCACCTTGGGCATATGAGTCTCATGTGGCCCCTTTTTAGGGTTTGAGTGGTAAATTAAGGTTTCTAATTTAAATTTTTGGCTAATGTTGGTATTTGGGATCTAATAAATGTTAAATTAGATGAGATGCCTATAAAAGTAAGGTTTCAAATCATTATTTCACATAGAAAATATGAGATTCAAGATCTAAGCGATCCCAGAGTTTTCAAGAGAGAGTTGAAAGTATTCAAGAGCAAATAGCAAGCAAAGTTGAAGCCTATGAGTAGAATTTTAGTGTTTTTGTAGTTTTTCAAGCTCACTTTCAATTCAAGATCTAGCACTAGAAACTAGCCATCAAAAAAAGAATAATGACTTGTTTCCTCAGTGATTCCATCCTCCATTATCATTCTAATTTCTACCTAAAGGAAGGTACATGCATTTTTGTGGCTTATTAGGGTGACTGAAGGTCTCCCAAAGTGAGTCATCATCTTTATGTTTCATTCATGCATATTATTCTAACACATTAGAATAGGGTTTCATTGAACTTTAGATCTCCTAATATTAGATGCACTTAAGATTAGGACTTTCACTCAAATTTACTTTCAAGGCATATTATTTCCATTAAGGTTTAATTAACAAACTAGGGGTTTGACCAAGGCAAACCCCCATAAGAAAATCAATACAATATTTTTTTGTAGGTTTTTAGTAGGTTCAGATCTAGAAGAAAAGTTTCGAGAAAATATGAAGGAAGTGCAAAGATATGAGAATAGACTCAAATCTTGACTTTCCAAAAAATCATAATAGGACTAGATCACCACTTGTGGCATATGGGTCTTGGTATAGCATTTTTTCCATATTTCAAAGGATTTAGACTTGTCACTGCGAAATTCTACTCTCTACCCAAATACCCTAAACTAGGACTAAATCACCACAACTAGAATATGAGTCCTAGTATGCATCAAAAATAATAATTTCAGAAGTGTATACCTTGTTTCAAGAATCATCTATTTTCTGGGTACCCCTTCATTCATTCTTTGTTCATTATTCTAATTTTTAGTTTGATTTCCTAGGTTATATAGCTATATTTGCATATCATTTGCATTTCCTTCTTTCCAAGCCTTTGCTTGGTGGTGAACCCCCTTTTGTCTTTAATCAAACCCAAAAAAACCATCCTAACCCTAGTCCATTCCTCAATCAAGTCAATTGGTTGAGGGATCTTGGTTTCCTTTAATAAACTTGAGTGAAATAGGAAACCCATATCCCCTGGTTCCATCTCCCAAAAGGTGGAACACCTATTTCCTTGTGTTAATTTTGGTGAACCTATCCTTTTAACACCTTATATCTTATTTGGAGTGCATCATAGTCCTATATCTGGCTTACAGTAGCTTTGGATTAGGTCTTGCATTAATGAAAGTGCACATAGGTTGCGTTTTGTATTTTGCATCATTGAATTTCATTTGAAATCTATAATTACATAAAGTCTAGACAAAATACAAACAAAAAAAAAAAAAATCACTAATGATTTGTTGAGTTAAGTGTCAAAACCCTAATCTGGGACCCATACACCCCTCTAGAAATTTTAGGCCTAGTATAGGTTATTTAACTTGATTTCTGGGACTATATTTGAGCATTTGGACCCTTCAAAAACCATAATTGTCACTCATATTCTCCTCTAGGTGATTTAGTCCCATGTTAGACCTAAAAATACACTTTACAACAATAAAAACCTTGTTTTTCTATTTTTGTTTCAGTTTATTGAGTTTTTGTTTCATGTATTTCATTAGATCTAACTTAAATTTTTTTCATTTTAATTATGGATTGAACTATATTACTGCACTTTTTATTTCTAGCATTAGTTCATAGTTATATAAGATTATATTACATATGGAATTCATTAAAAACCAACACCAAAAAACCTATAAATCAATGAACCCCTTGGAGAAAGCATAGTTATTTGAGTATTTCAAATATCTTTTTCCAATTTAACCTAACCCTCAAGCCTCTTAGTAGTGATGAATTCGAGATGTTAGATGAAGCCCTCAATGATTTCATCTTGTGAACCCCTAAAACTGCAATTGCATAAAAAAAAAAACAAATCAATGTGTTAGATCAAATGCAAACAAGAATGAAGGATAGCCCACAAAATCCATTTGCAAATAACTTAAACTAGGAAAATGAAGAACAACTAAATAAATGAAGATAAATCCTAATTAAGTGAGAAAACTAGTGATCCCATGGGGGAATTGGTGCCAATTGAATGTTGAAATTAGCCCTTTCCCAACTCCTAAGTTGTGATGTGGATGGTCGTAGATTAATCAACTCTCCATGATGAGATTTGAGCATAACCTAGCTATGAAAATGATAGATTATGGAGTGATGTGCACAAAATTGGCTCTCAATGTTAAGAGAGTAACTTTGCATGGAATTTTGGATGAATAATGAGAAGAGAAGCCTTCCATTTATACATTTGAATTTGGAAGAAAGAACAAGATTTGGGCAATGTGGGATTAAATTTCACCTAATGGTCAAATGCCACTTGTCACCATGTGAATAGTTGATGGTTGTGCAAGTTTTTATCAAAGTGCCCATAAATGCATAAATTTGAATTTGAAAATGTTGAAATGACAAGGTGGATGGAGAGCCAAATGGAGTTATTACCACTTGGCTCAATGAAAAAGGACTTGTTGGATGAAATAAATGACTTGTTGGAAGGACTAAGTCCACTTTAGATTCAAATTCAAACTTTAGGGAATATTCCCTTTTTATGCCATGTGAGGGAAAATAGAGATTTAATAAATGAATTAAATCTATTTTCATGTGCAAGTTGCATTCTCTAGATGATTTTAGTGATTGAGATTAAATTAATCAAGATTTGATCAATTTAATGAGAGATTAGGCGATTTGACAATTTTGACTCAGATTTATGAGTTGATTTAAATCAGAATTGAGAAGAAAGGATTAATTAAATAAATGATTTGATTTATTTAACTAAAGGGGATAATGTTAGATTGAATAGAATAAGGTTTAATTTATTCAATTAAATAAGAAGACTTTAGGGATTAATTAAATTAAATTGATTAATTTAATCAATAGGGAAGAATGACTTAATCAAATAAATAATGATTTATTAATTAAGGAATGAAAAGTTATGTTAAGTTGAGAGTGTGATTTAGTTAGAAAACGATGTTAGTAAATTAGGATCAAGCATTGGATCGAATTGTACATTTTCCATGTGTACATTTTGTCCCTCTTTGAAGTAATGTGCTTGTTGCATTGATTCAAAGAATACACTATTGTGATCAAAGTTCAAAATTTCTCAATTTTTTGAATCACCCACTGTTGCCCCAGAAGAAGGATTATGCTGGTATAATGCCCCCTCGAGAGATTAGACAAAATTTTTTATTTTTTGGATGATCTTGCGAAAAAAAGGATGACAAGGTGCCTCATAGGCTCAAAATGCCTCAGATTGCCAAAAAAATGTGTTAAAAGACCAAAGAAGATGCTAGAATAGCCTTTGGTTGGACAAAAAATGGGATCAAGGGACCAAAACCCTAGTTGGAAGGTCAAATTAGGTCAAAAACCCTAATTTTTAGGCTTAAATAGACCTTGAGGGGTCACTTTCAACACATTTTCAATCTTAGCCCTTTGAAAATTTCACATTTTGAGCTCTGAGTCTTGGTCAAAATGGTGCAATGATAGCTTCCCAAGCACATTTCAGTGAGAGTACAAGTGCACCAGTAGCCAATTGGTGCAAGACCCATGGTATGTACCCTTATCCAACTTTTAATTTTCTCATTTTACGTGTATTAAATAGGGTAGAAGTGTCTTTTAAGTTGCAGAGTGCTATATAGTGTAATTTGAAATGCTTTATCGACGCTGCGCGGTCCTATATTGGATCGCATATGCAACCAACACCGCACATCTCAGTTTAGGAATTAGTGTTTTTTTATCAAACTCCACCACATGTTGGCATTCAACCGTGTGACTCAATTAGGGAATTAGGGTTAGCCACAAAGTCGACCGCATATGCGAAAAGCATCGTGCAGGTCATTCTGGAACTTAGAAACTTATAAACAATGCCATGGTGGCACAATTTGCAACTTTCCAAATTGCATCGCATTCGCTGTTTTGGATGCAAAAACTCAGCACGAGATGCAAATTTTTCTTTTTCTTGATGCGATGGCTTCCCTTGTGCAGCACGAGCTTGATTTACTTCACTCGCAGGAGCATAGATAGTTGGTGCTCTGCATACTGCAAGATATGCATGAGTTGGCTGAGGAGCATCTTGCTACTCTTGGTATTTGGTATATTTCATACATCTGTCTTATTCGAGCACACTTAGGTATGATGACAGCTTTGGCTGAGCAGTGGCATAGTGAGACTTCTTCATTTCATCTTCCTACTAGTGAGGCTACCATTACCCTCGAGGATGTCTTGTGCATCCTCTAATTACCTATCCATGGGGCCAAAGTCACGTATGATCTAGATGTTGGTAAAGAGGCTTGCTATGGTGTAATGGAGCTTGACGAGATTCAATTCTCTAATAGGTAGATTGACTCAGAGAGATACCGTGGTCACATACATGTTTATAGATTGATCATTGCAGCTATCATTTCGGGCCTTGTGGCAGCTGATCAGTGGGGTTGATACTTTAGTCCTAGCTAGGGACTAGCATGGGAGCAGATGGTTCACCGTAGGGAATTCTTTGCTTGGGGACCAGTATTATTGGAATCCCTATACAAGGATCTTCATGAGTTTGCATACCTAGATAGCAAGTCCCTTGGGGCCGACATTACTCTATTACATATCTGGGCATGGGAATGGATCCTAGTGCTTCACCCAATTGTTACATGAGTTATTCTTGAGACTAATGATCCTATTGTTTGGCAATACGATAGGGCATAGATTCATTTCACTAACATTGGCACAAGTGGTCTTGCATACTGGCGATGAGTTCTCGATGAGATGAGAGAGTTCGTTTGGAGACCTTGGATGGGCATTGGCCCAAGGTACAATGATGTTCGGCAATTTTTCTATGCTAGGTAATACAGGTGGATGCAAGGCCGAGAGCACACCATGATCAAGAGATATCTTCTAGACAAGTTAGCTCGGTAGTTTGGAGAGGTACAAGACAGCCCTAACGACCAGTATGTTGCAATATTTTCTTGTACAACTAGAGAGATAGCATGGGGTCAGCTCATCGCATTAGCTGAGGCAGTATCTTCTTTTAGACAATTGGTGGCCCGACCGTGGCCATATGATCAGGGGTTGGCAGATGTAGGGGTCACTCTAGTATATAGAGCTTGGTTCAGACCTCCCTTGAGATTAACAGTTCCTAGTACATTTCTCCCACGGTGGAGATGTAGAGGTAGGACAACTGGCAGAGGTAGATGAGGAGGTGGACCACCTCCTCATCATACACCTCCTAGGGATCCAGCACATCAGGCACCTCCATGGGTATAGGCACAGGATGGTCATCTGCGAGTAGTCCCATAGCAGCAGCCAACAACACAACTAGCAATGCAACCAATAGTGCAGCCAGACCACAAAGATGTATTGATCCAGTAGTTGTAGGGTCAGATTTAGGTGTCGACGGTAGAGTGGGATTAGGCTAGGCAGCAGGTTGTAGTAGTTATCACTAAGAGGGACCAGGCACAATCGGAGAGGGATCAAAATATTGGTTGGCGGCGATAGCTAGAGAGCACAACTTCTTCATCTCGAGGTCGATCAATTTATCTATGGGCATACAAAGAGGTGGTTAGGGAGGCCGAGTATTATCGACAACACTATAAATAGGCAATCCCAATAGTAGGCAGAGTGCCAGACTTCTCCCACTAGATAGGGATGTGGCCGCTAGAGGATCACAGTGATAGGCAGGGGGGAGAGGGTGAGGGGCAAAGCCAACAAGGCTAGCCCTTGATCACATATAGTTTTCCATTGTTTGATTCATGGTCTGCATTATTGCCCCTATTGTACCATGTATTTCAATGTACATTTGATCTGATTTTGTATCATATCACTATATTTTTTGATGATATATATATGGGATGATTCACCTTTATGATATGTATGGATGTATTCTAATGGATGAATTTATTTTTGTATAGTTTTCAAGCATTTTTAATGATGATCTTATGAATGTAATGTATAGTAATAATGGTGTGTTGATGTGCAAATGGTAATGGATGCTAATGATTATGTATGATGTAAATATTTCTTAAGATGCTTAGGATAACAAATTTATATTATTCCTCATAATTTAAGATAATTATATGATGCAATATGATTTTTATGCTAATAATCTGGTGGATGCAGAGTGTATGCATTAGCGATGTTCTCATTATTGTTATGATATCATGTTAGTTTGGAAAGAATATAGAAGAACTTAGAATCGAATAGGTTAGCTAGGATGATGATGACTTTCTTTTCCAGGATTCAGGATTTTCAAAGGGTTAATTATGTTATGTTTGATAACACACCTAGATATGATGCATCAAGGTATAAAGAACTAGGATGGCATTGTACCTAGTGTGATGTACTTTGATTTGACAAATAGATAGGAGTATTCTTGTTCACACTTAGTATGCATACTTCATTCAGGATGTAGTCCAAATATTTTAAACATCTCAAACCAAAACATAGGAAAGCAATCTTTCTCATGTGGTCAACAATATATCTAAAACATCCTCTCCACAAACCAAACTAAGTACATATGGCTAAGTTATTTTAAAAGTGTATTCCACAAGCATAGTAGATAAAAGAGACAATGATCTTTGCCCCATTACATTCTCTCTAAACCTATTTTTGTTTAGGCATCATTGAGAGGTCCTTGGAATGAGCAAAAAATAAGATAAGCTGATAAAAGACCAAATAAAGCAAACCAAACAAGCTAATGTTCTTCATACTGCTAGCCAAGACTAAACTACTGTGAGGTACCTAATGCTTATGTCCATCATGGGAAGGATTCATCCTAGGACATGTTGTGATCAGGGTTTCAATGGGACAGATTGGATGATAAGCTATTGATATTTTGAGTTGACCAACTTGCTTGCTTACTGACTTAAACTTTCAAGACTTTGACAATTAGGGTGTTCGCTTTTGGACCTGCTAGACTTACTTCTGACTGACTCACCAAAGGTTGATGATGATGATTGATTTATTAGGAATAATGAAAGTCATGAGTGAAAGCGAGATGAGATGGATACACCATTTTGGATTTTCTAGATATTTTGAGGTTGTTTTTGGTATTTTTGAAGAGTTTTGCAGATTTTTTTGGTATTTTTGAGATTTATGATGAAGAGCCTAACCTAAAGACCTATCCAAGGGGTCTAGGTAGCTAATCCATTGATTATCCTTGCCTACATTATACATGCAAAGACCACGTAGTTTGACTGATGATAGGACTTACTCAAATGATGGGCAAATAGATTACTAATTTATTGCGACGAACACCCAAAGATGGACCTAAGATGTGAAAATAGATGGGTAAAGGGATTGCCAATGTGACGGATGCCTAAAACACTTACCTAGGGTATCTTGGGGGATGATCAAAGATCAAACTTTCCTACGTTCAAGCTCAGAGATGACATAGTTTAGACAAGGTGGAATACTGACAAGACTCTATGATGAAATATTTTTGAAGATATAATGAGATTTTTGACAATGTTTTTGAGTTTTTTGATGAATTTTTTGAATGTTTTGATTTTTTGATTGTCTTGAGAAGAGCACAAAAATATATACAAATCTGATCCAGTGCCAATTTGAAGGACATTCCCCCAAAATTTAAGTGATAGACTACTTCAATAAAGGTAGGACAAACTGACCTTAGGAATATGCCAAATAGTACTATGGTGGAATATGATATGGGCATCAGGTCACACTATGGTATGGATGTGAGCGGATGGGAAGATGGAAGATTAATGAAATGTGATGGAATGGATGAGTGAGTCATGCAAATCCTGGTAGATTGGGAGTGCTTTATTTACACTTGGCGCTTGTTTGCCAGGTTTTCACCAAGGTACTTGTCTAGAGCGCCACCGAAGTGGTTTTCGCTAGAGGATGATTTTTTTCTTTACTGTTTTCAATCCTTTTTTTTTTGGATTCTTTATTTATTTATTTTTCTTGTCACCAAGATGCCTGTTTGTTAGGTTTTCATCAAGGTAACCATTTTTTTAGGACTTTTTTTAATTGTTTTTGTACTTTTGGTTTTATACCTTGCAAGTTTTTAGGCATAAATTTTTTTGAAATGGGAGTTGTTCAAAGGCTCCTGTAGAGGCTCCCCTTCTTGTGTTGCTAATTGGTATGCTCCTGATTTATAGCTGGCTATGATGACAAAAGGTCCCAACAAGTTGGGCTCAAATTTTCCTTTTCTCTTTGTATTTGACACATTATTTTGGTTCTCTTTCATTACAAGTTCACTGACCTAGAAGGTGTGTTGCCTAATATTCTTGTTGTAGCTTCATTTCAAGTGATTCTAGTAGAATTGTAGATGGTTTAGGGCATCCAAGTGTCATTTATCTAGTAAATCCATCTCATTCAGTCTTGTGACCCTGTATTCTTCATCTGTGATGAGGTTTTGCAATGATATCCTTAGTGACAAGAGTTTGATCTTGATAGGGAGGATGGCTTCTGATCCGTAGACCAAGGAGAATGGGGTGGCACCTGTTGGCATGCGGATGCTGGTGTAGTAGGCCCATAAGGTACGATTTAGTTGTAGATGTCAGTCACAACTAGAGTCATTGACTATTTTCTTAAGGATTTTCAGAATTGTTTTTTTGGTAGCTTCTTCTTCGTCGTTCCCTTGTGGGTAATATGGTGTGGAAAAGCAATGTTGGATTTTGAATTTTTTGCACAAGTCATGAACATCATGATTTTTGAAAGGTGTCCCATTATCAAAGATAATAGATTGGGGAACACCATATCGGCAAATGAGATAGTTCAGGATGAACTTGGATATCTTCTTTCCAGTGATGTAGGTCATGGGAATCGCTTCAACCCACTTTGTGAAATACTCCGTCGCGGTAATATTGAACTTGTGGTCATTGCATGAGGTGGGTGAGACTTTACCTATGAGATCGAGCCCCCATTGCAAGAAGGGCCATAATGTAAAAATAATATGTAATTCTTGAGCTAGTGCATGAATAAGGTCTCCATGTTGCTGGCACTATACACACCTTCTAACAAAGTCATGTGCCTCTTTTTCCTTTGTCAACCAGTAGTACCCAGTTCCTAGTAACTTCCTAGCCAAGGTCATACCACTCGAGTGTGAACCACATGTGCCATTATTTACCTTAGTCAAAGTAGTCAGGGCTTCCTCGGGTTTTAAGCAACGTAACAGAGTTTCGTCAATGCTCCTATGGAAGAGGGTTTCTCCTAGGATGAAAAATCATAAGGACCTTTTGACAAAGGTTAATTTGAGGTTCGAGGTAATATTGGTTGGGAGGATTCCTAGTCTTAGATAGATGTAGATGTCATGATACCAAATATCATTAGGACCAATGAGTTTTCATGCATATTCTGAATTTGGTACCTCGAAAGTGGGTATGATAAGTTGCTCTACCAGGAATTCATTTTTTGAGACATTGCGAGGGATATCTAGCAAGGATCCAAGCATTGCCATGGCATCAACTTCTCTATTTTTATCCCTCGGTATCTGCTCAAAGGTGATATCAATAAACGATTATTGGAGGCTTTCTACCACCTTCTTGTATGTTGTGAGCTTATCATCCTTAGTTTGATATTCACCATTGAATTGGTTTATAATAAGCTCTGAATCTCCATAGACCTTTTATGCCATGATTCACCATTGTGCTACAATCTTGAGACCTATGGTTAAAGCCTCGTACTCTGCAATGTTTTTGGTATAGGGGAATTCCAACTTATAAGATCTTGGTATACAATCCCCCTATGGAATGATGAAGAAAACACTGGCTCCCTATCCATGTTGTGCATGGGAACCATCGAAGTAGAGTTTCCACTAATCAGCTATGCTCAAATTAAAGATGGAATCATCTAGAAATTCTGATATGAGCGGATTCTCTGCATAGATGGGAGCTTTTGCTAGTTGGTCCACAATGACCTATCATTTGATTTCCTTTCACTCCACATACTCAATATCATACTCTGACAGTATCATGATCCACTTAGCCATCCTTTCTGTGAGCATAGCTTTCGATAGTAGATACTTTAGGGGATCTATCTTGGCGATGAGATTGATTTTGTGTGCTAACATGTAATGTCGGAATTTTTGTGAAGCAAACACTACTTCTAGACAAGATTTCTCAATGAATGTGTAGTTTAACTCATGGGAAACCATTGTTATTCTTATTTAATCGATAGAAATTTTTGTTCCATTCTCGTCATGCTGAGCCAAAAGAGCACCCAAGGCTACTATTGTTGCTGAGATGTATAAGATCAATTTTTTTCCTATGATGGGTGGCATCAATACTCATGGTGTGAGCAAATATTCTTTGATTTTGCTAAATTTCTTATCACATTTTTCATCCCAATTGTATGCTACTCCCTTGTGAAGTATATGTGAATAGCCAATATGTTTGTCCACCAATTATGCTATGAACCTTCAAATGGACTGGAATCTGTCTTGCAATTCTCTAAGTTGTTTTAGTGTTCTTGGTGCTTCCATATCGAGGATTACATTAACCTTGGTGGGATACACCTCTATTCCTCACATTAACACTATGTATCCTAGTAGTTTACCTGATTGTACCCCAAAGACACATTTCTTTGGGTTGAGCCTGACCTTGTACTTTTCCAGTCTGTCAAAAATGGCACTTAGGATTGCTATGTGATTTTGTCTCTTCTTTGATTTGGCCAGTATGTCATCCACATAATCTTTAATAGTTTTGTGTAGTATGTCATGGAAGATTAGTGTCATGGCCGTCTGATATGTAGCCCCTACATTTTTTAGCCCAGATGGCATCATATTCTAGTAGTAGGTGCCCCATGAACATGTAAATTCCATCGTATGTTGGTCCCCTTTTGCAATCATTGTCTTGTTATACCCTGAGAAGCCATCCATCAGGTATAGCATCTCATGTCCAGTTGTCATGTCCACTATCATGTTAATGTTAGGTAGTGGAAAATCATCCTTAGGAAATGCTTTGTTGAGGTCTCTAAAGTTTGTGCAAATGCAGATGCCCCCATTTGGTTTTTAGACTAGTACAAGATTGGATACCCATTCTAGATATTCAATCGGACATATGAAGCCAACATCCAGGAGCTTCTATAACTCTACCTTGACTAGCAAGGCTATCTAGGGATGCATTTTTCTTAATTTTTGTCTAATCGGCTTTGCTTGAGGGAAAATAGTCAAATGATGAACCACAACTTCTAGATCTAGACCTCGCATGTTGGCATAGGTCCATGAAAATTTTACGTTCCTTTCCCTTAGAAATGGTGCCATTAGTTCTTGTTCTTCTATCAGAAGCCACTCAACATAGAAAGCGATTTGTAGTGTTGTCTCTATTCCCAAGTTAACAACATTACACTTTTCTGCTAGGACTATTGATTTTTCTTGATTCAGTGCAGTAGGGGGGAGACTGAATCCTTCATCCTTCAGTGCCTTAGAGAGGTTTTCACCATTGGATGCATCCTTTATTTTTACTATTTTGTGGTTAGAGAGTGCCACACTGTGGTTTTCACTCAATAAATTTGAGCATATTCTCGATATTTTTCTTTTGCGACTAAAGCATTCAATCATCTCCCTATAATATGCCTGGGTGTCTAAAGTGATGTAAAAACCGTCCTTGTGATCCCCACATGAAATTGTATCCCTTAGTCCCATGAATTCCAAGAGAGCCTCACCATTTTTGAATGAGTCTAGAATTGGTGGTCCTCATTGGTCGTGATCGATGACTTGAGGGTATAGTAGGTAATTTTGTGTGTTTGTTGGTTTCACTCAGTGGGTGAGGTACTAATCATCAACAAGGAGGAATCCTCAAAGAGCATGGGATGGCTTGTTATGGTATCATCTTTGTCACTACTAGTGCAGACATTAGCTACATCAAAAGTGAAGTTATCAAGTGGGATACCTGTGCATACAGGTGGTCTAAGGATGGTTGTTGATATTTGGGGAAGGGACCTGACTACCCTACCGGGAGTACCTCTACCACGTATGGTTATACTCGAGGGAGTACATTGAAATCCAAGATTTCATATTCTTCTTTCTGCAATGATGGGCTTCAGCCGTCAATAACTATTCCTTCCAAGACTTTCATTTCTATTGTAGCCCATGCCAAGCATTATTTGTAGCCCTCTGTTGGCCTCATCCATAGGTAATGTGGGTGTGGGTTCTTCATCACGGTATATCATGCTTGAAAAATCTTCCTCACCAACATTTTCCCAGCTTAGGTCTCCCCAATGGCGGAATCCATAAGGGTTTGACCTTAGGGTGTGGATGGGTGTTCTGGTTGATCAAGGTTCCCCATGTGACCTAGGAGATTGTGGTAAATCTCCTACAAAAATTTCACTCTCCTTCATTTTGTAGTCTCCACATTCATTGTCTCAAATCATGTTTTTGATGTTAGATATATCAGGGATGGTGGGTGTCTCTGTCACAGAAGTGGAGGCGAGGTTAGTTGGGTTGATGTATGAAGTGGATGGGCCTTCATTATTTTTCAGCACTTGGGGGATCTTATAAAATTTTCCTTCCAAGTTTTTGCGATAGGCAAATGGTTCAAAATCCCTGTGTATAGTGACTTCCTCATTTTGGTACAAGAACTTGATAAATTAGTGATATGTTGAGGCTAGTGCTTTCATTCTGTGGATCCATGAACATCCTAGGAGGATTTTATATGGTAAGTCGAGGTTAAGGACCTAACAAGTAGTCTCCATGGTTGTTGGTCCCACTTGGATTGGGATTTTAATAGTGCCCTAAGATAATCATTCTTTATTATCATATGCCCTTATTGTGATGCTCTTGTTCTTGCTAATGGAATCCTCCACGAATCCCAAGTTCTTTATAATTTTGAGAGAGGGAATTTTAAGGCTTGCACCTCCATCCACCAGGACCATTTTAAGTTTCTTTTTGTGGACCGACACTTGAAGGTGAAGTGTGCATTTATGAGATGGTTGCAGGGGGAAGTCTTGGTTAGAGAATGTAAGGAGATTCGGGGTAATGATATTACCAACCATAGCCTGAAACTGCTCTGTGTCAAGAGTGGTAGAGATAGTGGATGTTGCTAAAGCTTCATCAAGAATTTTCCTATGGGCAATGGAAATTTTTAATAGTCCCATGATGGAGATCTATGTGGGAGTTCTCTTTAGCTGGTCGATGACACTATAGTCATAGGGAACAAATTTTGTATTTGAAATGGGGGTCTTAGATGGTTGAGGTGCCCCTACAATGGTGACCTTTCTGCCATTTGTGGTGACTCGACAGTCGATGTTGGCTCCTTTGACGTTAATGACTATGACGATTTCCTTTACACATGCGACTATCTCTTCATATACTAGATTAGTGCTAGCATATTTCTGTTTGCCTTTGTTGTTCCCCTGAATATTTCATTGATTGTGGTTTGGCATCGGATTTATTTATATTTTCAGATCTTGATTACTAGCTAGTTGTTCAATGTTGATGATCTTGTCTTCGATGAGGTCTTGGATGATATTATTTAGCCTCATGCAATTTGCGGCAGTATGCCTCTTGACTTTGTTAAAGTCACAAAGGAGATTTTGATTATACGATGGTGGTTTGGTCATGGGTTCTATGTATTTTTTGGAGTTGGAGACTTTGATTAGGTTTTCCTTGACCAATTTCTTCATTATGGACTCACCAAGAGCCATGAACTTCTGCTTGGGAGGGTATTTCCCTCGGGGAGGTGGTCCTCCTTGATTGCCCAAGTTATTTATTTGGTTGGTGGGAAGTGGTTGTTGTGCTAATATTACATTAGGTTGCATGTTATTGCGATTATGATTTTGTGGTTGGTGATGGGTTTGGATATTTTTCTTAGGAGCATTTATGACCACTTTAGCATCGACCACGTTGTCGTCTGTGATATTTTTTTTCCTCAACCACGTTCGAGGTTTATCATTTTAATTTTTGGATGGGCGATTATCCTATGGTGGAGTAAATGTTGATTTTTCTCCTCACGTAGTAAGGGCTCTTTCGATGTTGATTACCTTTGGGATCAATTGATCGTATGATGTGATGCATTGAATTTTTAAGTAGAATGCCAAGTTTTCATCTAGATTAGATATGATCATGCAAACTTTTTGTTCTTCTAGCATGGTCCACTTGCTCTAATTGGCCTTGGATTGCCATATTTGCAAGAAGGATGCAAATATCTCTCCTTTTCCTTTTTTGAGTGTTGATAGTTCTTCCAAACTAACATCTGCACCCATGTTGAAAGCATATTTTTTAAGGAATGCTTCCAAAATTTCCACAAATTTTTTAATGCCTATGGGTAGACGAGAAAACCATTCCATGGCCCAACCAGTTAGACTTTGGGGGAAGAGTCGCATTAAATATGTGTCATCATATGCAACCTCCATGCAATGCATTTGAAATTCCCTGACGTAGTTTTTAGGGTTACTCGTTCCATTATACTTGTCGAATTTGGGGATCTCAAATTCCTTTGGGAATGGTGCCATTGTGAGACTTTTGTCAAATGGATAAGGGCACAAGTTTCCTGGTGTTCTAGTTTTTTTTCCCACTTGGAGGTCCAACACCTGCTATGAGAGCAGTTTGATTTGCATTGTGCATATCGGGAGGTGGGATGAATGTGTTTTGAGGTGTTTGGGGTGTTGGATTGGTGGGAGGGATACTAGTGGGAGTTTTCCACAAGATCTGTTGTGCATTCAAGGACTGTTGGTATGCCTACATTTGTGCCAACAATGCTTGTTTATTATCTTTTTGTTGTTATTCCAACAAAGCTTGTTGTTGGTCCATCTGTTGTTGTTCCCATAAAGCATGTTGTTGGTCTAACTATTGTTGTGCCAACAAATCTTGTTGTTGGTTGAGTTGCTATTGCACCAAAAAAGCTTGTTGTTGGTTGAGCTATTATTGTGCCAACAAATCATGTTGTTTAGCTTACTGCTATGCTTGAAAATCTTGTAGGGATTCTTGGTATTCTTGTTGATGGATGACTTGTAGTTGTGCTCGGTATTGTGCTTTTTGAGCAGCCTGTTGTGCAGCTTTTTGATTTTGTTTAAGTACCCTTTGATGACTGGCTTTCTAGATGGTTTGGATGAGGATTATGAATGAATTCATCACATTAGCTTTTGGTAGGATTGGTGGTGGTTTGGGAATGATGCCAATCATTGTGACAGGTGAAAGGGTTGTGTTGGTGGTTGCGATTTGGGTTGTCGGAGGTGTGGTTGAGATGCTTGGTCCTTGAGAATGTTTTTTTTGAGAGATTTGAGGATTGACTGATGTATTGGTTGTGGTGGCTTGAGTGGTTGCTACTTGTTGTTGTGATGCTTTTGGAAAAAGGAGAGGATCCAATGTGATGCTCGGATTGGCCAGATTTGAGAAACTAATGATGGGTAGGGGGAAAAAACCCAATGCAATAGGTGATGCGGATGTGACTGGTAATGGAGGAAAATATGATATGTTCCATTGGAAAGAGAATGGGTCAATGAATCTCATTGTTCCATAGAAACCACCCTCTCCTTGTGGTAGAGAGGTTTGTATGTTTAATAGGTAGATTGGTGTTGCACGGAATTAGGATGAATCCATATGATTATGGAGGGTAAGTGGAACATTCAGGTTTAATGGATTCACTAGGAAAAATTTATCTGGTGTGGTGTTGATACTTACCTCTTTTCTATTTACAAGGTGATGCTTTTGTAACTCACAAAACATTGCACTTCGCTTGTTTACAATTTGTGAGGTTGGTGTGATTGTCAATATGGTTTGAGGAATTTCTTGAGTGATATTTGGAGTTGACATTGGGAATTTTTTTGTAAGAGTCATGTCCATACTAGTGCCTACATCAAGGTCAGAAGGGATCTGGATCCCTCCTTCTGTTACCGTGTGTAAGTATTTAAACATGGCACTGCAAATTTTATGATTCTCTAGATTTTGAACCATTTCTAGCATTTCTGATTGTGTCATTCCCATGTCCTCATTTGTGATGTCCTCTCCATAGCTTTCCTCTTGAGGATTTTGTGATGGCAGAGGAGAGATTCTTGGGGGATTACTTGATCCCGCAAGGTTTACTTTAGTGGTTACTTGACCTAAGTCACTAGAAGCTAATATTTCATTGATATTTTCCATGCTCTTCTTGTATTGTGATCTTTGTTTGGACCATAAAATATGGATCATTTGATCTTAATATTTATGCCCAAAAGAGAATAACTAGGGAAGTCCAAGGATCAAAAGAGGGTGGTGATGATTGTGAGATAAATGGATGATGTGAATGAGTGAAACCTTTGAAGAAATTTTTAGGGGTTATGCTAAACTTTAAGGTTTGGATTGATTTTCATAGTTTGACTAGGTGTATTAAGTCAAACAAGATGGTGGTGAGCTTGTGAACCCTAGGAAGTTGTGTTATCCTGGGGAAAACTCGCACAAGAGTATGGATTGGCTAGGTGTATTAAGCCAAACCAAGGTGATCATGAACTAGTAGACCTCAGGAAGTTGTGTTATCTAGAGGCAAATTTGTTCAAGAGATTTGACTATTTGGATAGGTGTGTTAAGCCAAGATAGAGTGATGCTTATTTAGCCTTTTAAGTTTAGCATGAATGATATTTAAAAAGTTCTCAAAATTTTTTTGATGGGATGAGATTTTATTGATGGAGAGATGGATGAGAGTGAAGACTTTGATCTTAGACCTTGACCTAGACACGGCTCCTTTTACAAAACCTCTATGTTAAAGAACATGCTATACTTCCTATGTGAGGAAAGAAAACCTTTCAAAATGCTTAGGATTCTGTTGATAATAGAATGCATACAAAGTTGGGTTATTCCTTGAAGCCTTCTTATAAAAATTGTACACTAGTCTTTCTCTGACTTCAAGGAGCATTTCAAGACATTTTTCATGGGATTTTAGACTTATCCTTTTGAATCTTGGTTTTGGGATCTTGAATTTTTGGGAAATAATTTGAGACAACACATGTGAGGTGCAATTTGTCTTTTATCTGTCATTAGTGAATTATTTTTACCAAAAGCAAATTCTTGATTATGTTTAAAACTGCATGTCTAATATCCCACTTTATTTTCATCCCACAAGGTCCATCATGTGGAAATCAAGTAAATGAGGGAAAAAATTTCCTAGGTTTAACCTTAGTGAAAACAAATGATGATAAAATCCAAGCACTTAGAAACCTCTAAGGATATGATCCCTAGGGAAAGAAAGAGTACTTAAATTTGTCAAGGATATTTTTTTCCTATAAGGGGTTTGAAATTTGGAGCTCTTTTTTGATGTTTTTTTTTTTAACTTCTTTGAGGAGCAAGCAATGTATTTTTCATTTCCAAGCACATGTACAACCCTAGGATGAAGAGACAATAATTTTTTGGCTTCCCACTTGGACGAATCTAGCTGTGCATATTCTATGTGAATGACTAGATGCTTGACCACATAGGCTCCCCCTTACAATGCACACACTTCTTGGGTCAGCCAAGCATCAGTACCCATGAATCTTCCATGGCATACTTTTCATCTCTACAACATAACCACATGTATAACATGGGGCGGCTTCAAAGGACATGACCTTTTGCACCAACAAAATAGATAAGGATTTGGCCTTCTAAACAAGTACTTTAATTCAAACTTTTCATTCGTAGAGGCTGACCCATGAGGTGAGAGACCACTGTTTCCCCTCTCATTGGATCCAACCACATGATACTAGCTTTTGTTCCAGTGCCCACTTTTATATCCCGACTCGAAATACACTTGTCCTTAGTGTGTTACCGGTTGGGTCGCCTCCTTGGGTGAGTACTTTTTCCCACAAGATAGGCCTACTAAGATAAACAAAAAAGAGTAAACATATTTGTAGTTTGATCAAAATTCATTTAGAAACAAAGGGAGAATAGATGCAATAAGCCTACTCACACTCGCAAGATGTTTTGTTCAATTTTAAACCCAAAAATGAAGTATGGAGATAATAATGTTGACAACTTAATATCACAAAAAAACTTTTTATTCTCAAGATGGTCATGAGGCAAGATAGAAGCACATACACCTTTTAAATGATATTACTTTGTGAAAAGGATTAGAAAACATCAAAAACACACATGTTCATTTTAATCCTCAAAGCAAGAAATGAGTTCTTTTTAAAGCACCAACTTTGAAGTGTGAACGTTGCCTTGTTCAATTTTTACACCTTTAAAAAAAATCTAGTAGGTTGTTTCTATGTTATGTTTAGCCTTTTGCAAATTTTTGAGAATAAATTTGTTTGTTCTTTTTAAAACCCAAAAGAAATTTTATGTTTCTAAGGCATGAAAGTAAACAAATTCCTTTTTAAACAGAATTTATAGATCCTTAAAAGTGTTGAACAACACTATATTGTTTAAAAACACTTTGTGCATGATGAACATGATGTCATGATGAACCTCCTATTTTTCTTTCCCCCTTTTTCCAACCTACAAAATGATAGAAAATAGAGAACACAAAAACAACAAATAGGTCAATAGTTAGAAAATCCAAAAATTAAAAAGCACATGTTAAAATTTGAAATCTGACTATTTTCCATGGCAAAGTTAGCTGGTGCGATGCAGTTTGGAATAGATGTGGTGCTATAGCATCCCGTGTTTGACAAGGTGCAGTTCTCTACAGAAACAAAGACCGTGGGTTCGGCACAGTTTTGTAGGCGGTGCAATTTGGGAGTAAAATATGTGGCCAAGTTTGTGAAATTACAAAAAAATTAGGCAGGAACATGAGTGTGAAACTGTTTGGAGAATGATGTGGTGCGGTATGGCATCGTGCCTGCAAATGTGGTGTAATACAAAGCTGCAGGACTGGGTTCGGTGGAGTTTGAAACTATGTGTTTGCGGCAGAGTTTGTAGTTTCAAAAAATCAAGTGTGGGAATAGGTGCAGTGGAGTTGGAATAGATGTAGTGCAATATAGCACGGTTCCTACAAATGCAGTGCAATATGGAGTCATGGACCTGTAACCTGCAAAATAGAACGTGAAAAAAGTGGATTTGTTTTTTGAAAAACATGATAAAAAAGGAAGATGCCCTCCTTCTAGCACCAAAAAGTGAACCCCTAGACCTGCAATTGTACAAGAACAACAAACCAATCAATGTGTTAGATCAAATGCAAACAATAATGAAGGATTCCCCATGAAATCCATTTGCAAATAACTTAAACTAGGAAAATGAAGAAAAACTAAATAAATGAAGATAAATCCTAATTAAGTGAGAAAACTAGTGATCCCATGGGGGAATTGGTGCTAATTGAATGTTGAAATTGGCCATTTCCCAGCTCCTAAATTGAAATATGGATGGTTGTAGATTGATCAAATCTCCATGATGAGATTTGAGCATAAAATAGCTATGAAAATGATAAGAGTATGGAGTGATGTGCACAAAATTGGCTCTCAATGTTAAGAGAGTAACTTTGCATGAAATTGTGGATGAATAATGAGAAGAGAAGCCTTCCATTTATAGATTTGAATTTGGAAGAAAGATCAATATTTGGGCAATGTGGGATTAACTTTCACCCAATGTTCAAATTCTACTTGTCACCATGTGAATGGTTGATGGTTGTGCAAGTTTTGATCAATGTGCCCATAAATGCATAAATTTGAATTTGAAAATATTGAAATAACAAGGTGGATGGAGAGTCAAATAGAGTTATGACCACTTGGCTCAATGAAAAAGGATTTGTTGGATGAAATAAATGCCTTGTTGGAAGGACTAAGTCCACTTTGGATTCAAATTCAAACTTGAGGGAATATTCCCTTTTTATGCCATGTGAGGGAAAATAGAGATTTAATAAATGAATTAAATCTATTTTCATGTGCAAGTTGTATTCTCTAGATGATTTTAGTGATTGAGATTAAATTAATCAAGATTTGATGAATTTAATGAGAGATTAGGCGATTTGACAATTTTGACTTAGATTTATGAGCTAATTTAAATCATAATTGAGAAGAAAGGATTAGTTAAATAAATGATTTGAACTATTTAACTAAAGGGGATAATGTTAGATTAAATCAAATAAGGTTTAATTTATTCAATTTAATAAGAAGACTTTAGGGATTAATCAAATTAAACTGATTAATTTAATCAATACGGAAGAAAGACTTAATCAAATAAATAATAATTTATTAATTAAGGGATGAAAAGTGATGTTAAGCTGAGAGTGTGATTCAGGAAGAAAATGATGTTAGTAAATTAGGATCAAGCATTGGATCGAATTTTACATTTTCCATGTCTACACATCTCACAAGGTTCATCCACCAAGGCTTGTTCCAATAAAATAAAACAAAGAGAATTTAATGTAATCAAACCCCAACTCATCATATACCCACCTTCAAACCAACCTAAAACTCAAAACAAAACTATTTTCACCCTTGAACCACCTAAGAATATTTTTTTGCAGCAATCAAGTTATAAAACCATTGCTCATACACATAACACTAGAAACAATCCACAACCAAGAAAAACAACTTCAACATCCTTACCTTTACGTCAACCGATCTTGTCTAGTGCTCCTCATTTTCCTTTGCATAATTGGAAGGATTATACTCTTGTTGAATAACTTAAGAACACTCTTTAAAATATATCCCTATGGAACCTAATTCAAAATTTGCATAACTATCATACTATGCTTCAAACAGCCTTACAACAAGTTGTGACTCCCTTTAGTGAAAATTCAAGTGATGTAGTAGCTATAATTCAAGGAATAAATATGGTTAACATAGACATTGATTTTCATCAACATGAGCTACCTCCCTTAGAGATGAGAAAGAAAAATGATTCCTTCATGATAATAGCTATCTTCAATAGGACATAAATAAAAACAACCATTGTTGATAATTTCTCAACTCTTAATGTGTGTAGTGTGGCCCTTTTAGATAGACTTGACATGGACAAATAAAGAATTGAACCAGATTGCTTATCAATTCAAGGATTGATAATGTAGGAAAGAAACTGCTTGGTGTGATTACTTTTCCTAGTACAATTGGAAAGGTTACATTACAAGATCCTATCCATGTTATTACTCATGATCTTTCATACAATCTCCTTTTAGGGACCTTGTATTCAAGAGATAAGTGTCATTCCTTCAACTCTTCATCATATCATGAAGTATGTCTATAACAATAAAGTGTGCCAAGCTGAAATAGACCATGAACCTGAAAGTTTCTTACAAGTTGAAAAAGGAATGAAAATTCCTCTAAACACATTAATTCCAACTTCAAACATAGAACCTATGAAAGTATAGAAACAAGAGATAGAAAAAGTGTCAAAGTTTTTGGAAGATGATTGGGGTTCTTTAGACTTCACACCAAAATTTATGAGAGAATACAAAATCACAACAACAACATCCAAAAAACAAAAGCAACCAATGGTAGTGTCAACATACAATTTGGGAAAAAACTCACAAGCATCTACCTCATCTATTCTAGAAGAAGAAACAAGCTATACAAAAAATATTAATGAGATAGACTATCAAAAACCACCAATCCTGAATGAAATGGAGAAATGTTATGGAAGAATTTGTGAGCTTATGAAACAACTTGGCTATAGTGGAAAAGCATGTGGAAGGAAAGAGAAAGGAATTTGTGTTCCTATAGAGCCTAACACATAAGAAAAAATAGTGGTTTGGGGTATTTCCCTTCTAATATAAACATCAACACCATCATGTGTAACCCTAAAACAACTCTCACCTTGAATCATCCTAAATTGATAGATATAACTTGTGAAGAATCATTGGAATACTTTAAAGATGATGAAGTCTTGAAAGAAATGTTAGGAGTTTATGATAAACCATTTACTCCTCCTAAAAAGAAATAGGTTACATGTGCTATGATTAGTGCTAAGAAAGAAGATGGATAAAATGAAAGAAATTAGATTGATAAGGAAAATGAAGAATACAGTCATAAAATTTTGAAACAAACCAAACTCCCTTTGGGAGATAGAATCAACATACTTATGGATATCAATAATGAGGATAAATTAATTAAGATAGGAAAGTTTCTTGATGAAGATGAACAAGAAGACAGTGCAAATTTACTTCATGACTTTCCTAAAAAAAAATCTTGGACTTATTTGGATACTTCAGGAATTGATGATAAGATAGTGACACACAACATAGTCCTTACAGAAGATGCTAAACCAGCTAGCCAAAATATACGAAAGATGAATCCTAATATAGCATAATTATTTAAGGTAATGATTGAGAAACTAGTTGAAGCTAGTTTTACATTGTAAACATGGAAAATATACCAATTTGATCCTACACAACTAATCCTGATCTTACTAACATTAGTTCATCCTGAATCATCTCTTTTACTAATCAATTTAATTAAATGATCTTAATTTTATTAAATTCATCATATTCCATTTCTTAATTAAATGAATCTAATTTATTTTATTAAGTCATTCTCCTCTATTAATTAAATAAATCATTTCGTTTAATTAATTTGATCATCCCTCTTTTAATTAAATAATTCACTTTATTTAATTAAATATCTAAGGTAATTTTCTTAAATTAAATATATTAACCTTTATTTTATTTAATCTAACATCATTCTCCTTAGTTAAATAAATCAATTTTATTTAATTAAATCTAAAACCATTATTCCTCTCAACTTTGACCTAGTTAAATCCTAAAATCAAAATCAAAATTGTCAAATAAGCTAATCCCCCTCTTAATTAATCAAACCTTGATTAATTTAATCCAAATCACTCCAATCCTCTACATTTTACAACTTGCACAATAAATAAATTTATCTGATTTATTAATTCATCAATTTCCATTCAAAAGGGCATCTTTTGTGAAATATTCTTCCAATTTAAAAATCCCTCTAAAACGGATGGGTACTTCCAACAAGGCATTTAATTCCTCTTACATATCCTTGGCCTTGAGACAGGTGACATTAAATCCATTTCCCTTCCCTCTAAACATGTCACATTCAAATACCAAATTTGAGTTTAATAGCATTTATCATGCACATTGACCAAAATGTGCTCATTCCTCCTTCAATCACATGTGGACATGTGGCCTCTTCTCATTGGTTGGTCTTTTGTCCCACATTGCTCAAATATTGCTCATTCTTCCAATATGAAATCTATAAATGAAAGACTCTTCCTCTCATTCATCATCCATAATTTGAAAGAAAAGTTATTTTCTTCACATTAGAGCAATTTTATATCATTTCTTGAACATTTTCCATCACCATAGCAAGGTTACTTGTAGGTTTTATCATGGAATAATATTGTTCTTCACCATCAAGTGGATCAAGTCATCAAAGCTTACAAAGGAGTTGGGAAAGGGCAGGTTTCTACACATAATATGGACCAATTCCCCCATGGGATTGATAGTATTTTTTCTAAAATAGGATTCATTTACTTTTATTTGTATTGTTCTTCATTTTATTCCTATGTTAATGTTTCAATCTAAATTCATGGGGAATCCTTGTTCTTACTTGCATTTCAATCTACAAATGTCCTTTTTTGACATGTTTGTGTAGGTCTAGGATGAGGTTCACATATATGACCTATTGATTATTCTCCTTGGATCTTGAATATTGTTGCAATCATAAAAATTGATAATATTATTAGGATGTTGTAAGATAGGGGGATCAACCATAGCAAGGCTCCAAGTCATAGACAACCAAGAGAAGAGGGCTTCCCTAACTTACCTCTAAACTGGGTAAGAGTTCTTATATCAGAGATAGAGAATGAAGAACACTCTCAAACACTTCTATCACTTTATTGACCTAAATGTTTAGATGGGTCTAAACAAGCTATTTTCTATAATTTGAATTGTATCTTCGACAACTCTTTGCTAAGGATAACAGTGTGGGTCATAGATGACAACACGACATGCTCATGTCTCTCTGGGGTGCTAGCGTCCATACAACCAAAAAGTGTAAAAGAATAGTACCAAATTAAAAAAAACCTACTTACAGTCTAGCTAGTGAAGTTTAATGAATTAAACAAAATAGTAAAGTGCAAGAAATGAATTTAAAGATGATGAAGTAGGTGATAAAAATGAGGTTGATAAAGATCAAATCACTAGGAGTCTTGTTCACTAGCAAGTTCCGCATGTACATGTACCTACACATAGTCAAGAGAGGAAAATATTTAGGGTTGTATAGGGGTTTTCCTCAATCAAACCCTAGTTTTGGTGTTTGCACCTCCAAAGACACCCAAATAGATAAAGATAAATAGAAATACGATAAAGGAAATGTTGGAAATGAGAATATTGAACACTATGAAAAACAAAATGCTACTCTATCAAACCACAAAAAAGTAAGGACAGTGAAGAAATACCACCTCCACCAAAAGGCATTCAAGGCCAATGAAGGGAGAATGCAAGACTATGAGCTTGGCAAAGTTGACACAACCATAGTAGTGACAAAGGAGGTCTCGCATGACTCCAAAATCATAGATTTTATGGTAGCACAATGCATTCTTCATGAGGTTGATGGAGCAATAAATTGCTAAGTGATGCTCAAGAGATCAAGCTAGTTGTGTAGAATCATTCAAGAAATTGTAGAAGATGGAATGAATGTGACATGGATGCATTTGAAGATAAAAATGGGAGGGAAAGTGTCTATCTTGGGTTGGTTGGTTGAAATAGAGGCCTTATACTTCATCCCCAAGGGGAAAAGTAACTTCCCTATGGATTCAAGTGATAGGAATATGTCAAGGATGGCAACACATTGCATAGACATCCACACATTATGCACATGTCCCCAATATAAATTTCCCCACTAGCACAAAGAACAGTGCTAAGAAGATGCATTGTAGATAGGTGATGTGGAATTTCTTAGTCAAGTTTGATTTTTCTAAAGAAGGGGGTGTAAAAGGGGAATTTGTGAGAGGGTTCAAAATTCACTCCTATAAATTTTTCCCCCACTTTAGCGAGAACAAGTGTCAATGAGTGTTCGGTAAAGTAGATTGAAGAGTTTAGAATTGTATACCTGAACAATCAAGGAAGGAGATCGTAACATGGCAAGCTCAAAAGCATAGAGAAGGAAAATAACTCCATAGTCACTCTCTCTTGAGGAGGTTTTAACAAAGGACTCCATACATCCTCAGAACTATAGAGTTGAACAAAGTACACCAAAATCCCACATAACAATAGTGGAAAATCTCATAGGATGCAAGTGCTTCATAGGCCCTCGAACTTGCAAAGAAGGTGTCCTTAGGCAATCTCTCTTGAAGAAAGCCCAATGTGAGTTGGAATCCACAGAGTCAAACTAGAAAGTAGCTTCATAGGTGCACCTACAAAGCAACATGATAATCCGTAGATAAAACATGTTAGAAACAAAGAAGATCGATTCATGCACACAAGTAGACAGTCACACAGATAGTCAAAAAATTGAAGGAAGAGATTTCAAAGGGGTCCCTTGGGAACCCTTCAAAAGAAAAGGGTGCACTCAAGGGACACGTTGTTTGAAAGTGTAGGGATATTTTTCATAAACCAATTCAACATCAAGAAATCGTTCCAAAATATGTTAACTTCATCAAGGAATAAAATGCCCCCTTCGTGAGGGGAAGGTCGAGGCTTCTCCTATAGGAAAAGTGGCTCACACATGAGAGGAAAGTTCTTCAAGTTCTTTCTTTACAAACCCCTGACAAAGGAAACATGTTTTGCTAGGGGTCCTTGTTGAGAATGCGATTTAAAAAAAAAATTAGGGATTTTCGAGAAAATATTCATTGGTCACTAAATGCATTTTCTAAAAAATGAAATTGACATGATAGACCCCCTTAGGATGGTGCGTTGTGAATTTAGAGGCATGTGGAATCCTAAGGAGAGAAAAGCAAGAATGAAAATTTGATGTTGTGGCCCATACAATGTAGTGATATGTCACCATGGTAATGTTTTCATGTGTGTGAGGGACAAAAAATGAGCACCGCAACATCACAAAGCAGGCATTAAATATAAGAGAATAACAATGTAAAGGAAGACAATATCATGAACAAGGTACATGGGAGCGATCTGATATTTCAGGGTCAGGGCTGCTCATAAATATAGATAATTATAATACTAGTATATTAATGAACTCTCATCAACCCCTTACTATATCAGACCATATGAGGAATGCACAAGAAGACAAACTAAAAATAAAACTTGGGTCAACATGGAAGGGAAGCCTAAATGCCCCCAACACTTTGCATCATCCCCAATTATTGAAAAGCAATACAAATAATAGAGGAAGAATGATGTAACAAATAGAGGAAGTTTTAAGACACATAAACTATCCTGTATCCAAGCACCTACGAGGGTGAAAAGGGTCATTTAGGAGAACATAACACAAGAATGGGGGAACACAAACACACACACAATCTACTCTACAAATAAATAGGAGGCATCCCCTAGTCCTCATGAACCAAGAGGTCATTGTCCTCCCAATCTAGATCATTATATGAGGAAGGTAGATGATTATACAAGGGTAGAATATCAAGGGGTGAACCCTTTGACCCCCGAGCAACAAGTGCCAAAGAAGAAGGCACCATAAGGTCTTCTCCACTAAATTCTTATGGGGTAAAGGTCAGCAACTTCGTGAAGATTGTTGAAAGGGCCAAGAATTCATCGAGAGAGTTAAACATGAACTTCACTGGAGTGCCATGTGTTACCTCAATGGACAAGCGAGGTGATGATTGATATTCCCTTCTAGGCTCACTGAGTGACTCATGAGCAGTGGTAAAATTTGGGGATGCCGAAACTTCTTCCATCACTAGGAAGACACATGCTAATGTAGAACCACCTTCCAAATAAGGAGGACTCCTCTTTCGACCCTCATTGCTATTAGGGTCATCCTCCATTTTCTATTTCATTAAAGTATGTGGGATCCCCATGGACAAGGTAGAAGGCATGGAGGAGGAGGAGAAGACCATGATGAACACCACACTTCAAGAACAATAGGATGTCTATGAGGGACATTAGGAAAGGTGGCTTTACTAAAGGAGCAATAAACACCTACACATTTTTTGGGTGACATCATTTACGCTCACAAGAAGAGCTGAAAGTAGCATCGAGGTTAATGGAACTAAAGAAAAGGAGATGAGAGAGGAGGATATAATATAATATCCTAAAATAGGGGTTGTTGAATCCCCTTCCTTCCTCTCTAGAGTGGCCTACTTAGCGGACATAGCCTTTCACCGATGCTTTCAACTTTGGGAGCTAGAGGTCAAAATCTGAGATGAAACAAAGTACTCCCTCTTAGCTATTGGAGTGTCCATCATGACCATTTCTAGTGGAGGGAGAGACTCTTGGACAAGAGTAGGAAGTAGAGGCTAAGAAGAGGTTGGAGCAATAGCGATGGGAATCGGCTCTAATGCCTTAGTAGAATGCTTCTTTCCATTCACTACCTTAGGGCAGGAGAAGTAGGAGGCTATGAAGGTCGAGACATAGAGGACTCCCCATGGGGACCCTCCCCCTTACCGTACATACCAAGTTGAGGGCTTGTGGGTAAGGTAGGAAGGTTGAATACCTAAATATTAGCTTTACACAAAGTAGGTACCATCATATTTCTTATGCAAAAACCAGGAGTATTCACCCAAAGCTCCTCTTTAGGAAGGTTGGAAAGGGTGGTTACTTGAGAATAGTAAGGCTACTCCTTTCTCTTTCAAGAGGAGGGGTTAGCTTATTGTTGCGCTATCAGGTGAGTCAATTTCAGTTTTCCTTTGTTCCCAATTTCGTACTTCACATAGTTCTGGTAAAGAAGGTCCATTCTAGGAGGGAGTGAACCAACTAGAGCAGGCAAAAAATAATCCAAGGAATAACCCCCATAGGATACCAATGGTTGATATCTACTGTCATGCACAACATCTTCATGGGAGAACTTTAAATATTTGTGAATAACATAAGAAATTTCAGTCATGGAAGCTATCCATTGGATGCCCAACTTCATCCTAAATAGATCAGATTCTGGAATGACATCAAAATTTGTATCTACAACCCTAGGTCCAACTAGGACAAAAAGAGTGATAGAGCTATATGGCTTAAGAGGTTCTGCATACATATGATACATTTTGTTTTCTCATATTCCTCATTTTGTAAATAATTTAACTATAATGTCTCCTCTGTAATAAAATTTACCCAACTCATGAGGTCAACTAGGACTCATATCACAATGTTTCCATTCAAGTGAGTAGGAATGTATAGAAGAGAGGACTTATTATTCAAAGGCAAGTCCCATGAGGTGAAATTTGAATTTGGTTAACTAGTCGCAGGCTACAGGAGGGAAGTCATTGAAACCATATTAACATATTCCAAAGTCTTATGATAAGCATTAGAGGGGTTCATAATCAAGTTCATATAATGGGAAGGAAATAGGTTTATGTAAATTTACAACTAACTATTAGCCTTCTCTACAGACTTATTTGTGTTTTTCTTCTTCCCATCAAGCCAGATAGTATCATCATTGATGTGATCTTGTATCTCATGACACAAGAACATGCAATGCTCAGTATCATGTTTGTTGAAATGATGGTACTAAAAAAAAGCATTCCCATCATACCAATCAGGATAGGGTTCCTTCAAAGGTCAGGGATTTTCCAAATTAATGATCTTATCCTTCAATAACTTTTGCAAAATAGAAGAATAAGATTTAGCTAACTTAGTAAAAATTTTGTTGTGCCTGAGGCCATGGTCATTAGTTATGGCAACTACTTTTGCAACAAATTTTACTTTTCCTAAAATAAACATAATAGAATTTCCTTCAAAATAGGAATGTGAGGAGGATCCCTTTAACTCAACCACTATCTTTTGGTATTCTAGTACCATAGCACACAAATGTGCGAAAGAAGGGTATTTCATCAGGTTGAACCTCTCTTACTAGGCTCATTATAGCTACCATAGAGTTTGGCCATTAGCATCTCATGATGAAATAAATCCATACACATGGTGTTGAAAGCAAACACATGTGTCTGTGGATCCCCGTTACCACCATACTTTTAAAACTTACAAATATCCATTCCCTATGGGAAAGGATTACTCAAAATAACCACCAATAATGGAATATGTTAGAAGAAAGTTTGGAAGATAGTTGAAGGCTTGATAAAAGCTTGCCAAATGGTTTTGCATCCAACCCATGTTCTAAATAAGAGCATTTAGAACACGGTTGGAGGATGAAAAGATTTCAATGAAACCTCCCCCTAAACTACTACCACTAGAACCACCTCTGGAACCACCACCAGAGCCACTACTATCACCCTTGCCAGATCTAGGACCAGAACCAACAATATGACCCCTACCAGAGCTATCGCCATGACCTCCATTGGTGCCACCACTACTAAAACCACCCAAGCCACCACCTTCAGTGCTAGTACCACTACCAAAGCCACTACTTCTAATCCCATTGAATCACCCACCACTAGGGGTGGTAGGAGGGGTGAATCTAAAACCAAGGGGTATGCTACTCACCTTAACAATGTTAGGATTTTGAGAAGCAAAGGACACATTGGTTGAGGGGCCTATTTTTTCCATGCATGTGGATGTGGTAGGAATTAGAACACATTTTTTTTTAATAGGTATCGAGTAATTCCCCTTAGGTAGCACTCAATCTAGTGCTATATGAAGGGATGTATGCTTTGGTTAGATCGATGAGGCCATGTAAGAACTCTATACATTTCTAATCCTTACCTAACATATATATCACCTCGCTAGAAAGTCTAGAAGCTCTCACCATATCTGATTCTTCTCCAAATGATTCATGAGGTCCAACAACCTCCTATCTAATTCCAAAATATTTTTTGCATGAATGTGAAAAGTTTCATCCTCATCAATAGATGAAGCTATAAGGGATGTTGAAGGAGTGGGTACATGAGTGGTCTCATCAATGAAATCCATCTTGTCTATAAAACCTATGGAAAAACTTTTAGTATAGCCAAAAGTGACCTCGGTCTTCTCCATTGGTAAGTACTGTAGACTTATCCTAACAACATACATGGAAGTCGTAGACTGAGTTTTGATTCTGATAAACCCTCAGAACACCCAAGTATAGCTCAGTTGTCGAGTGTGCAAGAAATTTTTTTGACTCAAAGAAATAGATAGATGTTGTTCATGTCAAGTTAACCAAACTGTAAGATAGGGGGACCAACCACACCAAGGCTCTAGGTCATAGAGAGTTGAGAGCAGAGGGCTGCCCTAACTTACCTCAAAACTGGATAAGAGTTCTTAGATCAAGGATAGAGAATCAAGAACACTCTTAATTACTTCTATCACTCTAATGATTTGAATATTTAGATGGGGATAAACAAACCAGTTTATGGAATTTGAACCATACCTTAGACAAATCTATAGATAAGGATAAAATTGTGGGTTAAGGATGCCAACACATCGTAGGAACTAGCATCTGTACACCCAAAAAATGTAAAAGAATAGTATAGAATACTAAAAAAATTACTTACGGTCTAGCTAATGAATTTTAATGAATTAAATAGAATAGAAAAGTGAAATAAATTACTATAAAGATGATAGAGGAGGTGATGAAAATGATGGTGATGAAGATCAACTCACTAGGAGTTCAGTTTGCAAGAAAGATCCACATGTACACGTACCTACACACAACCAAGAGAGGAAAAATGATGGGGCTATATAGGGTTTTTCCTTAGTCAAACCCCTACTTTGGTATTTCCACCTCCATGGAAAACTAAATAGATAAAGAGAAATAAAAGTAGAATAAAGGAAATGATAGAAAGGAGACTATTGGACACTACAAATTACACAATGCTACTCTATCAAACCACAACAAAATAATGATAGTGAAGCAATACCACCTCCACTGAAAGGCACTTAGGGCCAATGAAGGGAGAATGCAAGACTACAAGCTTGGAAAAGTTAACACGACTACAATAATGATGAAGGAATTCTCACATGACTCCAAACTTGCAAATTTTGTAGTAGCACAACACGTTCTTCATGAGGTTGATGGAGCTACAAATTTATAATAAATGCTCAAGAGATCAAGCTAGCTATGTCAAATCCTTCAAGATATTTTAGAAGATGGAATGAATGTGAAATGGATGCATTTGAAGATCAAAATGAGAGGGAAAGATCCATTCTTGGGCTGGTTGGCTGACATAGATATGTTGTGCTTCATTCCCAATGGGAAACATATGGTCCCTACAAATTCAAGAGCTAAGAATCTATCAAGGATGGCAACACACCACATGCACGTCACTAACAAAAATTCCCCCACCAACACAAAGGACAAGTACCAAGTGGATGCATTGTAGATAGGTGATGTGGAATTTCTTAGTCAAGTTTGATTTTTTAAAAGTAGGGGGTGTAAAAGGGGAATTTTTGAGAGAGGTTCAAATTCATTCCTATATAGATGTGTTTGAACTTTCATTATTTAAATAAAGAATCTTTAAAATATTTTTTCCCCTTCCTAATATTGACATTATAGTGAACTCGACTACGAGACATGCCTTTTTGTCATTCATGGATGGATTCTCTAGATATATTCAGATCTTTATCAACCCTCAAGATCAATACAAACCAACATTTACTATAGCTTGGGGAACATTTTGTTGGGTAGTTCTACCTTTTGGATTGAATAATTTATGCTTAACATATCAATGAGCTATGTCATTGGTATTTCATGATTATATAAATAATATTTTTGAAGATTACATTGATGATATTCTAGCCTAATATTTAAATCAACAAGACAATGTGAATATTCTTTGAAAAGTATTTTAGTGAATGTGAAAATACAATATGTGATTGAACCTGAAAAAGTGTTTCTTTGGCATAGATAGTGGAAAAAAATTAGGTTTTAATCTCACTAAGGCATCGAGGTGGACACAAAGAAAATTGATGTTATAGTTAGCATGCCACCTCCTAGAAACATTTATCAATTGTGTACTTTACAAGGAAGAATTCAAGCTATCCATCATTTTTTAGCATCCTTAGTAGACAAAAAATTACCCTTCACATAAATTCTTAAGATAGAGGTTCAATTTAATTGGAATAAGGATTGTAAATAGGCTTTTGAGAGTTTGAAATATTACCTTGCCACTCCACCTATTTAACAACCCGTTATGCAAGAAAAACCGTTCATTATTTATACAAAAGGATTGACCCATGCTCTCATAGCATTGTTGGCTCAACAAGACAAAAATTTCAAAGAATTTCATGTTTATTACATTATCCAGACTCTGAATTATTATGAGACATGATATACCGCAATATAAAAATAATTTTTTGCTTTTGTTTTTTCTACTAGTAAATTGAGACATTATTTAATGAATTCTTAAACACATGTGATGACAAAATTCAATCATTTAAAACACATTTTTGCTATTCTTTTTTTTATCATGTTTCTTAGCTAAGTGAGTTATGTTGTTAACTAAGTATAGCCTTAATTTTGTCTTGCAAAAGGAAATTAAAGGACAAGCCTTGACTAACAATTAGATGATGCTCCGTCTCCCCTAGCATTACCTAATAATGATTCATTCCCTAAAGATAATGTGTTGATGATTGAAAATAATACATGGTACTTATATTTTGATAGCTCTAGGTGTAGAACATGCTCCAACATAGGGGTTATAAGAGTCTCACCTATAGGAAATCCCATTCCCTTGTCCCATCGCTTAAAATTTGTATGAACAAATAGAATAGTAGAGTATGAAGTGTTAATTATTGGATTACACACCACTTTAACTCTAGGAGCTCAAAATATTAATATATTCATTTATTTACAATTAGTTACTAAGAAAATAAATGGAACATATCAAGAAAAGCATGAAAAATTATCAAAATATAAGGATCTCACAATGAATTTTTTAAACACCTTTGATTCATATACCATTGATAACATACCACAAAAAGATAATCGACATGTGGATGCAATGGAAAGTGTGGCCTCCCTTATATCTCCTTAAGATCCTTCAAAATATTTCACATTCATTTCCCATATAATTACAAAACCATCAATAGAATATAGGGTCAAAGAAGTGTTATCAACCACCATGCAAATATCTGGTGAATGGTACACACTGATATTTAATTATTTAAAAGAAGGTGCCTTTTCTGAGCCGACAACTAAGAATATACATTCCCACATTCAAAAAACTTTCATCTAGATATATAATCCTTTCCAATGTGTTCTATAGAAGGTCCTCTGATGGTCTTTTACCTAGATGCCTTAAAAAATCATAAATCCCCATAGCACTTGCGAAAGCCCATGCAGATGCTTGTGGAGGCCATTTTGGAGGAAGATAGTTAGTTCAAAAGCTAGTCCACATAGGATATTATTGGATACATATGGAACAAGATTGCTTTGAATAGATTAGGAAATATCACAAATATCAATAACATAGCAATTTGATTCACACTACTTCTTCTGACCTTCATACCCAAGTTCCTATTTGACCATTATTGGTATGGGGTCTTGATCTTAGTTGGAAAATACCACCACCTTCTTCTGTTGGATATACATTTATAATTACCGCAACAAGTTATTTAATGAAATGGGTAGAATCCATTCCCCTTCATTCAACAACTACTAATGTAATGTGATGTTTCATATTGGAACACTTTTATTTCTCACTTTGGACTTCCTTCCACATTATTTTTAGACAATGGGACACCATTTAAGAATAACGACATGAAGAAGTTCTTAGAAATGTTTAACATCCATCATAGTTTTTCAACACCCTATTACCCACAATCTAATGGTCAAGATCAATCAACTAATAAAACCCTTGAGCAAATATTAAGGACGTAGTTGACATGTGTGTGGGCTTATTTTACTAGTACTATAATATAAACTAGGAATAGTTATTATAACCTTGTCTATGGTGTCGAGGTGATAATTACCTTGGAGTTAGAGACCCTTTCATTAAGGATCACTCTTCAAGGACATATTGATGATAATACTTATAAAGAACAACAATTGCATCAGATTGAAATTCTTGATGAATGATGCATTAATTGTCTTGAGTACCTCCAAGCTTACTCTAGAAAAATGCACTACAGGTGATTTAGTGTTGTTTGAAAATCAACGTAACATTAATGTTGCCCTGATTGGAAAAGGAAAATTCAGCCCTAATTAGTTAGGAACTTACATAATTGATGAACTTTATGGGTTTGGAGTATAGACATTAACAAAAATGGATGGAACACCTCTTAAAGAACCTATTAATGTTGCACATTTGTACTGGTACTATGTCTAATCTTCCTTCTTGAATAGTTTCAATGATAAAGAAATGATGCTAGAGTTATTAGATAGTATGCTATTTATATCACATTTCTTTTTTCTTGAAAAACAATCATTTGTGTGTCTTGAATACTATTCAAGTTAATCTTGTTTGTTGTGTTAGATTAGATCCTTCTATGAATTTAATATTCTATAATTATATCATAGATGCATTTAATTTAGCATAATATACTAAATCATAATATTGCATCTAAAAGAAACTAATATAGTTTTAATTAGATCAAACACAACATGTTATATCATGGAGAAATTTATTAAATATTTTTACAAATATTATTTCATAAATCACATTGTCATCAAAATTAAATGCATAAACATAAACAACCAAATATAGATGCTCATATATATATATATATATATATCATCAAACAAATTTAAGTACATTTTATAAAATATACAATGCTACTATGGAATATGGCTCTTAGATCCCTCAGGACCTAATGATTGCATCCATCAAGAGATGGTAGTATGTGATCATGAACTCATAAAAGAATCTAGCACCTCTTGTAGGCCCCGAGCTCATCCAGCAGTTGTAGCCTCATGTACAATGGCCTCCATATACTCTTGATTTATGTGGTCTCTATCCACCCGTAGCCTAGAAATATCCCCATGAAGTCTCTCAACCTCTACCAGATCTCGAGATGACTAAAGCTCCTCATAGGAAGCTTGTAGTGCTAGTAGGTCATTCACGACTTGATCAGTGTGCCTAGTAGTGCCCTTGTATGATCCTCTCAACCTCATGAATGGATTGAATAGCTCTATATGTTGGTCTATGATGGGTAGGAGCATGTATTTTGTGTTGATAGTATCATCTATAAGTAAAGGAGGTTCTATATTTGTGGTCACACATTGGTAGAGATCACGCAACTCTCTCACAATCCTTGCAAGATAGAAATCATAAAGATAATTAGTACACTTCATGACATATATATATATATAAATCAAAAACAAGAATATGAGAATAATCATAAAAGCATAAGAAAAACATAAATAATGTGTCATCACACAAATCTTCAATCATCTATGTAAAAACAACCTCATCCTATGCAAGTGGAATAGAAGATGTTCTAGCCTCTCTATGCTCATAAGTGTTGGAATGTGTTTCAGCTACTGGCTATGATCTATTAACCGAGGTGGGAAGTGAATCTTTCCATTCATGGTAAACTGGACCCTCATTGTTGTATCATCTCCCTCATTCATTAGCTAGCCCTCATCCTCATCCTCATATTATGAGTATGCCTCCTTATTGTAATCCTCCTCTACCTCATCCACAAATAGGTATATAGCCCTTACCCCTATCTACTCACCTATCTCCTCCTCATAACCCCTCTGATCTAGAAGAGGCCCCACAAATCCTATGGGTTGAGTCATAGGAAATACAAGAGTTTGTCATGTTAGTGCCCACTAATCCTCATATGAATTTGTAGCACCCAAATCATCAGCATCCAAGATTGGGGGCATACCAAGATCATCTGAATCTGAATCACTACATAAAAAATCATCAATTGTGAGTCATATCATATCTCCTAGCCTCTAGGAACTCCACACTGATCGCCTATCAAATAGTCATGCTACTGGTGGCACTTGTACCTATCTGAACTACCTCATAACATGATCGTAGTAGAATTGTCTCAATAGGTAATTGTTCCTCCCTAGTAAAAATTTGTCTTTGTACATCCTCGTGCACTAGTGGGTCTCATCTAGCCACTATGGTATTAGTTGGTAAGGTATCCATAAGATCTCCTCCTAGTCTAAATGATCAAACATGACTCTCTAGAATAAAAAATATCCATACTACCATGCTTGTGTCAATGGATAACTAAAGGAGTGTGGGTATCCCAAGGCACATACTAAATGAAATCATATCAACCTAGTGTATGTGATATGCTCCAAGAACATAACCTACAATAGTGTAAAATGCACCATGCCATTGACCTTGTAGTAAGTGAACTATCCTCAATCATATTAAATATGTTCTAGCATGTTGTGACCCCATGCATAGATGATCATGTGATGCTTCATCTCTCGTATCATGTGCACTAGCCCTCTATCCAAGTATTCCATTTAGCCATCTACGACTAGTACTAATGCTATGATGAAAATCATAATTCACCTCCGAAGTGGCCCCACAATATCCTCCATAATAAAACCTCTGAGACAATACTGTATGTTTTCTCTAATCTCCTTGTATGAATGTTCCTCTACAAAATGGACAATATCACCTCAAATGGGAACTCAAACGATGTGATGAACATCCTCCAAAGTGATATTCATCTCGTTAGTGGGTAGATAAAAGGTGCAAGTATCTACATCCCACCTCTTTGCTAATACTATTATCATGACATCATGGTATTTCATAGGGGACGTGAGATATTCCCATTATATCCTAGTCACATGTAAATTCTCTATATCCTCTGCTGACAATGTTTTGACTAGGTCTCATAAGTGATATAATAGTCCATTGTTGAGATGTTGCAATTAAGTTGTATTCTAACACAAAAAAAGAAAAAATATCAACTATAAGCATTCTAAAATCTTAAATTTGTACATCAATAGTAAAAAAGTGTGCTAAAGTTGTTGTAGGGTACTTTTCTAAGGGTCCTAGACACTTTATTCCTTTTCTAGGACACTTTGCAAAAAAATGGATGCTTTGAAAATTTTTCTTCAAGGGTCCTAAATCTATCTAGAAAGTTTTAAAACATAAGATAAATGTGTAAAAATAAAGCTAAGATAGAGAAGAATCCACTCACTATATGTTGTGGCTGTCCTTGTTCCACCTCCTCACATAGGCTCTCAAGTCTTAGATGCACGTATGGTCATATGCTTGGAATTGTCACTTGTTCTGCATTGAAATCAAACTACAAGAAGGTAAAAGAAAAAATGAATCCAAATTAATTCACTTCTTACTCTTATATACTTTAAAATTAGGTCATTTCCATAGTAGGGTTAAAAGTGATTTTTCATTCAAACTAGCATATTGGGGGCTAGAGAGCTTCATTTTTACACCATGTTTTTCATTAGATTCAAGATTCTACTCCTATTCTCATCAAATGTCTATCACTATGTGGTATGGTACTTAGGAATACCCTAGGATATGACTTATGAAATTCAATAAGATTAGATCTCTACTTTGATTCCACCTCCATGAAGTGAGAGGAATCAAGTGGGCCATACATCTACCCTCGAATTGGATTTCATGAAGAAATTAGATAAGAATTTTTTTGAACGACTAAAGAATTAGTTTTGTAGGATGCAATTCATAACATTGTGGTTTTGTAGATAACTACAATGGGGGCTTCAATCTCCCATGTTCATGAATCAATCCACATGAGTATCCTTTTATGAAATGATGTTTATTGTTTGAATTCCCTTAGCTTGCATATGCATGTTGTGTCATATGGGTGCTAAAGTGGGGGATAAATGTAGTGTAGAAAATTTTACTCCCTTCTTGGAGATGGTACAATTTCACACTTAGTTCAGACCTATTTTAGAACCATTCCACTGATGAACCTTTAAATAATCATTAATCGGCCCCTAAGACCCTTTATTTCAAATCCCAAGGCTTATTTCAACTGAAATACTCACAAATTCAATAAATGCATTCAATTTTCTATCACCCTGACATTTTATCACCCCAAAAATCTAGGGTGGGACTCATATGCCATCTTGGGTGTATGAGTCTCATGTGGCCCCTTTTTTATGGTTAGAGCAAGAAATTAAGGTTTCTAATTCAATTTTTTAGGTAATTCAAGAATTTGGGATCTAATAAATGGTCAGTTAGATGAGATTCCTATGAAACTAAGGTTTCAAATGATTATTTCAGCTAGAGAATAAGTGATTCAAGAGCTAAGAAATCCTAGAGTTTTCAAGCAAGATTCTTCAAGAGAGAGTTGCAAGTAGCAAGTAAAGTTGAATTTTGTGAGTAACATTTTAGTGTTTTTGCATTTTTCCAAGCTCACTTTCAATTCAAGGTCTAGCATTGTCAAGGATTGATGATGATTTCCTATGGATAATCATGATGGATTCTAGGATAGGGAGATACAAGTAGCCATCAAACCAAGCCTAATGAATTGTTTCCTAAGTGATTCCATCCTCCATTACCATTCTAATTTCTACCTAAATTAAGGTACATATATTGTTGTGGCCTATTAGGGTGATTGAACTCCCAAAGTTAGTCATCATATTTATGTTTCATTCATGCATCTTATTCTAGCACATTAGAATAGGGTTTAATTTCACTTTAGATCTCCTAATCTTAGATGCACTTAAGATATGGAAATTCACTCACATTTACTTTCAAGGTCTATTCTTACCATCAATAATTACTAAACTAGGGGTTTTACCAATGCAAACCCCCCATAATAAAATCAATACAATATATTATTTTTCAAGTTTTAAGTAGGTTCAGATTTGAAAGAAAATTTTGGAGAACATAGGAAGAAAGTGCAAAGGTAGGAGAATAGATTCAAATATTGAATTTCAGAAAAATAATAATGGGACTAAATTTCCACTTGTGGTGTATGATTCATGGTATATAATTTTTTCTAGATTTTAGAGGATTTAGACTTGTCACTATGAAATTCTAATTTTCAACCAAAAACCCTAAACTAGGACTAAACAACCCAACTGGAGTATGATTCCCAATGTGCATACAAATTCATAATTTTTGGAGTGTGGACCTTGTTTCAAGTATCTTTAGTTTTACAGGTGCCCCTTCGTTCATTCTCAGATCATTGTTTTGATTTTCAGTTTGATTTATTAGGCTGCACAGCTAGATTTGTAATCATTTGCATTTCCTTCTTTCCAATCCTTTGCTTGGTGGTGAACCCCCTTTTGTCTTTAATCACACCCAAGGAAACCATCCTAACCCTATTCCATTCCTCAATAAAGTCAATTGGTTGAGGGATCTTAGTTTCCTTTAATGAACCAAAGTGAAATAGGAGACCCATATCCCCTAGGTTCCATCTCCCAAAAGGTGGACCCACTATTTCCTTGTGTTCACCTATCATTGAAACAAAAGCCCTTCCAAGTAGGTAATACATTTTTTTGTAATTTCTCTACCTATTTCCTACAGAAAACCAAGAGACAATAAGATGACCCCTTTTGTACCTCCAAAGATAAAACAAGTCTATAAACCTAAAGAGATCAGTTTACCAACCCCTAATGGTTCCTTGTATTCTTCCATTAAAAGAAGAAAATAAACCAATGGTTGATAATCCCACTCCTACACCATAACAACATGCAAATCATAACAAAAGGAATTGAAATGCTAAAGAGAATAGGTATATATGTCACTCTATCGCTCATCGATTAGAAGGAAAATAAACCAACATCACCTACACTCATAGAAACAACTCAAGAAGAAATCCTACTTCCATCAGAATAATACATTGAATCAAAACAAGAGGTAAAACATGATTCGAATGATATTATTATAAACCATCATATTGTGATTAATTTTGATGATGATAAGACTGCTAAAATTGATTAAGAAATGCATAATGAACTAAATGTGTTGTTTTTCTCTTCTATGAACTTAGATGGGTTCAATCGTGATGATTGTCCTAAAAAGAGTGCATCACCACATGTTGAACCCAATTATTTTCCTAGTATGACCCTTATCATTTCCCCTTTTCCTAGTTATCCACCTTCCATACATACTGAGAAATATTGGAATATGGATGATGTACTATAGTTTGGATCACATGTGACATAATATTTTTCTTTATGTTTTTGTGGTTGTTTGTATGTAAAGCTGTCCATTGTATTGTTTGACATGTATTTATGTTTGTGAGTTTTCTTTGGATGACCATTGTTACTCCATTGGTGTAAGGATAGAAAGGGAGATAAATCTATTGTGAAATTCTTCTATTTGTATCTACATTATTCTATCTTTCGTAAACATTATACTTTTCTTGTATATTCCTTTTGGGGATAATGTAAAGCTTTGAGACATTTATCTCTCCTCCATGTTGATCCAAAATGATTTTTAACCTTCTATCTCTCTGTGTCATTCCTCCTTTGTGTTAATATTTCCATGAAATATTTTGAGAATGATGATGGTTCCAAGCTCTATTATATAATTATAGAAAATACATGTGTTGACCTCAAATCTTTGGAACCCTTATCTATTATATTTGGATTGCATATGGGGGAAACATCCTTTTTCATGATGTAGAGTTATTTGGAAACATATGTTTGGCATAGGGATTTCAAAATAATATCTCTCCCTTTAAAAATTTGACATATATCATTTCTACTTTAAAATAATTTCTCACAATATGGTGTTTAGCTATTCCATTAAAGTGGGGGCATACATTGGAATTATTTTGACATTGACATTAGCATTGACATTGTTGCTTCACTTTTATTCATAAAGGTTCAACTTAGTGTAGAATTGGCATAGCATTGGTCATATTGTGGTACTTTATCAGAGTTATCAAGGAGTATAAATTTTGGTATGGCTGACATATGAGAGACATGTAGACCTGGCATGAATTTTCCATTTTCCACCATGTTGTGAGTTCACATCTTGTAGACATAGTGTGTTTTTCTTGTCCTTCGGGGCTCACCTAGTGTATATCAGACTGCACTAGCCCTTGTGAGCATATTTCATGGACATAGAATAACACAACTTTCTAGTTCATCCCCCTATGCATTAACTTTGACATTGTATGCTTGTGTACCTTGTCTTGAAACTTGTATCTTACACATCTTGTGTGTCCCTTTGTCCTTATGTTGGTTTTCCATGAGATATTTGATCATAGGGGCTTGATCATACTCCTTGATCCTTTCCATCCTATCTTTCCAATATTTTTACACTTGGACCTCTCTTGACATATATTTGTCTACTTTAGTGTGAGTCTGAGCATAGGTTAATACTCTCACTAAATTGGGGCCTAAATGTAATGTAGGAGAGTGAATACCTTTACAATTTCACACTTTGTTTGGGTCCTTAAATTAGTTGGACTTAATTAAGATTATAATTACCTAAATTATGCATTCCAAAGCATTATTTATCTCATTTTCTAAAAGGGAAACCAACTTTTAATTAATGAAATTAATAATCAAACCACATTGGAGAATTAGTGTCCTAGACTTATAAGCTAAGACCCATTTTCCCATGGGCGAATTGGTCCTCCTTAAGTGTCATGACCCATTTTTAAATATATTTTTGGTGATATTTTAATGATTTAAATTTCATATACAATTTTTGGATTTTGGAATTTAATTTTTCAAGATATTCAATAAATACCTATAAACGTAGTCTTTTTATCATTTGAGATCTAAGTGACGTCAAGAGATCAAATATATGAGAAAATTTCATTTTCAAGAGCACTCAAGAGCATATTTATCGATCATTTGTTGCATAAAATCAATATCCTAATCATCATGTCAAATTTCATGTACATTTATGTCATCTTGTGAAGTTTATTATGCATTATTGATCCTAAAGCATCAAAGAATTTTCAAGTGTCCAATCAATCAAGAAAAGGAATATCAATCCTTGGAGTGATGTGTCTGAATTATATCCTCTAAGGGAATCAATTAAATTTTTGATGAGTTGTAAACAAATATTATTTCATTCATCATTCCTTCCATTTTCATTATTTGTATATCAAGGTTTGATTACCAAACTTGGCGTTTGACCAAGGTAAACCCACAAACAAACAAAAAAAAATTCCTCCTCTTTGTGTATGTGTATATTATATGTTGAAGAAGGATTGCATATCTTAAAGAGAAATTTTACATTGTTCTATTTGTTGCATTCATTGTTGTCAAATCATAGAGAATCAAGTGCAAAATTTATTTCCAACTTTCCAATAGTAAAACCTATACAAAGAATGATCTAAGATCTTACTTCAGAGGACTACAAAAATTATTTTTGGAAGCCCTAATTAGGACCCATTCAAGCCCCTATGTGAACCTATCCTTCAATAGTGCTCAGAATCAAATTTTTATGCCAAGTACATGTGTCTAGACCCTTCTCATATCTTCTTACAAATTGTCAATCTTATTTCTAGACATTTATATCTTTCATTTTATCATCTAGGTCTTATTGTGTATTTATTTTGGATATTTCAATCATTTAATTAGGTTTTGTATCAGCCCTATTGTCTTAAAGGACTGATATCTAGATCTAGTTGACTCATAATTGAGGTTGAAAGTAAATAATGGCACCTTGCAATCTCTTTCCTAATGAAATTCCCCTAGGGAAAGACACCTATTATGGATCTTTAAATTCCTATTTATTTTCCCTCTTTTCAACACAATTATAAGAAAAGTCAAGCAATTTTCTTGAAGATGCAAAGAAATGTACCAAAGATGAATATTCTTCTCATTTAAATCATTTAACGCGAACTATAACATCTCATTGGCCTTTAAAAATACATTTGTATCATGGATGAAGATGTAAAAATTACAAATTATATGGCCACCCATTCTATCTCATCATGTAAATCAGAGGAATACCTTCCACAACAACTTCTACAACTATTTAATCTTCAGCCACTATACCTTTTATCTTTTAAAAAGTAGTTGTATTGGTTTTTTTTTATCCATCATACTAGTTTTCAAATGAAATTGTGGCATCTATCCATGGCTTTAAATTTTTTTCTATCTTGCCTCTATAAAAGGGAATTGAATGTCATTTTGAAAGGATCTTGGATGATTTTGGAAAGAAATTATGTCAATATATTTTAGTCTTGCCTATGATTTTTAGGGAATGAAGGAGAATGCAAAAATAAATTTTCTATGTAACAACATGCATTTTCAAAAGATATGGATATATTGTGAAAGATTCAAAAGTAATTATCTCCAATATAAATTTGTTCCTCTTAGGAATACAACTGATCAAGGATATTTGGATGTTCATCTTTACATTTCCGAGAAAATGAGTGTTTCTTGTATAGATTTTGCTAAAATAATAGATTAAATTGCTATATTTAAAATAATTAGTGTTATTAGATGTTAAGGGATTGTTAAGTAGAATTGGGCATGCCTCTAAATTTGGGGAGAATTATTGTAAGGAGATAATATTTTAGGCTTTCATTGAAATTATTTGTAGTTTGTTGTTTAAAACATATTTTCCTGATCTTTTGACTCTATTGCCAAGGTTTAAGGCATCACTTGGGAATGCTAGTTACAAGTCCAAGATAATTTAAGATTAATATTATTTGAATTATTATTTTTAGTTTTTTCTTTAGCTTTGTAAATTTTATCAAAGCAAGTAAATGTATAAGTCTCTAAGAATTTAGCCCATGTTAATAGATTTATATAAAACTATTGACAATTTTCATGAGAGAATCTTTGTTAAATGAATACCTTGATATAAATTAGTCTTAATCCATTGATATTGTTGATAGTTACTGTAGACACCTAAATTTGGACACTTTGTTTGTCCAAATTTACCCCTTTTCGTCTAAATATCCCCTTATCTACATTAATTGAGTAATATCACTATTATTTAATTAATACCTATAAAGTTCTTCTAATCCCTAAGGTGTCTAGTTAAATAATTAAATACATTATGCCTTTAATTCCACTTTCATCAAATGAATTAAATAAATATGAAATTTATTTAATTCTTCACATGTCACATCACTTTCACTTAATCCTAACCCACCTCCTAAAATCTTCATTAGGGATGTGCACATACCTAATCCATGATTAGGATGTGTCACATCCTCCGACTTTTGCAAGTTAGCTTCTAATCCTCCTTAATCCCTAATCATCTTTTAATCACTGATCATTTAAGATTAATTAGTACTTTGGTCAACTCTCCCCATCCCCTAAGGAATTTATAATTCCTTTTTATTCATCCAAGGCTCCTCTCTTCCCCATGTGAGTTTTTAATTCACTTTTATTCCTCCAAGGAATCTGCGCTTCCCCATGCAAGTTCTAGACCTTTGACTTGTCACATCATATGTGCTAAAGTCTTCTAGAATCTTTGACTTATCACATCAAGTCACATCTAGGTAAGTACTTACCTTTTTCAAGGACCTCATTTTATCCAATGTACTTTCCACCTCTACTTTTAGAACCTTGTCGTATCCACAAGATTCTCTAATCATGTGAATTTTTAATTCACTTTTATTCACCCAATATTCTCCTCTTCCCTATGTGATCATTGAGAGGTCACATCATCCCTTTTCCAAGGTACTTGTCCTTCCTCCAGATCATTGTCCTTCATTCCACTTCACTTCCACATCACCACATCCTAGGCCATCTCACATTCCACATGTCTAGATGTGAGCGCTTGTGATTCCTCAACTCACCATAGCCCTTCATCTTGGCCTTGTTGGTTTAATCTCAACCATTGAATTCTATAGAGAATTAAAATTCCTCTATAAATACCCCCCCTCTTCTAATGCATAAGAGAAAACTTAGTCATTTTACACCCTTTTGCTACAAAAATTTCCCACTCAATTTACAAGAATCGTCTTAGCCATTTAGCCATGTCATTTAGCCATTAGCATTAGCATTGCATTTTTCCATTGTAGTTTCATCAAAATATCATATTATTCATCTTGCATTTAGCCATATAAAGAGCATACAAGCATACGACATCAAGGTCCAACCAAGGGATCTCAAAAGTAAAGAAGCTATAATCATTTGTTATCTTATTTCTTTGTGTTTTTCCCTTATTGTATAATAGTTTTTTTGCATCTTTAGAATAGGATAAACATCATGGCTTCACATTTATGGTATGCCCGATGGGACCCACAAATGGGTCCCTTCATTTCATGTTTGTTGTTGTTAAGTTTGTATGTAGGAATAGGTTGTAAATGGGCAGATTTTCCCTACAGAAGTGCATATATGCCCTTCTAATTGTTGTAGAAGTGTAGATATGCCCTTTTGATTACTACAAAAGTGTAGATCTATGCCCTCTTGATTGTTGTGAAAGTGTAGATATGTCATGTTGATTGTTGTAGAAGTGTAGATAAGCCATCTTGATTGTTGCAGAAGTGTAGATACACCCTTCTGATTGTTGTAGAAATGCAGATACACCCCCTTGATTACTGTAAAAGTGTAGATACACCCTTCTAATTTCTACATAAGTGCAGATACGCCCTCTTGATTGCTATAGAATTGTAGATACACCCTCTTGTTTGCTATAGAAGTGCAGATACACCCTCTTGTTTGTTGCAGAAGTGCAGATACACCCTCCTGTTTACTGTAGAGGGGAAGATACACCCTAGTTTACATTTTGTTTCTAATAATTTATTGCAGAGGGGTAGATATGCACTAGCTTACATTTTGTTTTTAACATTTGTCTGTAGAGGGGTGGATATGCCCTAGTTTACATTTAATTTTCTTATAGTTGATTGCAGAGGGGTGGATATGCCCTAGCTCACATGTTATTTTTAACATTTGATTGTAGAAGAGTGGATACACCCTAGTTTACATTATGTTTCTAATAGTTTATTGCTAAGGGGTGGATATGCCTTGGCTCACATGATGTTTTTAACATTTGACTACAGAGGGGCAGATACGTCCTAGTTTACATTATGTTTCTAAAAATTTACTACAGAGGGGTGGATACACCCTAGCTCACATTTTGTTTATAAAATTTGACTGTAGAGGGGTGGATATGCCCTAGTTTATATTATCTTTCTAACATCTTATTATAGAGGGGCATATATGCCCTAGCTTACATGCTATTTTTAACATTTGACTGCAAAGGGGCGAATACACCCTAGTTTACATTTTATTTTCTCACAGTTGACTACAAAAGTGCAGATACACCCTCTTGTTTGTTGTAGAAGTGTAGATACACCATCCAAATTACTGTATAAATGAAGATACGCCCTACAATTTTCTACAAAAGTGCATATATACCCTGAACAAGACATTCTAAAAGGTGAAAATAGGCATTTTAGCTTCATTTTTGTCTCATTTTTTTGTTGTTTTCAAGTTCTAACCCCCTAACCTTATTTTTTGGTGGGTACAGTTGATTTTTTTGCTAACATTTTGCACCATATTTTTGTAATTGATGAAGAATAATGGTTAAAACAAGTAACACTCGCTTGCAGGGCCATTCATTTGATCAAATTTTAAAAAATTTCCTTGTTTTCATCTAGGCACATAGTTTACGTAGGGTAAAGTAAAATTTACAGCTTGTTGTCTCTATTTTTATGTCACCCAAGTGGGCACTAGTATTTTTTTGCTTTCCCCTTGTACTTTGTGTGAGCCTAGGGAGTAGCTAGAAATTATTAGTGCCTTCTTTTTAGAGGGACCTGCTTGGGGATTTCATCACCCCAAGGGATAATCCCAACCACATGAACCGACAGGGTATAGAAAGTGGGGAGAGCCAAAGCTCTGTGGCTAGCAGAGCATTGAAGCTAGGGTGATACCTAGATAGATGTGAAGAGTTGGTTTGAGCCCTTCAGTATCTCATTGAAGTTCTTGACTCATTCTTGTGAAAGGCTAGTGTTCATGGTCTGGGCCTCATGTATCAAGAGTATATCGAGGACTCCCTAGAAGCCTTGTGCATACTAGATTAAGACCTTTGTTTACCATAACCTTAACACTAATCATAGGATTGTGCTTGTTTAAAGTGTCTTATTGTGAGAAACTAGTAAATTTTTGACAAGTCAGCCTCATTGTTGTCATTTCAAGTCCTTACCATAGTCATTCTCATCCAAACCTAGTCTCTATTTTCCAAAGAAAGGTGGATACGCCCTACATTTTATTGTAGTGGGGTGGATTTTCCCTATATTTTATTGTAGAGAAGTGGATATGCTCCCCCTAACAGACAATTTTGTTCCATTTAACCATTCCAAGCCTCCCTTTAACTATTCCAAGCCTACGTTCAACCAAATCTACTTCATACGGATGACCAATTCTACTTCTTCAACCAAATATACTTCCTATGAACAACCAAATCCACTTCCTACAGATGACAAAATATTCCTTCTATGGATGATCAATTCCACTTCTTCGACCAAATTTGCCTCCTACAAACAACCAAATACACCTCATAACTTTCTACTCGGTGCTAATAATTCAAAATTATTTCCACCATCAAAAAGGTCTCCAAGAGTAATAAATTCCAAAGCAAGTTCCAACCCAAAATTTTACCTTGAAGACCACTGAAAACACAATTAACTACGACATACAAAAAACCAAAAAAAAGAGAAATTTTTAATTTTTAGTTTTCAACAATCTCATCACTCTTGGACCTTTTCAAACCATAATCTAAGCTCCAATCCAATTCATTTATTAGATTTGATCCCATCATCTAAATCTGATCTTTAATCCAATCCCCATTTGAGCTTAACCTCAATCCCAACTTGAGCTTTAGTCCACCTATATCTTCATCCATATTCTTCCAATCCATCCTATTCTTCTTTTCATCATCTATTATTTCATTCTAATCATCTATTCCCATCTGCATCCATCTGCATCCATTCCATCTAACATCATGAATCCTTATCCTCCTCCTGTACAACCAAAAATAGTAGTCAAGAGGAATCCCCACTACGTTGATGATGATAACGAAATTATTGTTGATCAAGATGAGTATAATATAGATCCCCTTGATTTTTTCATTGCTAGCAAGCTTCTTTTGATCCCCTCTCCAAGTTCATCCATTATATCAAACTATCCCTCCATGCCTTCATCTGCATCTAATAATAGTCCTTATGCTACCCTTGACAAGGGATATCTAGTACCCTCACCATCCACATATCCATCATGTCCTCCCTCTACATATCTCATCTATCTGAAATCCACATCCTCCTATAGTAATCCCCCATCCCCATACTCTTATCCCTATCATCATCAACCATCACAATATCCCTATCTGAAAAGTCTAACATTCGCATATTGCTAACCTCCATCCATGACCTCCTATGTAAATCCTCCCACATCATTTTACACTATTCCACCATCCCAATCTTCCCATCCTAATCCAGCCTTCACATCCCCTATCCTAATCCCACATCCACATCTTCCCATCTTAATCCAGTGTCCATATCCTCCTATCCTAATAAACCATCCTAATCTTCCCATCCTAATCCAACATCCACACCTTCCTATCATAATCCACCATCCCAATATCCCTACCTTAATCTGACCTCCACATATTACTATCCTAATCCTCCATCCATGTCTTCCCATGATAATCCACCACCCACATCTCCCAATCTTAATCCATCATCCACATATTCCCACTATTATTTGTTCTCTGAATCTTCTCATCCTAATCTATCCTCCACATCTTCCTACTATTATCCACAACCCCAATCTTCTCATCCTAATATATCATCCACATTTTCCTACATTCCTCCCTCATCCCAATCTTCCAATACTAATCCCTCATCCAAATCTTCCTACAATTACCCACCATCCCAATCTAATCCAACATTTGTATCCTCTTACATCTCTCCCCCCTTCATCGCATTATATCTCAATCCTCCCTCTAGAAATAACCCGCCTAGTCCTCAAACCACTCCTATTCCTCCATCTAGTCCTATCCACTCATCTAATCATTATCCTCCATCTCCTCCTATTTCTACATATAATCCTAATCCATCATCCATTTCCATCCCCTCACCTAACCCTAATCCTCCATCTCCTCCTAGTTCTACATATAACCCTAATCCACTGATCCCTAATCCTCCATCCATTCTAATCCCCACGTCTAATCCTAATACACCAATGCCTAATCCTATCCCTCCATCCATTCCCACCACCCCATCTAATCCTACATCCCTTTCACATGTCGTCCAAGGAATCATGAAAGAAGAGACACCATTCCCTCCCACTCTATCATGTACAATCACTAGTGATGAGGCCCTCCTCCATCCTACACCTATTACTCTCATTGCCATTCTTGACACTGTCCAAATAGTTGAGCCCATCAAAACCATAGAATCAATTGAATCCCCATCCACCCAATCCATTGGAGACATCTAATCCACTCCTTCTAGTCCTAAGATTACCAAATTTAAATCCCATGACCTCCATGAAATCCTCCATCCTCCCATCTCCCCCACCTAAGGAGTGCCTCAAAAAATCCTCCATCATCATGCCTCCTACACATGTTGATCCATGCCAAGGGCTTGATCCAAAGCACACAAACATGGATCTTTCCATCTCATCCACTCCATCCTATCTACTCCATCTCAAGATCACACCAACCCTCTCGCTCCATCCCATGATCCCCTTTGCACTCAAGATCCAATCACTCCCTCGCATGATCCCTTATCACTTTTTTCCCCAATTCTAGATCTTTTCATACCAACTAATCCCTCTCATGATCCATTCCTACTCATTCCTCATGACTAGGACACTACTATACCCTCATCCCCATCACATGATCCTCCATCACCACCCAACCCTGTCATCCCAACACCACTTTTATATCACCTCAGTAACATTACACTCATCCATGGTGGTCTCCTTGCAGAAGGAAAAAAAAGTATATGAACCACCCATACTCCTTCACCTAATAATTCACTCACATAATTATTCCAAAAGAATAAGCATCCTACCCTAAATCATATGCTCATGAACATGAACTATCAAGGAAAAGATTTAGGTCTTCATGAGGAAGGTACTTTAGAGCCCATCCTAGTCCAAGAACATCTAGGAACACACGGTCTTGGATATATCTCCCAAGACTCACACTCCAAAGATGTTGGTTCAACCTCCATACATCCTAAATGATCCTCTTCTAAAGACACAAGAGGTACTTCTCATCGATCCATCAAATCATTTGTCTCCATCCACCCTCCCCCATCATATTACCTCAAAACAACTGTCCATATTCCTCCTTCATCCTCTAAGTCCATTTTGGGTCCTTATGTCCCTTCATCCACCATCATTAATTTTCCATCCCCTACATCTACTTTGGGTCCTTATGTCCCTCCATCCACCATAATAGGTCCTCCATCTACCGCAACATCCATTTTGGGCCTTTATATCCTAAAATCACCTACTCCATTTCATCCTATTCATTCTTTCCTCCATCCATCACCTATCCCTAGTACACAACATAAAAATTCTGATTAGGATCAACAAAAGCACCCCTCCATGCATGTTATCTCACATCCTCCATCCACACATCATCGTCGCAATATTACCTCTATCACTCCATTCACATCTTCTCCATGTCATCCCTCACCTCCTACCCATCCCATTGCTACTTCAAGATTTTTGGATGCCAAAGAAAAAATGCATAAATCTAAATATCCACATGAATCTCAAGCTTCTCGTGTCCCCTTCACAAGACCTGTTGATGAAAAGAAAAATCAAATCCAAAATCAGAATCATACCCATTGGCCACAAAATCCCACCAAAGCAAAGATCAAAGCCATGTGGATCTTGAAGCAAAAATATGTAAAGCCTTCAAATAAAAAATCTCTAATGGCATCCAAAGTTTCTAATCCCAAAACTAATAATTCACATCCTCCATATCCTAAATCTATTTTGAGTCCTTATGTCCCAAAATTCACTATTCCAACACCTCCATTATTTCCACATTCTCCATCCATCAACCCTCCTATCATTTCACATCCACCACATATGCCTATGTTGGTCTTGAACACCTTCCCTTATCACACATCCACTGCATCATTCCATCCATAAAATTTCCAACACCCCATCCGCTATCCCCCATATCTTTCCCATCCAACCCCTTTGATCCATTCTCTTGCCTAATCCATCCATTCTAATAAGGTTGTACCAACATACAATGGTCACTTTAAACATAGGCTCTTATTACCTCATATGGAACTTGATGATTGAGTCCTTCATCCACATGCTCTATCATATGTCATATGAATCCATATCCTCCTCCATCCCCATCCATATTTCTATCTGAAAGGTTCCAAAAATCAAAAAACAAAATCAAAAATTAAAAAAATAATTAAAGAAAAAAAGAAAATAGTAAAGAAAAAATCATTCATCTAATGGTGAAATCTTGGCAAACAAGCACCTTGGATAAGTACCGTTATGAAAACTTGGAAAACAAGCATCATGCGTAAAACCCACATCTAGTCTACTTCCACGATTGGGGGAAAAATCCACCTACGCATTCCTTTCCTCCATCTCCTACATCTTCCTATCTTCCCCATCCTATCATATCCCTTCTACCCCAGTCCCTCCATCTTCCTTGTGATCTTGACCTAGATAGGGGCCAAAATATATACATGCTTTGGACACCTCTTTGCATATGTTCCCCTCCTCCATACATTGTCATATCTCTTATCCTCCCCATCTAAATTTTCTGATCCATGCTTATTATCTATATCCATCTACCTTCATCATCCATCCATCATGTCACCACCCATATCCCACTATCCCTCTTGCCTCATCATTCATGACACATATAGAGTTGGGGAATCTCCTTATTTGTGATCGAGTGCTTGGAGACATCGTTCATCCATCACTCTAGGTAATCCTCTCCATCTCCCCATCTGGACCATCCTTACCTTCCCATCCAGTAATCCCTACCATCTACCAAATCCTTATCTTCCTATACTCTCATCCACTAGTCATTTTCCATATTTTCATCCTTATTTTCCCATCCATTATCCATCCAATAATCCATTCCATCCTTCCAATTCCTTATCCCTCTATCCACCTATCCTAGCATATTTCAATCTCCCCCTCTTTATCCATCCATCCATTTGCTTCTATTTTCCTCCTATCTCATAATCCCTTGCCATTGGTATCTAGATATAGGTTACCCCCATGCAATCCAAACCTCCCTCTCATCATTCCTATCTATTTCCCACATCTTTCTCATATCTTCATTTCTCATCTATCCATCATCTCCCCTTCCCAATTCATATTCTAATGATCTAAATAACTATCCCATCCCTGAGCTTCACATAATACATCTCTTACACATATCAATCATCCCATATACATAGCCTATCATGTCTCATCATATCGGCTCCATCCTTTTATCCATTAATCATGGTCATCTCATCATCCCTTATTCATTGTATGTCATTGGTCTCATGTCAAACTATGTTGCCCTGATGCTTTCACATAGGCAAGGTCGATCATTTGATCTACCCCTGAGGATCGCTCTTGTCTGTCTTGTCTCGGTCATCCATTGAGGTCTCCATTCTCCTCTTTTCATTTTATTCTTGGTCATTCGTTGGTATTTTATTGAAATATGAGGGCTCTGCACTTTCATGTAGGCAAGGCTAATATTGGATCGACCCCTGAGCCCCTAATTCATTAGGATGTTTTGGTCTTGTGTCAGTCTTGTGTCGTGTATTGTATCCTCAAGTATGCTCTTATCTAGCTAGTCCTTCACAAACAAGATCCACTTGTATCATCAGATCCAATCGGTTTTGAATATCCTATATCATATTGATCTTTTCATTTAGTATCAATTATTGGTCTCAATAGGATACATCCTTCCTAATAGACCTCATCAACCCCATCCATTCTCTTCATCCTATGGCAAAGGATGTGTGAAATTGATTATGATATTTTTATGCTTTTGGATTTTGTTTATCATTTGAGCTCCCTATCATCACTTGTCTTGTTTGCCTTGGTCCATCATATCATGGTGTTCTTTGACTAGTAAACATAAGGGTGTATCTTGATCTTTTCTTTGTTGTTATCTTCTCGGTTTTCCGATGTAGTACCCACCAAGACTCATGCTATATTGTGTTATGTTGGGCCATGCTTTTGTGCTTGTGGTTATTCCAATACCTGGCCTAACCAAGGTCTTCATGACTTTGGGGTGTTGGAATAGCCTTCTTGTCTATTGAGTTTATTTATGCATTGGAAACTAATCCGCCTTGGTTCTTCCTACCCTAGCACTTGGTGTCTTACGCTATAGAAAAAACCAATGCTCTCAAGATGGAAAATTGCATTAGGATTGCATTTCATTTTCTATTCCATCATCGTGCATGTATCCCCCATCCTCATCCATTCAATCTCTAAAAAATCATCTAATCACATCCTTGGTCTTGTTCCCAACCATGCTACAAGCCTTGATCCAATCATCACTGTCATCATCAACATTGGGATGTATCCTTCCCTATCTGTTTGTGTTGTTTTGGGATGTATTCTTCCCTCATCAAAAACCATTTTTTCAGGATGTATTCTTCCCTATCCTTGTGCTTTTTTGGGAGGTATCCTTCCCTCATCAAGAAAAAATTCATCATCATCATCGGGATATATCCTTCCCTCTCCTCATGTTGTTTTTGGATGTATCCATCCCTCATCAACAACACTCCATCCATCATCAACCCATTTTGGCTTGTAGCTTGACTAGGGCAACATCACCTTTTTCCTTACATCCATTTGTGCTTCCCTATCTCCCATTGCTAGATCATCCTTTCTTATCCATCACTTTATATCATTATCCTCACATCCCCTTTCATCATCTCATCCATTTTGAAAGCACACCCATGTTCTCTTGAACCCGTATGTCCTCTGGAGGGGGCATCCTCAATCCCTAATCTTCATCATTTTTTTTTCCTTCCTAAGTCACCCTTTTGAATGACTAGGGAATCTTTTCCAATCTAACCATCTTCTTCTAGGTTCTATGTTTTAATATTCTTTGAAATGATGCTACTTCGTAACACCATCTCAAAGAGGGAAAAAATGTAGACACCTTAATTTGGAGACTTCATTTTTCCATATTCATCCCCTTATCTACATTAATTAAGTAATATCACTATTATTTAAATAATACCTCTAAAGTTCTTCTAATCCCTAAGGTATCAAGTTAAATAATTAAATACCTCACTTTTGATAGGTGTTTTGTGCATAGCAACAACTCAAACATAACATAAAATATCCTATATCTCTTGAAAGGTTGATCTCTATTAGAAAAGAGATAACCCCAAGGTCTCTCAGGTGTCAGGTCATGACAATGTAGTAGAACCACACAGTGATAAATGTGAAAATGTTGGTAATCATAAAGGGACCTTGCAAAACAAATTTTGGAAGCTCTAAACTTGTCAGACTTTACAATAGGTGGATACTCGAATTCCTAGTTCCAACTGAAGTTCAAAGAAATAATAAAAGATGAGGGTTTTATAAATTCTAAGATTAAAGTTACTTGTAAAATCAACATCATTAATAATGAAATACTTGGAACAGACCGATCCTTTAAAACTAATTTTTGTTCAACCCAAGCTATACCTGCAATCCCATAGAAATAATGCAATCTTCTAAGGTATTAAAGATTTTCAGATTATAAACATTCATTCAATGGACCTGGATGAAGGCCTACAATTGAAATAAGCACACAAGTATCAGGTGCAAGTTGACTTTCTACAACAATCCCATAATCAAGAAGTTGCCCAAAGTATGAACCAGAGATCGCTACAACACTCCAAGCATCAAATCACAAATACCACTAAATTATTTAACTCTAATCTAAATGAATTTAGATATCCCCAAGCAATTTCAAAGATAGAACAAGAACCATGCATAAAAAATCAATTCAAAGAAGGAACTAGTAATAACATAATTTCTTCACTTGCATCAAATGATCAATGATTACAACAATTCAGGTGTTTTGTGTTATAAAATTTTCTTTAAATATGACCAACTTCTGATGCTAACCTTCTGCTCTAATTCTAACAAACTAACTAACTGTCTAAACTATCTAACAACTAACTTAACCAACTTTGTTTCCAAAACAATCACCAACTTTCACTAACTAACCTTGCCAAATGAGGCCAAAGGCCATACTTATAGAAATCCTACCCTTGCGAGCCAAAGTTAGGGTTACAAAGAAGGTCGGCCACCAACCAAATCAGCCCAGACAACCAGCAATAAATCATCATCCCACATTGAATTCCTGAGGTGCCCTCCTTAGATCAGCCTTGGACTCTACAAGCCTCAAATCAGGCAAAATGAACCCACAGGTCGCATCTACCATTAATGCCTCACCTATACGAACAAAATAAAAACAATGCACACACAACACTAGTTTGAATAAGAGCCACTGATAAAACCTGAGCTAGGCAAACAAATAACTTAGATCGCGTCAAACCAATTTGAGCCCTCCACGCCACGTCTTCCTTGGATCAATGGCCACTGAATGCCCTGACCTTGCATGCACGAATGGGTTTTTCCTTACCGTGATCGCAATGTGTACTTGACTGCACCCCACATATCCCACCAAATATTCAAAGTACACCCATCCTTCCTTCAGCCCTGACAAAAAAATTTAGCTTGATCCAACTTGCATTCAAAAGGACCACAATTAATGCTCAATACATCATCAAAATCCAGGTCAGTCCACAAATTTCCTAAGGCAAGAAAACCACACACAAACCAAAGCAGAAGCGGGACCAAAATAAGACGGGAATGAAAACAAGACCAAAATAGGAACGAAGACAAAACAGGCAGAGGCAGAACCAAACCCGATGGAAGCAGCCAAAAAACAAATGGTGGCAGAACCAAAAAAAGGACAAGACTCTTTGCAAATTGTCAAGTTCAGATCCCACCCCGGTTTTGGTTGCAACAAAAGAAATAAAAACCAAAGTAGACCCAAGGGGATGAAACCAACCCGAAGGGCGAAGACAAGAAAAACAACAAAGAAAACAAGAAGGTGAGAAGCAGTGCTAGAATGAGAATGAAAACTAAACTCTGAACTTTGTTAAGGTTCACTGTTCAGTTGCATCCCAGTTCCACCCCCGTAAAAACAAAAAACAAAGGAAAACCAAAGAAAACCCAAGGGAGGAAACCAACCCGAAGGGTGAAGACAAGAAAAACAACGAAGGAAACAAGAAAGAAGGAAGTGGATCTAGAATGGGAATGAAAACCAAACCATGAACTTTGTTAAGGTTCAAAGTTTAGTTCCATCCTAGTTCCACCCCTCATAGATGAAATAAAAAGGCGAACTAAGGAAAACCCAAAGGAGGAAACCAACCTAAAGGGTAAAGACAAGCAAAACATCGAAGGATACAAGAAAGTGGGAAGCGGAGCTTGAACGGGAATGGAAACTGAACCATGAACTATGTTAAGGTTCAAAGTTTAGTTCCATCTTGATCCTACCCCCAGTAGATGAAAGAAAAAAGGAAACCAAGGAAACCTCAAGGGAGGAAACCAACTCGAAGGGTCAAGACAAGCAAAAAAATGAAGGAAACAAGAAATCAAGAAGAGGAGCTAGAAGAGGAACACAAACTAAACCGTGAACTTTGTTAAGGTTCAAAGTTCAATTCCATCCCGATCCCTCCTCCGAAAAAATAAAAGAAACAAGGCCTTAAGAGGAAAATAGAAACTCCCAAGACCCAAACAAAAACACCAAGGGAAAACAAAATTCAAAGGGAAACCCACCCCAGAGAGGACATCCATGAGACTCCAAAACCACCAGGAACTTAACACAAAGGCACCCAAAACCAAGACAAGCACCAAACACCAAAAATCCCTAGATTTTCAAAGATAAGCTCAAAAAGGGGCAAGGCTTTCCATAGGAAAGAGCCAAAAGGGTAGGAAAAAGAGGGTCCCTACTTTCAATGGGGCATGTGTGCAAAATTGCACAACATTTACCCCTTTAATTTCCCTTTCATCCAATGAATTAAATAAATATGACATTCATTTAATTCTTCACCTGCCACATCACTTTCACTTAATAGTAACCCACCTCCTAATTTCTTCATTAGGGATGTGCTAATACCTAATCCTTGATTAGGATGTGTCACATCTCCAAATTTTGCAAGTTGACTTCTAATCCTCCTTAACCCCTAATCATCTTTTGATCACTGATCAATTAAGCCTAATCAATACCTTGGTCAACTCTCACCATCCCCCAAGGAATTTTTAATTTATTTTTATTCATCCAAGGCTCCTCTCTTCCCCATGTGAATTTTTTATTCATTTTTATTCCTCTAAGGAATCTTCTTTTCCCCATGCAAATTCCAGAACCTTTGACTTGTCACATCACATGTGCTAAAGTCTTCTAGAATCTTTGAATTGTCACATAAAGTCACATGAGGGTAAGTACTTACCTTTTTTAAGGACCTAATTTTATGCAAGTTACTTTCCACCTCTCCTTTTAGAACCTTGTCTTATCCATAAGATTCCCCAATCATGTGAATTTTTAATTCACTTGATTCTCCTCTTCCCTATGTGATCATTGAGAGGTCACATCATCCCTTTTCCAAGGTACTTGTCATTCCTCCACATCATTTTCATTCCTTCCACCTCACTTCCACATCATCACATCCTAGGCCATATCACATTCCACATGTAAAGATGTGAGGGCTTACGAGTCCTTAACCCACCATAGCCCTTCATCTTGGCCTTGTTGGCTTAATCTCAACCATTGAATTCTATAGAGAATTCAAATTCCTCTATAAATACCCCCCTCTTCTAATGCATAAGAGAACACTTAGTTATTTACCAGCCTTCTACTACCAAAATTTCCCACTCAATTTGTAAGCATCATCTTAACCATTTAGCCAAGCCATTTAGCCTTTAGCATTAGCATTGCATTTTTCCATTGTAGCTTCATCAAAATATCACATTTTTCATCTTGCATTTAGCCATCTAAAGAGAATACAAGCATACAACATCAAGGGCCAACCAAGGGATTTCAACAACAAAGAAGGTATAATCATTTGTTATATTTTTTATCTTATTTCTTTGTGTTATCGTTCCTTAGTCTAATCTTGAGGTGTACCTTTATGTTTGTCCTTTATTGCATAATATATTTTTTTCATGTTTACAATAGGATAAACATAAAGGCTTCATAGCTACCCCTCTACCCCTTGCAAAGATTGAAGTGAAAAGGATAATAGTGCTATAATTATCTCATGTTTACTGGTAATATACTATAAATATTTGAGCATAAGAACTAGCTATTGTTTATACGGTTTCAATTAACTAGTTCGAATAAAAGAAGAAACAAAATCAACATTATAAATCAATTCTTGACCCAAAATGACCATAAGAGTAGTTGAAGCACAAAGAAGTGGCACATTATTTAGGCATTTATTTAGAGTAGATGTAGAAGGAATTATTTGCAAAAGGTTTGTGTAAGAATCATGTGAATGGGTAGGCACAAAGATATCCAAATACATGATTAATTCAAGCATACTAGAACCATCAACAACCAAGATATAAAGTCCTTTCACATTACTGTTTATTGGTGATGCTATTATAATTTCTATATTTCATTATGATTCTTTTTTTCATATAAATTTTTGTTTTGTATGTATTACCTTTCAAGTTAAAACATATTTTCATGTATTATATATTATGATTGAACAATAAAAATCATCACCATGTTTTTTCAAGTTAAGTGTATGAATTATAAATTAGTGAAACAAAGAAAAAAGAGGGGGGTATATCACACAAATGAATTTAATCAAATGGATACACTCCCAAATTTTTATGCTTAATGTTTCACTCAATCATGAGGGGTATAATGTATAAATAACAATAGAAAAACTAAACTAACTATTATAATAGAAAATAGGAAGATTTTAAGATGTTGAAATGATGTGTACCTTGTTCAAAAAGTTTTGTTTCAGGCCTCACTGAGTACTCATTCGTCAAGTGGTGAATGGGTCCCTACTAGGGTTCTGGAAAAGTGATTTATGGGTTTTGTTATTCAATGTTTTCACACCTAGATTCTAGGTGTTTATCTCATGAAAGTCGGAAATAAATTTTGTAGAGTACTTTATGTGATCTTGCAAGAAATATGATAACTTTTACAACTTTACAATTTTGACAACTTTTGCAACTTTTTTTCTCCACTTGATCTTCAATCTAAAACCTACAATCACACTTCAAAGGAGAAGAAAAGATGTTGATTGTTAAAGAATATGGGTTTTCCTTGGTGAAACATTGTTTTGGTAATTAAAACTTGAATTGAAACAATTCATAAAGGGAAAGATGAATGAAAAAAGTAATGATACACCTCACCAATCCTTAAATGAACCTTGGATTGAAAATATGAAACTTAGCATGAAATGGCCTCAATGAGTGTAGATATTGATCATGAAATTTACATAAGATAACAAATTTGAATGCTTGAACTTGATCACCAATGCTAAAAGATCACATTAGCTCAACAACATGTAATACTTTGTGGTTATGAATTAGATCTTTGATTTCTACAATAAAAATTCAATAATCTACCCTTGAATGCTCTATTATGCTCTTATGAAAGTTGGTTGATCTCATGAAAGTATTAGGTGAAAGTATAGTGAAATATTAACTTCATCTTCACTTGATCTTGAACTTAAAACCTCCAATAACACATCAAAGGAGAAGAAAAGTTGCTGATTGTTAGAGAAAAGGGGTTTTCCTTGGTCAAACATTGTTCTGGTAATTAAACCTTGAAGTGAAACAATGCATAAAGGGAAAGATGAATGAACAAAGTAATGATACACCTCACCAATCCTTAATTGAACCTTGGATTTCAAATCTGAAACTTATCATGAAATGGCATCGATGAGTGTAGATATTGATCATGAACTTGACATAATGTAAAATATTTGAACACTTGAACTTGATCACCAATGCTATAACATCACATTAGCACAACACACATGCAATAATTTGAGGTGATGAATTAGATCTTTGATTTACATAAAAAAAATTCAATAATCTACCCTTGAATTATTTCTCTATCTCATGAAATTATTAGGTGAAAGTATAGTGAAATATTCACTTGATCTTCACTTTATATTCAACCTAAAAACTATAGTCACACATCAAAGGAGAAGGAAAATTGTTGATTGTTAGAGAATAGGGGGTTTCCTTGGTCAAACATTGTTTTGGTAATTAAATCTTGAATTGAAACAATGCATAAATGGAAAGATGAATGAACAAAATAATGATACACCTCACCAATCCTTAATTGAACCTTGGATTGAAAATCTGAAACTTAGCATGAAATGGCTTTAATGAGTGTAGATATTGATCATGAACATGAAATAATATAACAAATTTGAACACTTGAACTTAATCACCAATTCTACAACATCACATTAGCTCAAAAACATGAAATACTTTGAGGTGATGAGTTAGATATTTGATTTCTACAATAAAAATTCAATAATCTACCCTTCAATGTTTTCTTGAATGCTCTATTATGCTTTTATGAAAGTTCCTTGATCTCATGAAAGTATAAGGTGAAAGTATAGTAAAATAACCTTATATTTATAAATACTTAACTTTAGACTAAATCCAAAAATTCAAATAACACAAGCCAACATCGGATCTAGGATTTGAAATTATTAGAATCCCATAAAGAATATGTTCCAAAAGGGGTGTCCTAAGTTAAGGAGAAACCATTTTCCCTATGGATAATGGGTCCTAGCTAGCATACTCAGCTAGGATATGATTTGGGGATATGAAATAAAATTCCAAAAAGAAGGTCCTTGAACCTAGGAAGGACATGTTTACCAAGTGATGAATGGGTCCTAGGTCAATAGTCTAGGACTCATACCTTGCTAGATTAAGTGTTGTGAAATATTATTAATGTGTCAAGTTTTATCCCTTAGAAAATGCAATAAATTAGGATTGTATTTGAATTTAAGGGGAAAATTAAGCTCAATTAACTTCATTTAATTTGTTAAGTCCATAGATTAGTGTGAAAGAGTAAAGAAGAACTTTACAAAACCTTAAATAAGATACAATTAAGTCCATTTTATCATTAATTATTCATTCACAAAATAAGTGTGAAAAAAGGTTAATTTTTTCAACGCTACATTTTTCACCACTTTAGTGAGAGTTTTCCACCATGTCAAACTCACACTAAACTAGACATTCAAGACACTTATGTATGCATCAATAACAAAGATACTAAATCATACACTATCAAAGACCAAGAAAACATAAAGGAGAAGGATCAAGCTTTGATAGTTCCAACGGGTTGTCAAACATGGTTGTTTGTCAGTGAAAAGGATCAAGGTTCAATAGTCTATCCAACATGATGTGGACCAAGTCTAGGTTGTTTGTCCAAAAACATTCACAAGAAAAACTTGATGTCTACTATGAAAAATACACGTGTAATCACTCTTGGGTAGTGGAACCTCAAGTCATCCACTAGGTGAGTATCCCAAAAGGGTGGAAAATGAGAGAATCATATTAGGCTCCCATACCATATCAAATTTATCCTCCTCATAATTTTTATAAGGCACCATAATGCTAAATGGTCTTACGAATATTTTTCCTATAATTTTTTGTTCAAGGGGATCTCGATTTGTTTAAGGTCTTCTTCTTAGGGAAAATTGTGCCTAATATCTCCAAGAGAGGACAAGTCAATAATATCAGATTGTTGCTTATGGAATACCTCACTTCAAATCATGCCACTAAGGGAAATCATACACTTAGAAATATCACACTCTTGGAGGACATCAAACCTAATGACACCACCAAGAAAAAAACAAATCAGAAGGAAAAAGAAAATCACTCCATGAAATATTTAAAATGTCAAAATATGTCATCGATGTATGGCCCCAATTTAAAGTGGTTGCTAACACCATTTTTCTGAGAAACAACTTTAAAGTATTCAATCCTTTATCCTAAGACATGATATCTTCCCTCATACAACCCTATTCCAAGTCATATGTTTCCAAAATAGAGCTACATCATGAACAAGGAAGGAGTGGTTGGCCGCACAAGTACAAAAGGGATTTATAGATTCGGGGTCAATATATATTTACTACAATATTTTCATAGAGATAAAAAATTTCATCATTCCCCAAATACTCATAGAACTGGAAGAACGACACATAGAGAGTGAAAAAAAATAAAAATCCTTTGGGTCAACATGGAAGAGACCTAAATGCCTCAAAAACTTGCATCATCTCCAAAAGGAAGACATAATACAAATGAAAAAGGATAAAATGTTTGCAACATAGAGAAGAATGTAGGTACATATAGAGTAATGCAAAAGAGAGATGGATATACAACAAAGGAAACAACATGGGGGATCACATTACACACATGCAATCAAATAAAGAAACATGAAAAATAAAAAGAAATCAATGTAATAGTAAGGCACATGTGAATCAACCTATAGCAAGTCATTTGCATACCAATCTTGATCGATATATATGGAATGTCGATGACTAGAAAAAGGGACTACAACACATACCAAAAATAGGACAAGGCTAACTAACCCCTTGCCCCCACTAGGTGCAGGACTAGGATGGGATGAGGTAGGTGATGAGAATGACCTCCTTGCAATAAAGAGAATAATTTTCAATGAATGTATAACATGTAATAGTGAGAATGTGAGGATCCTAAAAGTATTACATGGAAAGGAGAAGAATGGCATGCTATGCAATTTATTGGTAAAAATCATTGTCACTGAATTGAAAATCACTCAATATCAATTTTAATGCATGACACTCATCGGTAAGATGCCCAAGAGTTCTATTATATGCAAAATAATTCATGTTTTTCTTAGGTATGTTAAGTTTACTAGGAGGTGGCAATTTAAGCCAAGTTTTCTTAAGGATTTGTTCCATATTTAATTCTATTTAAGTATGTAAGAATGGAAATTTGTTGAGTCTGTAAGATTTTTGTTTCTTTCTTGATTCACCAACTTGTTGAGGTGGATATAGACAAGGAGGACTTGAGATGATCTTATCATTCTTGTTAGGCATTTGTTGTTCTTTAGGAAGTATAGTTATGTCAAGAGTAGGATCTTCATATCCTATTCCTTTTGTTTGATTAATATGAATTCTCTCTAAAATTATATGAATTTTATGCTCATTAGTTATGTGACATCCTTGGTTGGTTAAAATCTTAAATCCTTGGCCATAAGTCTCTTCTAGGTTGATAGGAGTGTTGGTCAATTTTTTAATATAAGATGAATGACTATGAGCTTGATTAGAGGAGATAGGTTCACTCATTTTTGGGAGTTTAGGCTTATTTGTGACTCAGTTTCAGAATGTAAAAGACCAAACATCTCAAGTTGTATAGGGTTTTTTAATACAAGGATAGAAAGATACATTATTCTCAAGATTATTAAGGAAATAGTTTATTAATTCATTCATGCCAATGTCATCTTCTTCAATGATGTCAACTTCATGAGTACATTCATTAGGAGTTGTGCGAGCATGTGTAGGTTCAATTGCATTAGGATCATTTCCAAAAACACAACTTGAAACATCAACCAAAGAGAACAAGGACTTCCATACATTGCTAAAACACATCCATTTTTAGGTTTTTAGACTTAAAACAAGGTAATTTGTTGATTACACTATTCAACAATTTGAAAATGAAATATTTTAAATGCAAGTTGGAATTTATACAATGCACTAAATGTACCAAATTAAGGTAGATCTAATGGAATGAATGAAATGGGAATTCAACAAACTGAAACAAAGATCTCAAAGTAGCAAATAGAAGCACAAAACTAAAGGTTTCAATTTTGAAAAATTTAGATTTAGGTCTGATCAGGGACTCATTCACCCTAGGATGAGTAGGTCTTAGATTAGGTTTTTGAAGTTTATTTTTACTGATTTTTAGGTCTCTTTTAATGATTTTTAATTTCAGGTATGTTATAGTAAGTTTCAGGTTTAGATTTATGTAAATGAAAGTTGAAAATTTGACAAAATGATGTATTAAAAGAATTAGTTTGATATGCAATTTTATTTTCAATTTTCAAATGAAATTTTATATGATCTAAATGATATGCAAGATGACTATTTTTATTTTTTTATTTTTCAGATTTAAAATATGCAAACAATGCAATTCTAAAACCCTAGATGAGATGCAATTTTGAATGCAAACTAAGACATCTTAAACTATATCTAATTCAATGAAAATTAATGCAAGATCTAACCTAAGATGAAAAGAGAGACTCCAAAATAAATAAATAAATAATGCTCAAGAAGTCAGGTTCACCAAAATGAAACAAAGAAAAAAGGAGAGGGGTATATAACACAATTGAAGTTAATCAAATGGATACACTCCGAGATTATTTTTCTTAATGTTTCACTCAATTATGAGGGATATAATGCATAAATAACAATAAAAAATCTAACCTAACTATTATAAAATTAAATAGGAAGGTTTTAAGATGCTCAAATGATGTGTACCTTATTCAAAAAGTGTTGTTTTGGGCCTCACTAAGTACTCATTCGCCTAGTGGTGAATGGGTCCCTACTAGGCTTTAGGAAAAGTGATTATTTGGATTTTTTTCTTCAATATCTGCACTCCTAGATCCTAGGTGTTTAGCTCCCAAAAGTTGTAAATAAATTTTTTAGTGTAATTTCTATGATCTTTCAAGAAAGATGACAACTTTTCAACTTTGAAAAAGTTTACAACTTTGGTTCTCCACTTGATCTTCAACCTAAAACCTATAGTCACACATCAAAGGAGAAGGAAAATTGTTAATTTATAGAGAATGGGAGTTTTCGTTGGTCAAACACAATTTTGGTAATTAAACCTTGAATTGAAACAATGTATAAAAGGAAAGATAAATGAAAAAAGTAATGCTCCACCTCACCAATCCTAAATTATACCTTGGATTGAAAATCTACAACTTAGCATGGAATAGCCTCAAGGAGTGTAGATCTTGATCATGAACTTGACATAATATAATGGATTTCAACACTTGAACTTTATCACCAATTCTACAACATCACATTAGCTCAACAATATGCAAGACATTTACATGATGAATTAGATCTTTGATTGATACAATAAAACTTTAATAATCTACCCTTGATTGCTTTCTTGAATGCTTTATTATGCTCTTTTGAAATTTTCTTGATCTCATGAACATCTTAGGTCAAAACATATTAAAATAACCTTATATTTATACTTAACATAAGATTGAATCTCAAAATTCAAATAACACAAGCTGACATCAGATCTAGGATTTGAAATTATTAGAATCCCACCAAGGATATGCTCCAAAAGGGGTGTCCTAAGTTAAGGAGGACCCATTTTTCATAGTGTGAATGGGTTATAGCATACTAAACTAAGACACACTTTATGGATATGAAATAATATGGCAAAATGGGGTGCCAAGACCTAGGAAGGACCTATTCTCTAGGTGGCGAATGGGTCCTAGGTCACTAGCCTATGAGTCATACCTGTAAGAGAGGGGAACAAACCACATCAAGGCTCCAGGTCACAAAGATCCAAGATCAAAGGGCTCCCTCAACTTACCTCACTCTAAAGGGATGGGGATCAAGAATTGAGAGCACTGTGTAGTAATTTTGTCACTCTTCAGACATGACTTTCAAGTTTAGGCTAGGCGAGTTGGTGTTTTGGAGTCAATACTACACCTAAGACAACTCTTTGTCTAAGGAGGGCAATGTAGTTTTGGAATGTAAATGTGGTGTGCTCGCATCTCTTTGGCATGCTAGAATGTGTATGGCTAGAAAAGAGAAAGTATAGTTAAAAATACCATACTAAAAAGGAAGTACATAAAGTAAAGATGAAGATGATAAAGTAGATAAATAAAAGCTAGGGTGATAAAGACAATCCCACAAAGATGCCAATTTGCTAGCTAGCTCCATGCATACATTCACCTACACACAAGAAAGAGGGAAAATTGTTGGGTCCATATAGGGGCCTACGTAGGTTAGACCCTTTCTTTGGTGTTTCCACATCCACTGATAGCTAGAAAGCAATGGAGTAGAGTAATATGATGAAGGAAGTAGAATGTAAGATTGCAATGAACACTACAAAAAAATACTATGCTACTCAATCAGATCGTAAATGAGAGGAGTTAAGTGTTACCACCTCCTCCCAAAATCTCACTACTCAATGGAGGAGAATGAAAGGTATGGATTTGGAAAAGTCACCACAACCATAGTGGTGATGAAGGGAGGCCTCCCAAGGCTCCAAACCCACACTTATAAAGTTGCCTCACATTTACAATGTGGAGATTATGGAGCTTGAAAGCTGCTGCAATGCTAAAAATTGGAGTGCTAGAATGTTGCTTGAGAGTGAAGAAGTGAAGTTGAATGTGTAGAGAGATTGCTAGAATGCCCAAAAGATGGAGTGAATGAATGAATAATGAATTTGAAGGTGGGATGAGAATAATCTACCATTTTCAAGGTTGGTTGATTAAAGAAGGATGTTACAATTTGACCCCAATCAAGTATGTAATGCCTCTGCTAGATTTAGACACAATTTTTTTTTAGGGATGACAACATGCCACATAGACATTTGTGCATCACATTTGCATCCTCAAAATATATTCTCTCACCAACACACAAGACGAATTCCAAGTGGATGGAGGGTAGATGGGTGATGTGGAAATTTTCCTTCATATTTTATTTTCTAAGGTGAGGGTATGTGAAGGGGGAATTTTCCTAAGGGATGTAAATTTGCTGCTATACATGTTCCCCCACTTTAGCCAGTATGGATACTGATGAGCACTCAATAAAGTAGATCGAAGAGATATAAATGTATACCTACACCATTGAGGAAGCAGACCGTGATTTGGCGAACTCGAAAGTGCAGGGCATGCAAAGGACTCCATAGCTCCGTAGAACTATGTGTAACATAGAAAAATGTATCCTTTACATTTTCACTCATTTGGGCCTTTCCTATAGATTTTGGCCCGATTTTGCCTAGATTTAATGTTGCAATGTGGCCAACACATTCACATTAGGCCTTCGAAACTTGTAAATCAATAAAAACCTAATGATGTCATACAAAGGTGTTGTGAAGTGTTGTAACACATTTTCTCACTTTTCTAAGACCTTTCTATTATAATTCACTTAAACAGCCGCTTTTTATCACTTACAAAGACTTATTTTAGAGTGTTTTAAGTTGTTTTAACATACTCTCATGCTCTCCTAGGCTTTTCATCAACAAATTGACCCCTTAATGCACTTATAGATCCTACTTAAGTGTGTTTTAGAAGACAATGCTATCAAAAAAATTTAATCACATTTTAATTCTCGACATCCACTTAAAATTTCCCAAGTGGACTAAGTTGCCACCTTGGGCAACTTAGTCCCATTTAGCATAAAAATCAAATTTAATCTGAATTTTTGGCAGGATATTGTCTTCTAAACCCTAAGGTCAGCTTGTGATGTGTTATTTTGGGAAATTAGGGAACAACATGTATAAATAAAGGGTTTTCCTCTCATTTTCCTCCTCCACTCAATCTTCTAGTAATTCATTCTTCTCAAGCAATCATCAAGAATTTAAAGCATTCCAAGCTCTTCAAGCATTCATCCATTGGAGTTGATAACTTGTATATCTTCAAACTTCTCCATCAATACTTTGGTGAGTTGTTGTACTTGCATGTTATTCAATCATCTTTTCCTTTACATTTCATTTCATTATCAAGGGTTTGATTATCAAAATGGGGTTTGACTAAGGCAAACCCCTATTCTCTGACCCTAACACCATGTTCCCCTCTTTGCATGTGTGTTTTGCATAATTTGTATGTAGATTAGTCAAAGAGCAAGGTACTAAAAGGTCTCATATTTCCATCAACATCATTCAAATTCAACAAACCCTAAAAGGAGCTTGAAGACAACCTACAAGTCAACATCTAAAGATTCAGATCTAGGTTTCTGTCAAAAATAGAAGTTCAAGTGGGTAGCTACAGATTCTAGTCTCAAGATTCCTCAAAGTCACAGGTGGACTAAGTCACGATCATTGGAAAATTAGTCCCACTTTTGGTCCTAAAAAGTGATCTTTGTAGTTCTGGACACCCATTTCCTCGAAACCTGTTATGACAAAGTTTCCTCATAGAAAGAATAAGTCACCCAACTTGGAGTAAGTGTCCCATTGATATTTAGTAGTATATTCTGGAAGATTCCAAAGCTCCTCTCCATCAACCTTCAGTTTCTAGGTGCACCCATTTTACTTCATTAAACTCTATTACTCTTTGTGCACATTTTAGGTCATTTCACATAGCCTTTTCAATACATTTGCATTACATTATTTTTCATTTAAAAATATAGTTCATCTCATTAGATTACAACATTTAGATACATAAAAATAACACACATCACACACATTTAACCCTTAATATTGAATTAACCCTCTAGTTTTGGGTGTCAAAGAACTCTCTCCTTCTAGGTGAAAACCCTACAAATACTAGGGAATCTCACTTTCTCTCAAAATATACAGTTCATTTTGGTGAACCCATCCTTAGAAAAAAATTTAATTTCTGATTTTTAGTGCACTTGCATCCTAGGGAAAGCTTGCATTAACATTGCATTAGGGTTTCACATTATTTTACATACTAGGGTTTTCAAAATTGAATTAGTGAAAAGCTCATATAACTTGCATTCTTTCATTGCAAGTTCATTGAAAAATCCCAAAATATTGTATTGTCATTTTGTATCTACATTTGAAAGACCTAAACAACATAAAAACCATTCAAAATTTATTAAAATTGCTTAAAAAATCACTGTTGGGACTAATTTACCACACTGGGTGACTTAGTCCACTTGAAAATTTTGCACTATAATTTATATAATTTCTAGAACATTAATTGCACTTTTGTTTCCTATTATTGCATTTCTTTTTTTGTTTCTAGATTTGTTGCTTTATTCGATTTCTTGCATTTAGATTGCTTTAATTATGGTTGTCTTTCAAAAAAAATTGGATGTCTTTCAAATCCTTGGTTGACATGTCAAGTTGTACCTTTGGAACTGATCCTAATGAACTTGAACCCACTCCTATTCAATAAGCTCCTAATGCATGTCCTCCTCATGATATTGACATCATTGGAGAAGATGATGCTAGCATGAATAGGTTCCTCATGATTTTGTTGAAAACCTTGAAGAAAATGCATCCTTTTACCCATCCATGAGATAACAAGAGATTCCTACCATATCACCTCTTAATACATTTGGTTACCTACATCTTGAAACACACAAAGAATATAAGTTCCCTACACAAGGTGAACCTAGTTCTTCTAAACATGCAACTAATCAACCATTTTATAATAACCGAGTGAAAAATACTCCAATCAACCTTCAAAAAACCTATGGAAAAGGTTTTACCATTCTGAGTAAACAATGAGGTAACACAACAACTAAACATGAAATACATATATTTTTATGAACAACTATCACCTGATGAAACTACCAAGGGATAGGCTATCAAGATCCCCCTCATAACTTCATGCTTCCTAAAGACTATCTTCAGCTTTATCATGATGGCATGGTGATCTTTGATTCCCCTCCTAATTTGGATTTTCTTCTTTCTAAAGATCAGTCACCATCTCATAACGATAACAAGGACAATACTAAGATCATAGAAGGACCTCTTCCCTAATCTACTCTCATGAAGTTGGAGAATCCAGTAGATGCAAGAGACCCTATAAATTACCAAAACTCAATTTTCCCCTTCACCCACCACCTGAATGCGAGAGGAAATTGTAAATACTCCTAAACAAAGACCTCATTATATTGCCACCTACGAATTGGCTGATGATATATCCTAAATATTTTAATGTTCCACAGTGTGCATATCATCAGGTTCTTGGACATACAAGTGATGAGTGCCATCACCTGAGAGAAATAATCAACAAGTATCATTTTGATGGCGATAATTGCTATCCCCTCAACCCATAAACTACTATCACATGCCTTATCATCTATAGTTGTAGAAGATTCTCTTCTCACTATAACATGATCCTTCCCATCACCCAACTCAGCTCATTGTTTCCTTGCACTTAGTTGGGGCAAGACATTGTTAGCCATGTCCTAGTAATGCATTTTCCCTTGTCCCTTAGTTGTGTTATTCACCTCCCACTTATACCAACTGAGATTTGAAGGTGGATGACTTGTTAGACAGTTAACTTGCATTTTCCTTACTAGAATCTTATGTGTTTTCTTCTTTTATGTGTTTTCTTGTGTGTAACATGTTTCCCTACACTATTCTATTTAATGTTCTCTCTCTTTGTGAAATTCTTATATTTGTATCTTCATTCTTCTATATGTCATGCATTTATTTCACTTTTCACTTTTGTTTTTGTCTTCCTTTTGGAGATGATGCAAGGGATTGAGACCACAATGTCTCCTTCATGCTGACCCAAAAGGCTCCTTTTCTTTTTTTCCTTTTTTCTTTTTCTTTTTTTCTCCTTTTGGGGATGATGCAAGGAATTTAGACAATATAGTCCCTTTCATATTGACCCAAAAGGCCCTTTTATTTTTCTTTTATTTTTTTCCTTCCTTTTGGGGATGATGCAAGGCATTGAGAAAACAATGCCCCTTTCATGTTGACCCAAAAGGCACATTTCCTTTTTCCTTTTCTTTTTTTTCCCATTTTAGGGATGATGCAAGGCAGTGAAATCGCAATGTCTCCCTCATGTCAACCCAAAAGGATATTTTTCTTTGTTTTTTATATTTTTTTGTCCTTTTGGGGACAATGCAAAGTGTCGAGACACCCTATGTCTATTCCATGTTGACCCAAAATGACTCTTTCTTTTTCTTTGTTTTCATTCTCTTTACGCCATTCTTCCAGTTCTATGTGTTTGGGGGGATGATGATAGTTTTGAGCTCTCTAAAAAAACATTGCAACAAAGAACATACTGACCCCAAATCAATAGATCCCTTATGTGTTTGGTGTTTTCATTTTGAAGGAAACCCCTTTTCTTTCCTTTTATTTATTTTTCTTCGCATGACACGACATTACTCAAAAACATATCATTTGGCATAGGGCTTTCCAATTTGGCTCTCATGTCATTTCTTTCTTTTTACCTTTTTTAGTTTGCTACTTTAAAGTAATTGCTCACAAGATGGTGTGTAGCAATTCCTTTAAAGTAGGTGCATACATTGGCACTATTTCCTTTTTGCATGTTTCTTTATCTTGGTTCTTAGTGTAGCCTTATTACTTCATATGATGTGTTTGTCACTTTCTGGATGACATTGGGTGTAATGTCTATCATGAGCTTGATATATCTTAGCATATTGCACTCTCTTAATAGCCTAATGTGACACACTGCATACCCTAAGTTGTGAATTTTCTATTCTTTGACTGATCCTATCTTGAAGACATTAGATACAATGTTTCCTAAGTTAAAGAGCTCACATGAACTAAGCAAGACTCCTTTGAACATCCTTTACATGTTGCATTTTATATTTTAAAATTTTGCATATATGGCCACCTTGAATTTAACACAACTTGTACGCATGTGGTTCCATCTTGCACTTGTTCATGAGATCCAAGCATACAAAGCTTTGATTGTCTCATGAAGCTCAAAAATCTTGCCTTTTTTGGTGCCTTCTCAAATTTATCAGGAAGTATAACTTTGGTATGGTTAAGCAAGAAGCCCAACCAATGACACGAATTTCCCCATAGCCACCTACATGTCTGTGAGTGCATACCAGCCATGAATGTATGCTTCTCACCTTTTTGGCCTTCTCACCTAGTGGACAACCAAATTTTTTTTCACCTTAGAGTGAGGATACTTCTTTCTAGAAAAACAACCTAGATCTTGTCCAAAACTAGCTAGACAAATGATCACAACTTGATTCAACATTACCTTTCTTTTCATTCCTTCACATCACTTTATTATGTCTGGTTTGCCATTGGATCTTTATCTTGGGGCCTTGATCATCCCTCTTGATTATTGTTGTCTCATCTTGCCAACATGAGTACATATGGATCCCTCCCAATATGCATGTCCTGGCTACTTTAGTGTGTGTTTGAAGTAGGTTCATCCTCTCACTAAAGTGGGGGCTCAATATAATGTAGAAAAATGCATCCTTGACATTTTCACTCATTTTGACCTTTCCTATGGATTTTGACCTAATTTTTCCTAGATTTAATGTTGTAATGTGGCCAACATAGACACATTAGGCCTTGAATGCTTGTAAATCAACAAAAACCTAATTATGTCTTACAAAGGTGTTGTAACACATTTTCCCATTTTTCTAGGATCTTTCTATTATAGTTCACTTAAACAACCCCTTTTTATCACCTACCAAGTCTTATTTCAGAGTGTTGTAAGGTGTTGTAACAAATGCACACTTTCCTAGGCTTGTAATCTTTTCTTATGTTAAATTGACCCCTTAATGCACTTATAGGTCCTACTTAAGTGTGTTTCAGAAGAAAGCCCTGTTAAATAACATTAATCACATTTTAATTCCTGACATCCACTTAAAATTGACCAAGTGGACTAAGTCACCACCTTGGGCGACTTGGTCCCATTTGGCATAAAAATCAAATTCAATTCAAATTTATGGTGGTCCGATATTATCTTCTAAACCTTAAGGTCAGCCTGTGATGTGTTATTTTTGGGAAATTAGGGTACAACATGTATAAATAAAGGGTTTTCCTCTCATTTTCCTCCTCCTACACTCAATCTCCTAGCGAATCATTCTTCTCAAGCAAGCATCAAGCATTCAAAGCACTCTAAGCACTTCAAGAATTCATCTAATGGAGATGATTACTTGGATATCTTCAAAATTATCCATCAAGGGTTTGGTGAGTTTTTGTGCTTGCATTTTATTCAATCATCTTTGCATTTAAATTTCATTTCACTATTTAGGGTTTGATTACCAAAATGGGGTTTGACTAAGGCAAACCCCTATTCTCTAACCCTAGAACCCATTTCCCCTCTTTGCATGTGTGTTTTGTAGAATTTGTATGTAGATTAGTCAAAGAGTAAGGTGCTAAAAGGTGTCATCTTTCCATAAACATCATTCAAAGTCAACAAACCCTAAAAAGGGCTTGAAGATAACCTAGAGGTCAACATCTGAAGATTCAGATCTGGGTTTCTGTTAGAAACAAAAGTACAAGTGGGTAGCTATAGATTTCAGTCTCGATATTCCCAAAAGTCATAGGTGGACTAAGTCAACATCATTGGTGAATTAGTCGCACTGCCAGGCCTTAAAAGTGATCTCTGTAGTTTTGGACACCCATTTCCCTAAAACTTGTTCTGACAAAGTTTCCCCATAGTAGGACTAAGTCACCTAGCTTGGTGTAAGTGTCCCAATGATCTTCAATAGTAGAATCAAGAAGATTCTAGAGCTCATCTCCATCAACCTTCAATTTCCAGGTGCATCCCTTTTACTTCATTAAATTTTGTTACATTTTCAATGCATTTCAGTTCATTTCACATAGTCTTTTCAATACATTTACATTACATTATTTTGCATTAAAAAAGATAGTTCATTTCATTAGATTACAAAATTTAGACACATCCCAATCACACACATAATACACATTTAACCCTTAATCTTGAATGCACTCCTTAGGTTTTGGGTGTGAAAGAATTCTCTCTTTCTAGGTGAAAACCCTAGAACTACTAGGGAATCTCATGTTCCCTCAAAATTGATGGTTCACTATGAAGTTGCACAAAGTACACCAAAGGCCCTTAGACCAATGGTGGAAAAATTTCATAGGATGTAAGTGCCTCACATGCCCATAGAATTGCAAGAAGACAACCTTCTCTCTCATGAAGGAAGCTTAGTGAAGTAAGTGGCTTATAGGCCCACAAACCTACAATGAGGCACCCCCAAGTTCTCTCTCATGAAGGAATCCCAATGAAGGGGACTTTTCAGAGTCAAATGAGAAAGAATATTTACAATAACACCTACAAAGTGGCATGTTAATATGTAGATAAAATATGTTAGAAAATAAAGCAACCACGTAGGTAAACATGCATAAATTAACTCAGGTCATCAAGAAAATGGAAGGATTTCAAAGAGGTCCTTTGGGAACTCTTCAAAAGAAGAGGGGTCCACTCAAGGGAAATGTTTTTTGAAAGAACAAAAGAGACATTTTTACTAGAATGGATTCATCATTAAGGAATCCGTTTGAAAGATGTTCACTTCATCAAGGAATTAAAAAGGAAGAAAATTCCCCCTCATGAGGGGAAGGTTGAGGCTTCTCCAGTAGGAAAAGGATGCTCCCTCCTTGGAGGAAAGTTCTCAAGTTATTTCATTGCAAAACCATGATGAAGGAAACACGTTCCACTAGGGGTCCAAGTCAAGAATATGATATTTTGAAGAAGCTAAAGTTAGGATTCTCAAGAAAGGATTTGTTGGAAACGAATGCACTTTTTGAAAATTGAAGCAAACTGGAAATCATGTTGTCACACATATGAGGGGAAAATCAAACAAAGAAGACAAAAAAGATAAGGAAAGAAACAATGACATCATAGACAAAGGACATAGGGACGATCTGATATTTTGGGGTTAGAGCTACTCATTAATATATATAAGTATAGTAATTGTATATAAATGAACTATCATCAGCCCCCTACTATATCAAACCATGTGAAGAATGAATGAGAAGATAAAGTAAAAATAAAAAATTGGGTCAACATGGAAGGGAAACCTAAATGCCCCCAACATTTTGCATCATCCCTAATTTTCCAAAATTCAAAAAACATAACAAAGGAAGAATGGTGATACAAATAGAAGAAGGTTTACAACAAAAAAATCACTCTTGTATCCAAGCACCAGCAAGGGTGAAAATGGTCATCTAGGAACACATAACATAGACATGGGGGGGACACACACACACCTAATCTAAAGATAAAGAAGATGCCTCCCCCTAACACTCATCAACCAAGAGGTCATCCGCTTCCCAATCTAGATCATTGTAAGGGGAAGGAGGATGAGTCTACAATGGTGGTATATTAGGGGGATGAGCTTCTAACCCTCCCATAATAAGGTATTCTCTGCTCAGATCTTGTGGAGCTATGGTAAGTTATTTTACAAAGATCATCGACAAGGACAAAAATTCATGTAGAGAGTTGAACATGCACTTTACAGGAGTGCCATGTGGTACCTCAATAGAAAGGGAGGAAATGCTTGAGATTCATCACTTGGCTCATCGAGTGATTTGTGAAAGGTGATAAACTTAGGGGAAGCTAGAACTTGCTTCATCACTAGAATGGAACAAGCTAGCACATGAAAAAAATTTGGACAAGGTGGGATCCTCTTATGCCCTCCATTACTAGAAGATCCAACCTCCGCCTTCTAATTTGTCAGGGATGTGAACTCCCCATAGATGAGGCAAGAGGCATAGAGGAGGAGGAGGAGAAAATCATGACAAACACCATCGAGGTATTTGGCATGTCCATGGGTTTAGGGAATGGTGGGATGTTCAGAAGGGACATCAAAAGGGGTGGCTCGACCAAAGGAGTGATAAAAATCTACACCATTTTAGGGTCAAGTGTACTCACACTCACAGCTAGAGCCAAAAGCAAGACTAAACTTGATTGAATTGAAGCAAAGGGGGGGAGAGAGGACACAGTAGGAGGCCTTGAAGTAGGGGCGGTAATCTCCTCTTCCTTCTTCTACAAATAGGCTTTCTTAGTCACCAGAGCCTTTTGTTGGTTCTTTCATTCACGTGAAAGGAAGTTTCTACGACTCTTTGAGCTAGAGGTCTAGTTCTGCAAAGGGATAAAAGGATCCTACTCAACCATAGGGGTGTCTATAACAACCATTTTTGGTGGACGGACATGCTCCTAAATGGGAGAAAGAGTGAATGACTAAGAAATAATAGGGGGAGTCGGTTGTAGCGCCTTGGCATGGGCCTCTTCCCATTTACTACTTTAGTAGCAGAAGTGGTGGGAGGCTGCAAAGGCTGAGATGTAGAGGATTCCCCATGGGGACCCTTCCTTCTACCATATAGATAGGGTCAAGGTCTAGGAGGTGTGGTAGGAAGATGAAATATCTAAATCTTGGGTTTGCGCCAAGCAAGTACCATCAGACTCCTTAGGTAAAATCCAAGAGTATTCATCCAAAAATATTCTTCAGAAAGAGGAGCAAAAGAAGCACCCTAAGGATGGGAGGACTTCTCCTTTCCCTTTTGAAAAGAGGAGGCAACTTGTTGATACACTATTAGAAGGGTCAAATTTGGCTATCCCTTTCCTGCGATCTTATACTACACATAACTTTTGTAAAGTAGGTTTGTTCTTGGTGGAAGTGGACTGACCCAGGTGGGCCAAAAATGATCCAATGAGTAGCCCTCACAAGACACCAATGAGTGACATCCAATGTCATGCACTATGTCCACAACACCTTTATGGGAGAATTTCAAAACTTACGAATGATGAAAGTGATTTCATTCATGGAAGCTAACCAGGGTATACCTAACTTCACCCTAAGAAAATCTAATTTCAAAATAAAATAAAAGTATGTGTCTATGGTCCTAGGTCCAACTGGGATGGAAAAATTTGTTGAGCCATACGGCTTGAGGGAAAGGCTATTATGCATATGGATGATATAATTTATTTTTTCATAATCCTCCCTCTACACTAAATTCAACCAAAATTTATCCTTTGTAATGACATTTGATCAACATGCTGGGTCAACTAGGACCCCTGTCACAATGTTCCCATTGAGACAAATGGGAATGTAGAGGATAAAGGGCTTGTTTTTCAAGGGAATATCTTGCGAGGTGAATTTCACATCTGACGAGCTGGTCACAAGCTACGTGGAAGGAGTAACCATGACCATATTAACATATGCCTCAGGTTAAGTGGTAGATTCAGAGGGATCAATAATTAAGTTAGTAGAATGGGATGGAAATGGGTCTATGTATATTTGCAACTCACTATCTTATTTTTCCACTGATTTGTTTGCATTTTTTTTACTCCCATCAACATGATTAGTACCATCCTTGGCATGGTCTTGTATGTCGTGATGCAGGAATGTACAACATTCATTATCATGTTCGATAACTCAATGGTACTAGCAGAAGGCATTTGCATTGTACCAGTCATGGTAGGGTTCCTTAAGAGGTCTAAGGTTCTCCAAGGTTATGATCACTAGTACAAAACAATAATATATGACTAAATAAACTACTAAAAATTGCATATAAATGACTAATTTTGGTCACATGACCATTAGTAGTTTATTTCTAGTCATTTATAATGTGACCAAATTTATGACTAAACTATTTTAGTCATTGATTTGGTCATTGATTTGGTCATTGATTTATTGATTGATTTAGTTGTTAATTTAGTCATTGATTGTTGTTAACTGGTCATTTATTTAGTCATGGTAGTGATTTATTTAGTCATTGATTGTTGTTAACTAGTCATTTATTTGGTGAGATATTTAGCCATTACTTTAGTCATATATGTATTCATTAATTTAGTCACATATATAGTCATATATTTAGTCATTATTTTAGTCATGGTAGTCATAATTAGTCATTGTAGACATATATTTAGTCGTTGTAGTCATATATTTGGTCATTGTATTCATTTATTTTAGTCATAGTAGTTGTTTATTTAATCATGGTTTAGTCATTTATTTGAGTGAATCAATGACTCAAGTTATAAATCAAATCTAAATTAATTCTCACAAATTTATGCATATAAACTTCAAATATCATAGATATTCAATTTTTTTTTTGTATTGGATTAACATGAAAAAAAAAATCAACAAACAACTTTATGCATATAAAGCTCAAATATCATAAATATTCAAATGTTTTTTTGTATTTCATAAAAAAAAAGAATATACAAACAACAAACAACTACATAGATCCTTCACTACACTTGGTTTCCATGGAAGAAAAATCAAAGATATGATACAAATGCTACAAACATTGAAGGGAGGAAAGACATGAAAATATATAGTAAATGTAGTTATATTATTTGTGGTGCATATATTTCCTAATTTAGAGCAGCCTTTCCCTCCTATTTCAATTGGAGAACACTTGAGAGAAGATTGAAAGGATTCAAATGAGAAGGATGACAACTTCCTATCTAGAAATCTCACTGGTCATGGTCGAATGAAAGTAAAGAGTGCATGTTCACCTCTTCAGTTTGATGAGTTATAACCTAAAAAAAAAGAATTCAATGGGGGTTTTACAAGATTTTTATTAAAATTAAAATACAATTATTAAAATGAAAATATAGCCAAGATTTAATAATGAGCACATTTAGTTTTTTACAATATGGAATCCTTTACATGTTTCAACAGTTCTATGAGATTTCCCATTACTTATTGAGTAGTTAAACTATGGATCCAAAAATACTTTAATGTCTTGCCTTCCTTCAATCTTCTTTACACTGCTATATTGAGTGAATTGTGGAGCAAGCCATCACTGGACAATTATTGGATAGTTTGGAGTGATTGAATGAAAAATATTTACATTAATAAATCCTATTTTGACACAATATATTGACATTGCTAACAATTTTTGGTTGGCTTATTTAGAGACTCTCCACCCTTCTCCTTGATTTCATCATCTACAATAAGCTTGATCTTATGTTTTTGTGGATGTCCTAGTAAATCCTACTTCTCTATACTTTATTGGTAGGAGTTACTTTTTAATAATTTCTTAGGAAAAATTAGAATCCAAGAGTTTTATTGTACCTTTGACTTCCTATTAAATGTTGATTTGGATTCCCACCATTAGTATTTGAATATCTATTGTCAATAATTCTCATTTCTTTCTTTGTTTAATGATCTGTAAATTAAACATGTTTGAATGCAATATTTTCTCTCCCATTTTACTTCATATTCTAAAATATGGCACTCTGATAATGTCCCTGAAGTAGTTCATTTCATTTATTTTCTCTATAGTTTCACTTTTAAAACCAAAATCAATTAAAAAATGTAACACCCTGCCACGTAACCCTAGAGGATGATGCAATTACAACATAAGCATAATAATTTTTTTTTAAAGTGAAATTAACAATAAGTAAAGTGTTCAACTACACTTAATGCATACATCCTCTAAGGTATGCAACAATGCTAATATTGAAACCCATAACATACAAAAGTAAAATAATCCATTACATATAAATTATACTCATTAAAAAAAGAACATAGGTCCAATAACATTAAAATCATTTCATAAGATTAAAAAGTACATATTTAGACCATTCATGGATCGTGTTCATTCTATATAGCACTTACAAGGCTCATTTATAAAATGAGGTAGATCATACAAACAATATAACAATTACAATGATATAAGGATTCTCCTCAAATACAAATGAGGACTAGTATATATATAATATCCAACTGATCCAATATAGCATAAGAGATGGTATAAAGCAATAGGAACATGTGAGCTCTCCAATCTGGAAGATCCCACCATCACGAACATGAAGTGGAAACCCAATGGTGTAAGGTGTACATTCCACCCAACCATATGGTACCTAGAGGCCCACCCCCTATTCTAGGAGATAGTAAAAAGGGCTTCCTAGGTATAACCAACAACCTCAAGACACATGCAACAACAAGGATAAATTATACAAGTACAATACATAACATGAAGGTTACATTGCTTCCAGAGTAAGAGAATAACGTACATCAACTAAAGAAATAAATTTTTGTCATAGGAGGAGTTTCATCATAAATTTACTTGGGTTATCTTAGAAGATCTTCATAACCCCTGACCCCCATCTTGGGTTATCCTGGTAGCCTCTCATGATCTTGAGCCCCACATGTAAACCGATGCGGAGTCAAATATATTTCAAATGGACAATATAATAAAATTTCCATTCGAGGCCTTCTCATCTCATCTCAAGTCTAAACAAGCCCTTGAGCCAATGAGCGAGGCACGAATTTAAAAGGTTATTTATTTTAAGGCTACCCTTTCCCCTAATACTTTTATTTAATTTCCACTGAATTATCTAACTCTCACATGAGTTATCCTGTCACCACTTTGTGCACCAAACCCCATTGAGAGCCACTCCCCTACTGACAAGACAATGATCTAATCTACAAACCAAGGGTAGACAAAGTGCAAAAAAATGGATATTAAATCCCAACCATAATGCAAGAGGCAACACATCTCGTTCGCAGTAACCAGTTATTTAAATTGGATCACAACCAAGTGCACTACCCAAGGAAAACAAAGGGCTTACAAAATATCACAACCCCCACATAATATTACAACATCTGGAAGGCTTATACATTCACAACTAACAGATTTCCCAACTTACATGGGCAAAAGACATCATAATTTAAATAAACAATTCAAGAAGGTAATAAAACTATCATTATAATTTCCTTAGTCTAATTTCCATTCAGAAACATCAATACATCAAGCTCAAAATAATATATCTTAATAAAATTTCATTTATAGTCAATAAAGAAATTAAATCTAATTATTTAATTCAATTTCTCAATTTACATATATATAAAAATCAATTTCCCTTTTTAAATCAGTTCATTTTAAAAACATCTAATTTGTGCATTTACATGCACCTATTAAAAATTCATTTAAATATATAGATAATTACATATGTATTTTTTATATAATTATATATATAAATATATTATTTAAATAATTCAAAAGTAAATTACAATTTTCCAAACAAATATAAAACATATATATAAATATATATATATAGATAGATATATAAATATATATAAATATGTATATAAATATATATTTACATATATATTTATATGTATGCATATAAATATATATTATATTTTATATATTTAAAAACCATAAAATTTAAAAATTGAATTAAAAGGCGAGCGAATGTTTGAAGCTATGCCATTATTGTCCTAGGCTATATACATAGTTGACTCCTCTATTGGGCGCATGACTTGTGAAGGTAGCACTGGGCACTGCCTCCATGACATTGCCTACCCTATGGGGGTGGCTATGGGGATAGCCCCAAACCCAATATATTTAAGACTATAATCTTTTTTAAATCTGTGATTTATTAAAATCGTCGTACGAATTTTAAATCTGGTTTTTTTCAAAATAAATTTTTACAAGAAATTTATAAAATAAAATATGCATAGATTTATATATGTATATATATATCAAAATGATTGCTCCAAATGATTAATTTTTACAAAAAAATTCCACACGAAAATATTTGAAAATTTACCAGAGGTTTTTAATTTCCCAAGCCAAATAATTCAATTTAAGAAAAAAAACAATAATCTTCTACATGAAGATATTTTCCAATACAATCAAACCCCTGACCCCCATCTTGGGTTATCCTGGTAGCCTCTCATGATCTTGAGCCCCACATGTAAACCGATGCGGAGTCAAATATACTTAAAATGGACAATATAATAAAATTTCCATTCGAGGCCTTCTCATCTCATCTCAAGTCTAAACAAGCCCTTGAGCCAATGAGTGAGGCACGAATTTAAAAGGTTATTTATTTTAAGGCTACCCTTTCCCCTAATACTTTTATTTAATTTCCACTGAATTATCTAACTCTCACATGAGTTATCCTGGCACCACTTTGTGCACCAAACCCCATTGAGAGCCACTCCCCTACTGACAAGACAATGATCTAATCTACAAACCAAGGGTAGACAAAGTGCAAAAAAATGGATATTAAATCCCAACCATAATGCAAGAGGCAACACATCTCGTTTGCAGTAACCAGTTATTTAAATTGGATCACAACCAAGTGCACTACCCAAGGAAAACAAAGGGCTTACAAAATATCACAACCCCCACATAATATTACAACATCTGGAAGGCTTATACATTCACAACTAACAGATTTCCCAACTTACATGGGCAAAAGACATCATAATTTAAATAAACAATTCAAGAAGGTAATAAAACTATCATTATAATTTCCTTAGTCTAATTTCCATTCAGAAACATTAATACATCAAGCTCAAAATAATATATCTTAATAAAATTTCATTTATAGTCAATAAAGAAATTAAATCTAATTATTTAATTCAATTTCTCAATTTACATATATATAAAAATCAATTTCCCTTTTTAAATCAGTTCATTTTAAAAACATCTAATTTGTGCATTTACATGCACCTATTAAAAATTCATTTAAATATATAGATAATTACATATGTATTTTTTATATAATTATATATATAAATATATTATTTAAATAATTCAAAAGTAAATTACAATTTTCCAAACAAATATAAAACATATATATAAATATATATATATAGATAGATATATAAATATATATAAATATGTATATAAATATATATTTACATATATATTTATATGTATGCATATAAATATATATTATATTTTATATATTTAAAAACCATAAAATTTAAAAATTGAATTAAAAGGCGAGCGAATGTTTGAAGCTATGCCATTATTGTCCTAGGCTATATACATAGTTGACTCCTCTATTGGGCGCATGACTTGTGAAGGTAGCACTGGGAACTGCCTCCATGACGTTGCCTACCCTATGGGGGTGGCTATGGGGATAGCCCCAAACCCAATATATTTAAGACTATAATCTTTTTTAAATCTGTGATTTATTAAAATCGTCGTACGAATTTTAAATCTGGTTTTTTTCAAAATAAATTTTTACAAGAACTTTATAAAATGAAATATGCATAGATTTATATATGTATATATATATCAAAATGATTGCTCCAAATGATTAATTTTTACAAAAAAATTCCACACGAAAATATTTGAAAATTTACCAGAGGTTTTTAATTTCCCAAGCCAAATAATTCAATTTAAGAAAAAAAACAATAATCTTCTACATGAAGATATTTTCCAATACAATCAAAGGTTTTCTAAAAATTTTAATAGGAAGGTTGAAATCAATTCCTATAGAGGTTTTTCCAATTTTCTATATAATCATTATGGAAATTCTATTGTTTTAAAACAAATCATCTTTTCAAAAGAATATAAAAATTTAATATGAGGTTCAAAATCTTTCACAACAATCTTCCCAATTTCCAAAACATATTAAAGCTATAAAAAAAAAAAAGTTTGTTCATTGTACACACAATTTTTTCCAATTTGAATTTAAATAAAAACAATAAAGAACCTGTTTAAGATGCTTCAAGAATTGAAGTTTTAAGTAGAGCCTCACCTTCAGATTCCAAATTTATCAAAGCCTCTTCCAAAATAATCCTCTTTTCCATAAATTTGAAAATAAAACCAAAGCCAATATCCCAAAAACTTCTTTCAGTTTCCAACAACCCACAAAATACCATTTTCATTCTTGTGAAATAGCCTTTTTCCCCTCTTTTAGTTAACACAATGATTCTCTCCATGAATTATTTCCCAACACTAGCTTTCAATTTTCAAACTCATCTCACAATCCCAAAATATCTTTCCAAATCAAATCACAAGATATTTCCTCTTAGATATTTTATAAGATATTTGTTTATTTAATAATTTAAAGTCAAATATTAATTTTAATTATCCATTCATTTAAATTCACAACTTTATTTAATTAATTTAAATAATTAATTTGAAAAGAAAATAGAGGTGCATAATTGATTTCCTAACACTAATACAATAGAGGAGAATTGCAAAAGAAAATTTTTAAAACTTCTTAAAACAACTGAGATGAACACATACATAATAGAAAGGATAACAAAAAACAAGAAATCACAGATAACACCAAAATTTATGTGGGAAAACCCTTTCAGGAAAAAACCCACCACACCAAGAGAAGACACTTTGTATTATAGTAAATAAACTACATAAAAAGTTCATAGTCCTCACTCTTTGATAGTTAGCTCAGAACAATAGACTTGAGCATTCATCTATTCACTGTTACAATACTTCTACAAGTATACAATGAATACAATACTCTTTCTATCGCTCTTACACTTATTTTTTTCTTCACCATCACCCTTCAATGACTTATATGAATGTAATCAACTATACAAGTCTTACATCTCATTAATCATGCCAACCAATCATAGGTCTTAATAATGCACCGATTGCCCAATCAAGCAATCCGATCTTTTGACCGATCTTCTCTACATCAGGCCACCTAGGAATTAATTTCACTTTCCTTAATTAGATCTTGTCACCAGCCGAAACACATCTTGCATTTACTTCTTTCACCGCTTCAGACATCGACCAATCAGGTATTGAACTCTTGCCACGCGTCGCCTTCCCATTTGCTCATCATTTTGACCATGAGTCAAAACTATCACTCGAGCTGTGAGCTTCTTTTACCATGCCACCGTCGAGCCCCATGAGACCTCCCATACTATGGTGGTTCCACCACCCAACCGCAGGTCCCTTCTAACATTGTCGTGTTACTGAGGTAGTGGCTTGTCTGCCAGCCCACCGCTTAGCACTACATCACCGTCGAGCTCAGATCAACCTTCCACAATATAGCAGTGCCACCGCCCAACCACGAGGCTAAGAAAAGCGTCCTACAATATGGTGGTAAACACCTATGCTAACCATCTAGATCCACCATGCTACTAGGCCCCGACCATAAGTCCTTCGCGATAAGGAGCTAATCGCTATGTCTGACTACCACAACTTACCACACCACCACAAAATTGCCTAAAAGCCATCGTGGTAGGGTGGTATGAATTCTTCACAGATTCCCAGTCATTTACTGTAGCCAACATAGCTTCACTGAGAGACACCCTTGGTAAGGAAATAACTCTCATACTAACCACCATCCTTCACCATGCTGTCGCGCCATTGTTGAAAAACCTTCGCAGTAGGAAGGTAAGGCTTCCTCCTGATTACTCTCGTCAACTGTTCTACTGCCAGACTAAGATGAAGACCCCTTAGTATGGCATTGACACCGCCCAACCATGGATAGACTAATAGAGGCCAGCGGTAAAATAGTAAACTGCCAGACCATGCCTCTATGAAAGAAACTTAGTGGTAGAGCAGTAAAGGAAAAGAATGAAGATATTTTTGCTAGGTCTTTTAAGAGGTTCAAGCCAGAAGTTAGGGCACCTATTCCCAACATAATTAAATAAAAAATCTATAATCCAAAATTTCTAATATCAAATTTAATCTAATTGACTAAATAAAATTTAAAGCTTCTAATAACATTATTCATGATTAAATAAATAATCAATTAAAAAAATTATAAACATTAATTAACATTAATTTCCCATAGAGAAAACCTTGAAAAATAATTTAACGATAAGGCAAACAGGGACAACATGACAACAAAGCATGACCAAAACAAGGACTAATGACACACTGTTACTAGGGTTGTGGTTTGACAAGGAAATCATGTTACTACCTGCCAATCAATTATTTCATTGGGCAATGGACATAGTCAAACCTGTGAATCTAGGTGGAGTCGATGTCCTATAACTACAATACTAAAATAAAAAAATATGTTGTACATGTATATAGATCTTGAACAATCACACCATGAAGGAAAAATCACATAATTATAGGGCGCTCATAAGCGAGCGATGCAATTGCATCCCCTTCACCAATATAGTGTCACATCAAAATTGACGAAACTAAAACATCAAATAACTATAGATGAAATATATCAATATCAACTCACATAATCAAATATGCTAGCTAGGGAGCATGTCATAATCAATAATCATGAATATAGTGTACCATCACTTTTCAATATAAAAACCATCATCGCTATAATGCCAATGATCAAATAACAACATCAAAGTCTCAAAGTCTATCAAAATAAAAGAACTTTCTAAAAACATGAGAAAATAAGAGGGCTTCTACATCCTCTCCCTAGGATCAGGCTTACTCCTGGAAGCCTATGAATAAATAGGGATAAAGCTCTCTCATCCTAGTGGCATCCTCTCAAGTAGCCAATGTATCATCTCTTGAATGCCACTGGACCCTAACCTACTCAATATCTCTACCCTTGAGGGTAAGTCTCCTATGTTGTGTGACAACCATGGGATCCAAAGCTAGCTACCCTTCCTATACTTGTAAGGAATTCCGATCAAGGATGTGAGATATATTAGGGTGGTAAGGCCTTAGTACTAAAACATGGTATACATCATGTATGCATGAGAGTCTAGGTGAAAAAGTAAGATGATAAGCTACTGGTCCAATCTTCTCAAGAATTTTGAATGGCTTGATAAAGCAAGGTGTGAGCTTAGAGCCCCTTCCATATCGGATTAGACTCTTTTGTGGATGCACTCACAAAAAGACTCGGTCACCTACTACAAACTGATGGTCCACCCAATGTGCATCTGCATACTTTTTCTGCCTATCCTATGCAACAACCAAATGTTACCTAATCTGGATCACATGTTGCTCCATGTCCTGAAGCATATCAGGACCAAATATAAACTTTTCCTCTAACCGGTCCCAACTCAAAGGAGTCTGACATGGTTTTTCATACAATGCTTTGAAAGGAGGTATACCAATCGAACTCTGATAGTTGTTGTTATATGAAAACTCCACTAAATGGAGATAGTCCTCCCATCATGTCTATTGGTTCATCACATACATATGTAACATATCCTTGAGGATCCGAATTACCCTATCAGTCTATCCATCTATCTCAGGGTGATATATTGAACTAAAGTTCAACTATGTCACCATAGCATACTGCAATGACGTCTAAATAGATGAGGTGAACATAGGATCCCTGTTAAAAATGATCTAATAAGGAATAATGTGCAACTTAAAAATATCTCCCATGAACACTCTAGAAATAGACAAAGCATTATAGGATGAATGAAGAGGCGAGAAGTGTGGTACCTTCATCAACCTATCCACCATCACCATAATGTTAACGTGCCATCACGAGGAGTTGGGTAACCCAAAAATGAAATCCAACGAGATTATATATCATTTCCACTCTAGCACCAAATTTGGCTATAGAAGTCCTATCGGATGTTGGTGTTCAACCTTCACTCACTAACACTTCAAACACCTTGACACAAAGTTAGCGATATCTCACTTCATACCTGCCCAAAAGTATAGTTGTCACAAATCGACATGTATCTTTTTCACTCCAGGATGAGCTGAATAGGGAGCCCGATGTGCCTCTGTCATAACCAAGGTATGAAGATCTCTAGAAAATGGAACATAAATGCATCCCATATGTCTCAACAAATCATCTTACTCTAGAGAATAACCCAATAATCTTCCCATAAGAGTCCTAACTATCTATATATTTGATCTCACCTCTTGATACCAGCTATCTACAGGAAGTGTAGAAAGGATATGACTCCTCATATCAACACCAAGAGTCACCACTGGCAACTTGTGTCTCTGTCTGCTAAGAGAGTCAGAAACTACATTCTCCTTGCCCTAGATGAAATTCACCTCAAATTAATACTCGAAAAGGACTTATATCCATTACCTCTACCTAGCATTAATATTGGGCTATGTGAAGATGTATGGTAGGATCTGATGGTCACTATTCAACTCAAAAATTTTCCCCAGTAGGAAGTTTCTCCACTTCATCAAAGCGTGTAGTACCGCTGCTAACTCAAGATCATGTGTGGGGTAATTAAACTCATGATCCTTTTGTTTTCAATATGCATATGCTATAACTCAACCATCTTCCATCAAGACTACTTCTAATCCCTCCAAAGATGTGTCTATACATACAAAAAACTATCCAGTAGGATGAGGTATCACAAAAATCGATGCATTGGTCAACCTATACTTCACAGTCTGAAATGTTGCCTCACATTACTCTGACCAAATGAATCTCTTCCCTTTCCTCTAAAGAGAAGTGATAGGATTCCCTATCCTCGAGAAACCCTAAACAAAGTGTTTGTAACAACCTACTAAACCCATGAAACTATGTATCTCTGTCACATTAGTGGGTGTAGGCCAATCAATGATTGATTGGATCTTCATAGGATCCACTGGAATACCCTCTCCTGATATCACATGTCTAAGGTACTTAACCTCAGTCTCAAATAAATCACATTTGGACAGGTTAGTGTACAATTGATTGTCTCTCAAACATTGCAACACCTACCTTAGATGCTTCTCAAGCTTCTCTACTATCTTGGAATGGATCATTATTTCATAAAGGAATACTAATAAAAATATATCAAGTTATGTGTGAAATACTTCATTCATCAAACTCATGAATATAGATGACACATTCGTCAACCTGAATGGTACCACTATGAACTCGTAGTGACCGTAACGAGTGCGAAATACCATCTTATGAGTGTCAGAATAAAATATGTGTAGCTGATGGTACGCTGACTTAAGATCAAATTTGGAAAAGACCATAGCACCCTTGAGCTGATCAAACAAATCATTGATCCTAGGTAAGGCATATTGGTTCCTAATTGTCACTTTATTCAACTGACGATATTCTATGCATAATCGGAGAGATCCATCCTTCTTCAAAAAAATTACTGGTGCTCCCCAAGGTGAAACACTAGAGTGGATGAAACCATTTCCAAGCAACTCCTCCAGCTGCAAGCGAAGCTCCTTAAGATCCTCTATAGTCATATGGTACAAAGCTCGTGAAATTGGCTCAGATCCAAGTATAAAATCAATCTTGAAATCGATGTCACGCTGAGGTGGCATCCTTGAAATCTCACTAGGAATTATATCTACATACTCCTAAAGTATGGAGTGTTTATTGAGTGAAACCTTCTCCTCACTATCTCCTAACTCCAATTCATCTACTATCACTACAAATAGCTGACAACCCTGACGTACACATCTCCTTAGCTGCATAGCTAAGACCATCCTCAATGATATAGGTCTCTAAACTCTCACTATCTCGACCTCCCTACCAGATACATAAATTCATCAAATCAACTTGCATTTCTAGTTAATAATGAACCTATGAGCCTCTAGCCAATCCATCCCTAAGACATTGTCATAGGACCCCAACTATATAATGTGGAGGTCTACTATAGTGGGAAAGGATCCAATATCCAATCTACAATCATCTACTAGGGAATGCACAGTAGCTCTAGCACCATATGCCAATTCGACCTGCCACCTAATATCCTACTTAACTACCCTTAGTCTACAACATGCTATGACAGATGATGAAATAAATGAATTTGATGCTCCCGAGTCAAATCAAATGGTAACCTTGGGTGATCCCACAAATTTGGTTTACAATTTCTAGGAGATTCTGATTTTTAATGAAATCACATATTTTTAGAAAATATAATGATTTAAGCCTTAAATAGTTCCATTTTAAGGATTTAAATTGAATAGGGTTTGATTGAGCCCCCTTGGATGGAACCTCGCTAGTTTTAAACCATACCTACAACAGAGTCTCCTTTAAACCTATCAAAATTCTTATAAAAAATCACCTTTGATTTACCTTTTGGGGGATCAAATGAATTCATTTAAAAACTATTTTAAATGATCATGCTAGTCCTCAGAATGAGCTATCCAACAAATATAATTTCAATATATTTTGGTTTTATTATGTATGCATTTTTTTAGTTTTATTAAACATAGGTTTTTCATCAAAAATCAAGCTCTATGTTCTACACATGCGGAAAAATAGTATATTATCAAAATAAAAATTTTAAAAACATGTTCAGGCTAGGTATTGATGTCCTTGATCCATTAAAAAATAATAATTTCAATGCATACAGAAAAAGTTATGTTGTATATAGTCTACCTATGTTTTGAAAAATTGTAATTGGTTTGACTTCAAAACTTTATTAAGGAAATTTTTTTTAATAAAAAACTATGAAACCAAATGAAAGTTCTAGATATCGTAGTTACAAATCTAAATTTGAAAAAATTAGAATTTTATCCTTCATACAAAAAAAATAATGTTGTATATGGTGAGCGCCACTCTTTAAATTTTTTTTATTTTAAAAAAGATAGGTTCTGAAGGAGATGGAAAAATAAGTACAATCTGATTCCAAAAATTTTGAAAAAAATATATTTAGTATCTCTAGAGAAAATTTCACAAATCACTAGTTTGCATCATCTTCAAATTCCTCACAGTTTAGTCACTATAGGATCTCAAAAGTGAAGATTTAGTTAAAAATAATCAGTTCAATATCCAGTTTGCCCAGAAATTATAAATCAATATTGTGGAATCACCTCCTATTACCCTATAACATAATCAAACTCCCTACCACTATGCTCTGATGATCAGCCTGACAGTTGTGAACCGCAAAAAATAAATGATGACCTCTACCCACATCTCCAATAGTTGGTTCTGATGTCGGTGGCCTCTAAGTATAACCTGATGTGCCCCTATTGGGACACTATCATACTATGTGACCCTGTTTCCCACAAGAAAAACATCATATACCCCTACTAAATCCTCTACCTCTAGGAGGCACACTCAACTACTGAATGCTACCCCTATTATAGGTTGATTGTTTACTCTATGTTAGTTGCTCATAATTGAAGTGTTTGACTTGCATCTAGTTTTTGTCACCCCTTGATTGATATCTATCACCCTATCTAAGCTATAAATTCTTTCATTTCCACTGTGAATTCTTATACTGACCACTTTGTGTAGGAATTTTTTCTATCTTAGGTGGTCCAACTCCCTGAGCTTGGCCACTATGTGAACTAAGCCCTATTGTTGAAGCATTGCCTATATGTACTCCAATGTGTCCACCCAATGCCACTACCAAATTCTCCTCCACCAGTCTGGCCTTCTCTAATGTTGTCTCCATGGTATTGGGTTCAAAAACCCGAAGACCATCAATAATCCAGACATTTAAGCCCCTAATGAAGTGTTGAACTAGCATGCCCTCATCGTCACCAATACCAGTGTACTATTTCAGCTCATAGAATGTAAAATCATATAGTTCTACTGACATGGCCATTTGTCGTAGAGCATGAAACTTGTCTCCATGAAATTGTCACCAATGGGTAGATAGGAATCTATCTTTGAATCTCTTAATGAACATATCCCAAGAAACTGAATCAATGTCAATACAAAGATTTTTCTCCTCCAATCTCCACTAGGTAGATGCAAAGTCCTGCAAGTGCATGATAGCACATTTGGCCTTAGTGTTTCTATTGTAAGTGTGCATAGAAAAACATTGGTTCACGTCTATCAACCATGTCTTGGCCTCTACTCTATTTCCAGAACCATCGAAAGTGGGCGAACAAGCTCTAAGTAGGTCTCTCATATGAGTGGTTGTGAAACCCCCCTAATTTTTTGGAACCTCTCTCTGTCTAGGGGATATCTCTCCCTCACCAATATTTATCTGATCTTTATCCTACCTTAGTCCAAGGAAAGAAAGATTCTCCTCTAATAATCAACCCAACTGAGTGCCCTCGATCCCTAGTGGATCCTGGTTCTGGTCACCGTGTCCCAAAGCATTCTAGGAAGCCTATTGTTCCTCATGATCTGAGTCATGGGGAACATGGGGAGGTGATTCTTGCTAACTACCTCTATGGTTGCCTCCTTGGCCTTGACCACAACCTCTACTACAACCAACCCTAGGTGGCATGATCCTACATAGACATACCAAGCTTTAAGACAAGGTAACACAAAATTAAATGCTATGTAACTAACAACTTAATAGGTTCAAAATTATCCCAGAGCACCCAATTTTTAAACTTGGGCTATGATACCATGTATAATGCATCACCATGTAACCCTAGAGGATGACACAATTAGAACGAAAGCATAACAATTTTTCTTTTTGAAAGTGCAATTAACAATAAGTAAAGTGAACTACACTTAACACATACATCCTCTAAGGTACACAACAACACTAACATTTGAAACCTGTAACATACAAAAGTAAAATCATCCATAACATTTAAATTATATTCAGGAAATAAAGAACATAGATCCAATAACATTAAACTCATTTTATAAGATTACAAAGTACATATTAAAACCATTCATATATTGTGTTCATTCTATATACCACTTACAAGGCTCACTTCCAAAATTAGGTAGATCATACAAACAATATTACAATTACAATGTGTGAACCCCAATTCTAGACCTACACAAACATGGCAAACAAGCATAATATTAGATCAATATGCAAGTGAGAACAAGGATTCCCCATGAAATCCATCTACAATGCTCAATAATAGGAAAAATGAAGAACAAAACATAAAAGATAAAGGAAATCCTAATTAAGAAATGCAAACACTTGATCCCATGGGGGAGTTGGTGCCAATTATGTGTAGAAATTGGCCCTTTCACAACTCCTTTGTAAGCTTTCATGAAGATTTGTACATTATTGAAGCTCCTTGATGAATTTTTGGCATAACCTTGCTATGAAACCATGAAAATGATGAACACTTGATATGAAATGGATGATTTGTGGATGAAATAAATTATATTATACTTGCTTGGATTGTGGATGGTAAAATGAGAGAAAGAGTCTCTCATTTATAGATTTTCAAGATGGAATAATGAGAAAGATTGAGCAATGTGGGATCATTCAATACCCAATGGCCAAGTTCCTCTTGTCAAGATGTGAATGGTTGAAGGTTGTGCAAGTTTTGATCAAATTGCTAATAAATGATATTAGGTGGAATTTCAAATTAGTGAAATGACTTGTTGGAGAGGGAAGAAAATGAAGTTATGGCCACTTGGGTCAAGGAAAAATGACTTGTAAGGTGAAATAAATGCCTTGTTGGAAGGACCAATCCCACTTGAATTTTGAATTCAAATTTGAGGGAATATTCCCCTTTTATGCCATGTTGAGAGAAAATAGGCAATTTAATAAATCAAAATAATTGATTTATTATGAAAGTTGCATTCTCTAGAGGATGTGACATAGATTAAGATTAAATTAAACAAAGTTTAATTAATTTAATAAGGAATTTAGGAGATGTGACAATTTAGACTTAAATTTATGAATTGATTTAAATAAGCAATTTAGAGGAAGTGTTTAATTAAATAAATGTTTTGTTTTATTTAACTAGAGGGGATAATGTTAGATTAAATCGAATAAGGTTTAATTTATCCAATTTAATAAGAAGACTTTAGATATTTGATTTAAATAAAATGAATTGTTTAAATAAAAAGAGATATAAGGTTAATTAAATTAAATTGATTAATTTAATCAACAAAGGAGAAATACCTAATTAAATAAATAATGATTTATCTAATTAAGAGATCAAAAGTGATGGTGAACTGGTAGTATGATTTAGGATGAAACAATGTTAATAATTAGGATCAAGTCTGTCGGTCAATTTTCCATGTCTACATTTTCCCCCTCTTTGAAGCAATGCACTTGTTGCATTGGTTCAAAGAATAAACTGTTGTGATCAAAAGTTCAATTTTTATTTTTATTTTAAATGCCCCACTACTACCCCAATGGAAGGATTATACCGGTATGTTGCCCCTCGAGATATTGGATGAAATTTTTGATTTTTGGATGATCTCATGAAAAAAGAGGACAAGGTGCCCGATATGTCCAAAAAGTACCCTAGGATACCAAAAAACACGTTTAAATACCAAAAAAAAAGATGCAACATGGCCCTCAATTGGGAAAAAACAAGATCAGGGGACCAAAAACCTACCTAGATGGTCAAATCAGGTCAAAAAACACTAATTTTTAGGCTTAAATAGACCTTGAGGGGTCACTTTCAATTCATTTGCACACTTAACCTTTAGAATTTTTTTGAACTCTTAGCTTTGAGTCCCAATTGAGATGGCACAATGACAGCTTCCCAAGCATGTGTCAGAGAGGGTATGAGTGCACTAGTGGCCAACCAGCTCAGGACCCATGGTATGTACCCCTATCTCAATTTTTATTTTTTTCATTTTACGTGCATTTAATAGGGTCCAAGTCAACTTCAGGTCAAGTGGTGCTATATAGCACCACTACAAATGTTCAATCAGCATCGTGCAACCTCAAAATGCACTGCATATGAGAGTAGTGTCACCACGGGTCAGTTAGGAGAATTAGGTTTTTGGCCAAACTCCATCGCATATGCAAATTGGACCGCACGACATAGTTTGGAATTATGGTTTTAGCACAAAGTTATCTGCACATGCAAAGTAGACTGCATGAAACAATTTGGAATTTAGGATTTGCTAAAATTCATGATGGTGGTACAATTTAGAACTCTACAAAATACACCACATTTGCAAACAGCATCGCATTTAGTATTTCAAATGTGAAAAGCTCATGTGGGAGGTAGATTTTTTTTTACGAGACTTGACGCGATGGTTTCCCTTATGTAGGAGGACCTCAATATACTTCACTCAAGGGAGCACAAATGGTTGGTGCTCAGAAAATTAGATGGAATGCACACATTCCTTCAAGAGTAGATTTGAATGCTTCGCCTTTGGTTCATTGCATATCTTTGTCCTGTTTGGACCCACTTGGGGATGATGACAACTTTGGGAGAGTGATGGCATAGTGAGACCTCCTCTTTCCATCTTCCCACCGACTAGGCTAATATTTCACTCGAGGATGTCTGGCACATCTTGTGACTGCCTATCCATGGAGTGAGTTATTTATGATCTAGATGCCAGTAGGGATTCTTGTTATGGTGTGATGGGTCTCGATGAGAATCAATTTTTTGAGGGGCAGATAGAATTCGATAGGTACCAGGGCATCGTGCCCACCTATGGATTGATTGTTGTGTCCATCATTTTAGGTTTAGTTGTACTAGATCGGTGGGGCTGATACTTCAATCTAGGTTGGAGGCTAGCATGGGAGCAGATGGTCATCCATAGGGAGTGATTTTCTTAGGGACTATTGATGTTTGCATCACTATACTAGGATATTAACGAGTTTTCATATCTCAATAGCAGGGCCATCAGGGTCGGGGTCACTCTACTACACATCTAGGAATGGGAGCAAATTTCAGTGCTCCATCTGGTTTTCACACAAATTGTTCTATATATTGATGATCCTATCATTTGGCACTATGGGGGAGACTAGATTGGCTTCAGTCATATAGGTACAAGAGGCATTGCCCACTGGCGATGGGTGCTCAATGAGATGTGAGAGTCTTTTTGGAGGCCCTGGATGGATATAGGTCTATGGTACGATGGTCATGAGTAGTTATTCTTTGCTTAGCAAGATAGATAGATGTGGGGCTGCGAGAACACCATGATAGTGTAGTACGTCCCAGACAAGGTAGCCTAAAAGTTCAGTGAGGTTTAGGATAGGTCAGATGATTAGTACATGGTGATCTTCACCCATTAGACATGAGAGATAGCATGGGGTCAAACCATTCCAACACTAGAGGCGGTAGCTTTGTTTAGACATCTAGTGGCCAGGCCATGGCCATATGATGAGGGGTCAGTAGATGTAGGGGTTACATAGGCCTGTAGAGCTTTGTTTAGGCCTCCCCTTTGATTGATAGTTCTAGGCACAGTTCTCCCATGACAGAGGCTGAGAGGTAGATCAGTCAATAGGGGCAGAGGATAGGGAGGAAGAGGTGATGGTGATAGAGATGGGGACAAGGACAGGGGAGGATGTAGCCCTCCTCCACATCATACACCGCCATGAGACCAAGCACCACCATGGGTGCCGACACCAATGTGAGACTAGGCACCACCGTGGGACCAAGCACAACCACGAGACTAGGCACCACAGTGGGACCAGGAACCACCATAGGAAAAGGCACAACCATGCCTTCACCCATATCAGGTACCACAAAAACAACTACCTACATAGCTAGACCATAGGGATGCCCTAATTCAGCTGCTTCAAGGGTAGATATAGATTTTGACAGATGAGCGAGACCAGGCTCATCAGTAGGTTTTTTTAGTTACCATCGAGAGGGACCAAGTCTGGATTGAGAGGGATTAGGAAATCAACCAAAGGAGATAGCTAGAGAGTACAACCTCATCCGTCTAGGGCTAGACAATATCCTTTAGGTCATATCGAGAGGTGGTTAGAGAGGCCAAGTACTATCGACAACATTATAGGTAGGCAGTTCCACCTGTTGGTCGGGTGTTGGAATTTTCACAGCAGACAAGGATGAGGCCTCCTAAGGACCATGGTGAGAGACCAGAGGGGGAGGGGTCCAGCCAACAAGACTAGTCTTTTGATCACAGGAATTTTATCCATTTTTTATCCATGGGCTATGATTATTGCCCCTATTGTATCATGTACTTTTATGTATATGCTTGATCCAATTTTTGTATCATGATAGTTGTATATTATTGATGATATATATGATATGATCCTACTTATTATGTGTGATTTATGGATGCATTTTAATTTCCTATGTGCAATTATATGCTATGAAATGCTTTTAATTTATGCTCATACAATATGATGTATGTTTCCATGTGATGTGATGATGATTATGGATGCATTTGTTTTTGTATTTTTCTATGCACTTTGATGAAAATCATATGGATGCAACATATGATAATGATTTCTTATTATGTCCTTAATGATTCATGTAATGTATGACATCAAATGAATGTAATGCAATGATTTCTTAAGATACTTAGAATAACAAATCTATATTATTCATCAAAACTTAAGATGATGATAATGTGAGATGATATGATGTGGTATGATCTATATGATATAATATGCATTTATGCTAATGATTGTATGGATGCAAGATAGATGCATTAGCAATGTTCTGATTAACTGTCATGGTACCATGTTAGTATGGAAAGAAGATAGAAGAAAAGAGATCCAACAAGTCACTAAAATAATGATTATTTACTTACCAGGAGTCAGGATTATGAAAGGGCCAATTACTTTATGTTTGATAACACACATAGGTATAGTGCATCAAGGTATAAAGAACCAGGATGGCGTTGTACCTAGTGTGATGGACCTGGACTCGACAATTAGATAGGAGTATTCTTGTTCACACTTAGGATACAAAACCTTATTCAAGATGTAGTTTAGACATTCTAAGCATCTCAGACCAAAACATAGAAAATAAAGCCTTCATATGTGATCAACAAGATACCTAACACACCCTCCTTACATACCAAAAAAATAACACATGACTAAGCTATTTTACAAGAGTATCCCACAAGCACAATAGATAAAAAGATAATGATCATTTCCCCATTCCTTTCTCTCTAAACCTATTTTTTTAATGCATCATCGAGAGGTCCTTGGAATGAGCACAATAAGATAAATCCAAAGAAAGGATAAAGTAAACATACAAGCTAATGTTCTTCATACCGCTAGCCAAGACTAAACTAAAGTGATACCTGATACTAATGTCCATCGTGGGAAGGATGCATGCTAGGACAAGTTATGATCAGGGTTTTGATCAGATTGATTGGATGATAAGCTATTAATACTCTGAGTTGATCAACTTGCTTGCTTATTGACCTAGACTTGAGACTTTTGACGATTAGGGTGTTCACTTTTGGAACCTAATAGAATTTCTTCTTATTGCCTTACCAAAGCATGAAGGTGATGATTATTGCAGGTGAAAGCGAGATGAAATGGATGCACCATTTTGGGTTTTGGGATATTTGGATGTTTTTGGTATTTTGAAATGGTTTGAGGTTGTTTTGGTATTTTTGATATTTATTACCAAGATACTAACTTAAAGACCTATCTTAGGGGTCTCAAGATTTTATCCATAGATTAGCCTTGCCTATGTTATACACTTAGAGAGCACGTAGTTCGACTGATGACAGACTTGACTCAATGATGAGAAAGATGGGAAAATGGATTGCCAAATTGTGACAGATGCCTAAAGGACTGACCTAGGGTGTCTCAGGGGATGATCAATGATCAACCTTGCCTACATTCAAGCTCAAAGATGGCATAGTTTGTTCAACATGTTTTTGATATTTTTCTAATTTTTTGACCTATTTTGGATTTTGAATGATTTGGGTTTTTTTGGATTTTTGGTTTTCTAAATGTTTTTGAATTTTTGCATGATTTTTATGATTTGGATACAGATATGTGATGATGTACCAGTACTTTGTTTTGGGATTTTTCTGGAAACCAAGCTAAGGTTGATTGATCGGATCAATGGATTGATGATGATAAAATTGTTGAGGATACACAACAATGCAAAGATAGTGTTAAACAACATGAGGATTTCAAGATTAATGAGGATAATGTTGTTGAGGATACACAACAATGCAAGGATAGTGTTAAGAAACACGAGGATGATGAAGAATTCATGATGATAAAATTATTGAGGATGCACAAAAATGTAAGGATAGTGTTAAGAAACACAATGATTGGGAAGGATATCTTGAGATGACGATGAATTGATTAGATTTGATTGATTAGGATCGAAGCTTGGCTTGGAAAAAAAGTGTTTTGATGATTTGATGCGATGTTGAAGTACACATTAGATGCAATTGACATTGATTGTTTTCATTGATGTCCGATGAAGGATAAAATCCTGATAAGGAACATCGTCTCGTCAAAATATGCCATCGGATAGTGATTTGGATTTTGGATCACAAATTATTTGACCAATTTGATTTCATGTTTTCCAATGTTCAGATCACCACATAAGTTAGACGATATAAATATCTACCCCCAGTGTCTAGCAATGTATGGAAGGCCACAGGTGGATTCTTGGATAGGTGTGTGGATGGATGGATATGGTAAGCATGCAAAGGATGCCAAGGATTATACTGTGATAGGATAAGGGGCTCGAATATTGGATGCTCATTTGGATAATGCTTCAAGGCTCAAATAACATTGGGTAGGATATGATCAATGAAAATGACCCATGTCAAGATGTCTACCATAAGAAAGTGTAAAGTGTGCACCAAAGTTGGTGAAGATTAAGATAACTTTGATCATGGATTTAGATGGATGAAAATGGATTGGATAAATTTTTCATGGATGGATGGATTTATTATGGATAAGATGGAGGGAATGTTGGCTTTATTATGGATGGCGATAAGATGCCTTCACCTGACTGGTGCATGTAGATGCTCAATTCTACACATGATGCTTGCTTTCCAAGTTTTCATCATGATACCTATCCAAAGTGCCACTAAAATAATTTTAACTAGAGGATGATTTTTTTCTTTACTGTTTTCAGTCATTTTTTTTATTTTTTGTGTTTTCTGATTTTTTTTGTATTTGTCTGTGAAAGATTTTAAGCTCATGTTGAACCACCTGGTGGTGTTGATGTAGATGCTTCTATCATAATGTTCCATTGATATCCTACTTGAAGAAGTTAATTTTCCAAGATACATGCAGTTGAATAAAAATTTTGAGATTCCTGATTTGCTTTGTTGACACTAGAGTTAACTTCTTCTTTGTGTGCACATCGCAATAGAGTGCATTTTGAATCCTTATGGTGAAGGGTCATTGCCAACACATGATCAATGTGAGAATTGGATATCGAGTGTGGAGGTGTGGATGGTGGAGTGTGTTTAGGAATAAAATATGGATTGGTTGACAGCTTGGAACCTTTGAATCTCCAAACTTGGGAAAATGAGCAATGATGGGTGGATACAAAAGTGTGCATGGAAATAGGACCAACAAATCGATACACTTTGTATGTTGCTTGAGAAGCCTTCTTTTTCTTTTGTGAACATCTTTGATGGATACTTGCCCCTTTTTTATTTTGCCCCATAGTTTCTTTGACTAATGGAGTATGATAGGGATCATCCTTCTCTGTATTTTTTGGTATCCATATGTATTTGATTTGTCTTTTGTGCTTCTTAGCTTCTTTTGCTTTGACAATGTTCTTCATTCTTTGATTCAAATCTTCCTTTTGATGCTGGTCCCAATTCATGGATGGGGTGATGGGTGGATGAAGATTCATGGCATGGCTAGTTGTAGTATTGGTATTGGTTTCATTATAAGGATTCTTCATGCTCCCTATGTTGATGTTTTCTTGAGACAAAGTTTCTCCCAGTATGGTGAAAGTAGTACCTTCATGCTTTGATTCTCCCTATTTTGAGATGTCTTGTTCATAATGCATTCTCTAAAAAATGACCACTTCAGATGATGTCATTTCAATTTGTTGCTCTGCTGACTCTGGAATATCTTGTTCTATCTGACCTATTCTCTTGAGTGGATAATACTGGATATGTTCATACATGATGTCCTCAATCTGAATTTTGGATATATCTGTTCCTAATTTTCACAACTGAGATTGACTATAGGAATCAATATCCTTCTCTTTTTGTGTAATAATGCCAAGAGTAAAGGAATCCTTTTCTGAATGAAGATCATCTACATGTCCATCCATAGGAAGCATCTTATGGGTAGATGAAGGGGTTTGTGCTATGTGGATGTGATCATCTCATATAGATAGTAGAGTGTCCATTATATCATTGTAGTAGCTTGGAGATATAAATTCTTGATCTTGAATGATTTCAGAATTGCTTTCAACATGGTTTGGATCAATTTCTTGACATGGGTCAATTTCAAAGAATGGATTTCTTATAAAGGGTTTTTGGATATCTTCATTAGGCATAGGAAGTTTCTCAAATGTCATGAGGTCAAAGGATGTCCGTTTTTTTTGGAAAGAATCATTGCCAGACCTTGGTGAAAGATGTTGATCATGCTTTGGAATAAATTCTTGAGATATGTCCTCTAACTCATTAGGTGATGTAGAGACATTTTCAACAAAAATCATTGGTCAAAGGATCTTGATCATTGTTTTCAATGATTGTGGTGGGAATTTGTTGCAAGCTTTGTTGCACAAGTAATGCTTACATTTTTTGCTGAGCCAACAATGCTTGTTGTTGGTCATGTTTTTTTTGTTTGGCTTATTGTTGAGCTACTTGTTGTTGTGCCTAAAAATATTGCAGGACTTGTTGATACACTTGTTGATGGATTGTTTTCAATTGTGCCCGATATTGTGCTTGCACCTACCGAGTCTATTGCTCGGCTTGAGATTGAGCCTGTTCTTGTTCAACTGCTTGTGATTCTTGCACAACTTGTGTGGCTTGTGCAGCCTATGCAACTTCTTGGGTGGCTAATTGTGCTTGCACTTGCTAAGAAACTAGTTGTGCAACTTGTTGGTTTTGTAGTGCCTTTTGGTAGGCAGCTTGTCGAGCGGCTTGCAACACGATGGAGAATGAATTTTCCATGTTGTGTTTTGGCAATGGTGGTGGCAGATTGGGAATGGTGTTGACCATTGTGATGAGCGAAATGACTGCATTTATTTCTAGGGTTTGAGTGGTGAATAGCGTGATTGAGATGCTTGGTCCGTAAGGCACTTGAGGGATGATGGTTGTGTTGACTGTTGGGGTTGCTTGGATGGTTGCCATTTTTTTTATGATATCAATGGAAAAATGGGAGGATTTGATATGATTCTTTGACTTATGAAGGGGATGTTGCTCAGATTCAGTTGATTGATTGTTGGTAAAGGGGGAAGGTTCATGCCTTGATTGTTTGGTTGAGAGATTTGTAAGTTTTTAATTTGATTTAAATCTACCAAAGGGAAAGGTGTTCCAAAATTTAGATTGGGAACGCTCACTTTTGTTGTACCATTGAGGTTTGGAGGAGATAATGATCCCAAGTATGGTTTGTACAAATGCAAGTTTTGCAAATCAATTGGCATTGTAAGGCTTGGATAGTTTGGTTGAATTGGATTACTCATGATGTATGAATCAAGTTTATATTCCATGTTCCTCTTGTGTTTTGACATCGTTGACCTCTAAGGGATTTAGGACCAATGATGAGATCAAAGATGAAAGGGGTGAATGATATGGGTGTTTAAACTTTCAAGAACTTTCGATCAATGCTAGAATTTAGGACTTGATTTGATTTGATTTCGATTGATTGATAGTTTGAATAAGTGTCTTAAGTCAAACAAGATGATTTTGGATTGGATAATTTGACTGAGTGTGTCAAGCCAAACAAAGTGATAATTGATTAGATAATTGGACTAAGTGTGTTAAGCCAAGCAAAGTGATAATGAACTTGTAAAACCTAGGAAGTTGTGTTATCTAAGAGTAAAATTGTACACAAAAGGATAATTTGGCTAGGTGTGTTAAGCCAAACAAGGTGATGTTGATTTTGCCTAGAAGTCTAGCATAAGTGATGTTTTCCAAGGTTCAAAAATTTGTTGGTTAAATTGGATTTTGATAAATGTTTGGATGGGGTGAAGTATTTGACTTGATCCTAGATAAACCTAAGAGGAATTATTTACTAGACCAATATATTGAAGAACATTCTTTTCCCTAAAAGTGGTTCAAAAAAAGACCAATGTTTGCATGAAAACCAAATGACTCAAAAGGGACCAAGCACATGTGTGGTTCAATTATCTATTATATTGCTTAGGTTTGATTCTTTTTACCACAAAACACTTTCTTGATTATGTTTTTCAAACTCAATGTCTATGTCTCAATTCCTTTCGATTCCACAATGTCCATTATGTGAAAATCAAGATTTCAAGATAATAATTTCCTAGGTTGACTTTAGTATGAGAAAATTATGATGTAAATCCAAATTCTTAGAGACCTCTAAGGATAAAATCCCTAGGGAAAGCAACAACACTTGGATTTGGTCAAAGGTATATGCCCCTCCTAAAGGGTTTGAACTTTTGAAGCTTATTGTGAATGTTTGTTTTGAAATGTTTTGAGACCCAAGCAAAGTGTTTTGATTTCATTGACATGCACAACCCTAGGTTGAAAAGACAATATTTGTTGGGTTACCACTTGGATAAATCCAGCTGTGCATATTTAGTGTAGATGATTAGATGCTTGACCATATTGGCTCCCCCTTATAGTGCACTCACTTCTCGGGTCAATCAAACATCAATACCCATGAATCTCCTATGGCATACTTTTCAACTCTACAACAAAACCGCATGTATACATGGGGCGGCTTCAAAGGAAATGACCTTTTGCACCAACAAATAGTTAAGGATTTTGGCATTTTCTATACAAGGGGTTTTAATGTGGGCATTCTATTTGAGGGGGACTATCCAGTATAACGAGAGACCATTGCTGCCCTTCTCATCAAAATAATCCTCGTGATATTGGCCTTTGCTCCAATATCCACACTTATATCTCGAGTGGAAGTCGCTTGGATTTAGTGTGTTCCCAATTGGGTCATTCCCTTGGCTGATTACTTTTTTCCACAAGGTAGGCCCACTAAGATATACAAAAGCGAGCAATCATATCCTGTAGTTCAATCGACCTTCATTGAAAAAAAATGGGAGAACACTCGCAATATGCCACACTCACACTCGCAAGATTGGTTCAATTTTAATCCCAAAATGAAATTTGGAGGTTATTACTTTACTCAACTTAAGATCACCAAAAGACATTTTGATTCTCAAGATCATCGTGAGGTGCGAGAGAAGCGCATATGTCCTTTTAATGGTATTACTTTGAGTAAGAAATTATAAAACAAAATAACACATTCATTTTAAATCAACAAAGCAAAAGTCAATTATTTTTATAGCACTAAATCAGATGTGGGATTTTCCCTATTCAATTGTTAATCCTTAAACCAAATCTAGTAAGTTGTTCTAAAGTTCTTTTTAAGTTCTTTGTTTGCAAAAAATTGAAAAAAATTGTATTGTTATTTTTATGGCCCAAAAGGAAATTTAGTGTCCCCTAAAGCATGAAAGATAATAAATTTCTTAAGAGAGATTGAGAATTCTCTAAGAGTGTTAAACAACACTAAAGTGTTTAAAAACACTTGGTATAAGATGAGAATGATGTCATAATGTAACCTTCCACTTTTCTTTCCTCGACCTAACCTGCAAAATGATTAAAACCATAAGATATAGAGACAACAAACAGGTTAATAGCTCAAAAAACTAAAAACAAAAAGGCACATGTCAAAAAAATTAAATTTGGACTTTTTACTGTCCATTGAGAGTGGCGCTCTATAGCAGGACAAAGAGCGCAATGGTGGTGCTATTTTAGCCAAGTGACATAGTTTAGATTTTAGAAATCCGCGATGTAGTTTGGAAATTTGAAATTTGTGGGTGGGAAGGCTCCAGTGGCAGAGTTTGGAGTTTGGAGCATTGCAATATAGCACCACTTGACTGATAGTGGTGCAATATGGCGCCACTAGATTTTGAGCAGTGCAATTTCCTATAGGCACAAAAAATGTCAAAAAACCATGGATTTTTAGAAAAACGTGATGAATTTCTCCAAATCAGCCCTCCTTCTAGTGCCAAAATGTGAACTCCAATCCTAGACCTGCACAAAAATGGAAAACAAGCACAATATTAGATCAATATGCAAGTGAGAACAAGGATTCCCCATGAAATCCATCTATAATGCTCAATAATAGGAAAAATGAAGAACAAAACTTTAAATATAAAGGAAATCCTAATTAAGCAATGCAAACACTTGATCCCATGGGGAAGTTGGTGCCAATTATGTGTAGAAATTGGCCCTTTCCCAACTCCTTTATAAGATTTGATGAAGATATATGGATGATTGAAGCTCCTTGATGAAATTTTGGCATAACCTTGCTATGAAACCATGAAAATGATGAACACTTGATATGAAATGGATAAGTTGTGGATGAAATGAAGTATAGTAGACTTGCTTGGATTGTGGATGGTAGAATGAGAGGAAGAATCTCTCATTTATAGATTTCTAAGATGGAAGAATGATAAATATTGACCAATGTGAGATAATTCAATACCCAATGGCCAAGTGCAACTTGTCAAGATGTGAATGGCTGAAGATTGTGCAAGTTTTGATCAAAGTGCCAATAAGTGATATTAGGTGGAATTTCAAATTAATGAAATGACTTGTTGGAGAGGGAAGACAATGGAGTTATGGCTAGTTGGCTCAAGGAAAAAGGACTTGTAAGGTGAAATAAATGCCTTGTTGGAAGTACCAAGCCCACTTGAATTTGAATTCAAATATTAGGGAATATTCCTCTTTTATGCCATGTTGAGAGAAAATAGGCTATAATGCCCTGCCGTGGGACCCAGGAAATGTTATGTCGGTAACACTAAACTTTCAAATAATTTTTTTTTAATAAAACATTCAATAAAAATATGTGATTAGAACCTAGCATAATGATCTAGGGTTCCACAACAATGCTACTTAATTAAAACAATAAACACAACACATCAAAAACTATATGAATCAAATCAATTGAATAGTCATATCCATAAACATTACCTCAAGAGTTATATTATAATAAGTGAGATTGTGAAAAATCTCAAAACATTACAAGTATCAATATAATGAAACCTCATACAACATCATGAGTGAATACAATAAGAATAAGATCAAGAATTAGATGATGACCACATCCACAAAATCATCCAAATAACCAATCTCCATGAGCATAATGTATCCAAGATCCTTCCAAGAACAAACATATCTCAAACAATATCACCTAAAGGGGACCCAATGGAAGATGTGGCACGTTCCTCCCAACCACGTGGAGCTCGAAATCCCACCCTCCATGCTAAGAGATAAAATAGGTCCTCAAGTCATTAGACAACACGAAGAAACACCACACAAAACATGGTCGACACACATGACATCACAATGAAAAAACCACTAACGTACACCCAGTACATTAATGAAAGTTGCACTTACCTACCAACTTCCGATAGCTTACCCATACATCCTCTTTCGGGTCCGGCCCCTAACGAAAGCCATTCTACCAATGTACAACTTCTCAAAATGACAAAACAATAAAGCCAACATGCATGCAAAAGAAAAATTATTTGCACAAAGAGCCAAAGTCATTGGAACCATATGAAAACATTAAATATCTCAATAAGTACCACAAAACATGCATGGCCAAGTTAAATATGAATAAACACAACTCCACTCCATGGGATTGAAAAATGTCTGAAAGTAAGTTCACAAGAGCACTAAACATGCATGGCCCATGTTATCACATTTGAAGCAATACGAGAGCAATCATAACATTCTATCCAAGATTATAAAACAACACTAATATTAAAATCCTCGGGGAAACAATAACTAAACACCATATTTGAACACATGACACACAAATGGATTCTAAACAAGAAATTAAATGTGAGCATAGTCCACACGTTTCAACCAAGATTCTCCATTCATACATGTCACAATATATTTAAATAAAAATAGTCCACACCAAGGTAATTAATTTAACATACCTATCAACTCTAATTTATCTGTGGTTCATCATCAAATTCAAACCAGTGAACATTCCTTTCAAGATTACAAATTATAACATGTAATATTTCAATACAATCCTATACAAATTTAAAACCAAATTTATTCCACATCAAGCTCCATTTATAGTGACATTTATCACATATAAAACCATTTAATTAAAATTATTCCAAAATAAATTTTAAATAATTTTATTTATCCAATAACACTATCTAGCCTTTAAAGGATTACTTGCATACTTATTCACGTCGTATTACAAATCCATTAAATATATTCCATATAATAATTAATCAAATAAAGTATTGTTAGATAGTATAAAATCAATATGTTTTATTTTTGTTTAAGAAAAGACCTCTAAATTCTTAATAACCGCCAAAATTTCAATAATGCTTGTCAAAAGATACTCTTTAATGCCAATAGAATTTGTTTAAAAATATAATCATACTAAGAACAATATTACCCCCTTTCCTTAATTTGAAAGAACTTTATATACAAAACAGCAATTTACATTTTAAAAGAATATATATAAATCTCATAATTAAATTTTAAAACACACCTAACATTAATAAAAAGAACCCTTATCTACAATAATAAATACCATTTCCCAAAGTGTAAGAAAAAACAAAGGTAAGATTACTAATTATCTTCTTCCCAGGGAAAGACATCTATTATATAAATTATTCAAAAGCATTAACTGAAGAAAGAATCACGAATTTCCTGGAGTATCCATTACTAATCTAAGACTTCATTTTTCAAATTGTCAGTGGGGTTTCCAACAAAAAACTCACGGAACCTATTCAACTTAATGACTAGAAGTAAGAAAGAATATAAGACAAAACCCCATGCCACAAAGTATACTGTGTGTAAATAATTAGTTAATATTAATCTATACATGCATACGAATTGCTTGTAGACTGCATGCGAGCATATATTCTACGCACAGATGTCACATGCCTCTATTGAATTCTCAAGCAACCAAGAGTAAAAACAAAGGAAAATCACAAACTTAAAGATGGTTTGCTACAATATGAGCAGCGTATTACATGGCCACTACAAACATGAAGTTAAGGTTTTTGCTATCCATCAATGCAGGCATGCTGCATGCTAAAGATCAAGCAAAATAAGAGATACACCAACTGACAAGAACCACCGTCTAAGATGATAGATATGACAAAAATATGGGAAAATGGGCGCATGCGATGATAAAATAAAAGGCACTCAAACTTGTCTCTATTCACCACCATCTAGGACAACCGTGCAAGAGTAAAACTGAAATCACAGAGAAAATAAATGACAAAGCAACAGATCCTCTTGAACCCGCTGATGCTCGTGCATCAGGAAGATAATCAATATAAATAATTGTAAGTCTCCATTAGCAGCCAGGATGAAATAAAGATTGAGTCTTCCAAGGCTCAGGGACATAACTAAAATCATTTCCAAAGAAATTTACATTGGCAAAGACAGAATATTACCAGCCGCCCCTAACTATATAATTCATTCGCAAGAAGTCATAATATTTGCGCATGCAAATTAGAGGCGCATACAATGAGAAAAATAAATAAATAATAAAACTCAAAGATAAGGATAAACAGTGTTGGCGAAAAGAAGAAGTGAATAAACACGTACACATGCAAGCCACACAAAGAGTTAATGGAAGAGCTAGAAAAAGTCAAGAAAGGTATATCAACGCTTGCAAACTGCATGCTTGACTGCATGTTAGAATAAACTCAGATCAATAAGGATAAGAGCAGCTGACACCATACAAAGATGGATAGAACTTCAACAGAGGTGAAACATCAGTTGAATCATACACAGGTAAAGGAAAGCAGCGAACAAGAAAATATAAATGCATTGAATGCCTAACTATGCACCAGGTGATGGAAACCATTACCATCATTCAAGTTCAAAATTTTCATTTTATTACAGACAGGGGCGTTATCCTTGCGGAGAGAATAAGCACGATTCTAAATGAAACAATTTGGAAACTAGACATGAACCATAAAGATGGCGAGAGATTAACAAAAAGAGGAGAGGAGCAGCGACATCGAACATAGAATCAAGGAAACATTTAAACCATGACAATATTTTAGTTTCAAATGCTACAACAACATTAATAACAAGGAAATTACTTAAATCCTTAAACATCTTATTAAGCTCAAGCATGGCAGAGACAGATTATTTAAACCTCTGCAACATTCTATTTTCAAGGGATGAAAACATGATAAGTTTCCGAAGGAAATCACACAGGTATTTTAAACCACTATAGACTTCTATGTTTAGGCGATGGAACCACAATCATCAATGATGACCAGAAGGAGGACTATTAAGGAAACAGAGACATGCAATAATGTATAAATCTCTTTGAGGAAATATATGGGTATATCCCTTGAGACTGCATAGTATTTTGGATTCAAAGTTGTCACGGGTGCATGTGAATACACCAATAGCAATTTGGATACAAGAACGAAAGACTGAGAAATCTTACAAAGTATACGAGTTTTTCAAGAATGAACAAAATAAACACAACCATTTCCGGGAGAATAGATATATATAGATTCAAAACTAAATCTGCTAACTTATTATTTTCTCCTTATTTCTCAATGCTTCAATCAAAACTAACATTACAATTTTCATTTTCTATTGTGCATGCAGGCACCCAGGCAGGATTTTTGTAGCATAATACCATTGAAATATTTCACACTGGATGGTCAACTGAAACAACATATATAATAGGAAATATACCGTGAAGAAGAATCACAACATAGTAGGGCACTCACGGATGAGTACTGCTAAACCGTCTCCTTCACCGAACTGATGTAAGAAATAACATCTAAAGTAAATAAAGCATCATAACATAAAGTGTATCATCAACTGAGTTTCACAGTTGATCGTGTAATCCAAGACATAATACATCAAAGTAACATAGTCTCAAAAATATCTAATGACTTTCAACAACTCAAAACAACTAAAATAAATACATCATCAGGAGGGTCACTACATAGGCAATTTAATAAATCAAAGTAATTGATTTATTGTGCAAGTTTCATTCTCTAGAGGATGTGACATAGATTAAGATTAAATTAACCAAATTTTAATTAATTTAATGATGAATTTAAGAGATGTGAGAATTTAGACTTAAATTTATGAATTGATTTAAATCAGTGATTTAGAGGAAGGGTTTAATTAAATAATTTTATTTATTTATTTAACTAAAGGGGATAATGTTAGATTAAATCAAATCAGGTTTACTTTATCCAATTAATAAGAAGACATTAGAGATTTGATTTAAATAAAATGAATTATTTAAATAAACAGAGATATAAAGTTAATTAAATTAAATTGATTAATTTAATCAACAAAGGAGAAAGACCTAATTAAATAAATAATGATTTATCTAATTAAGAGATGAAAAGTGATGATAAGCTGAGAGTATGATTTAGGATGAAACAATGTTAATAATTAGGATCAAGTGTGTTAATCAATTTTCCATGTCTACACAATGATATAAGGATTCTCCTCGAATACAAATGAGGAGTAGTACATATACATAACATCCAACTAATCCAATAGAAAATGAGAGATGCTACAAAGAAACATGAACATGTGAGCTCTCCAATCTAAAAGATCCCGCCATCATGAACATGAAGTGGAAACCCAACAATCTAAGGTACACGTTTCACCCAACCATGTGGTACTCAAAGGTCCACCCCCCATGTTAGGAGATAGTAAAAAGGGATTCTTAGGTATAACCAACAATCTCAGGACATAGGCAACAACAAGACTAAACTATACAAGTACAATTCGTAACATGAAGATTACATTGCTTCAAGAGTAAAAGAATCAAGTACATTAATTGAAGAATATAAACTATCATCATAGGATGAGTGTCATCACAAAATTGCATGAGTTATCTTGGTAGATCTTCCTAGGCCTCGACCCCCATCTTGGGTTCTCTTGGTAGCCTCTCTATAACCTTACTAGGGACAAGATAATGACCTTACCATTCGAGGCATTCTCGTCTCATCTCAAGTCTAAATGAGCCCTTGAGCCGATGAGCAAGACACAATTAACAAGTTATCTATTTTAAGGCCACCTTTTCCCCTAATACTTTTATTTAATGTTCATTGAATTATCTAGCTCTAACATGAGTTATCCTAGCACCAATTTGTGTGTTAGACCCCATTAAGAGCCACTCCCTTACTGACAAGATAAAGATCTAATCCACAAACCAAGGGTAGATAAAGTGCACAAAAATGGATATTAAATCCCAACCATAATACAAGAGACAACACATCTCGTTCATAGTAACTAGGTGTTTAAACTGGATCACAACTAGGTACACTACTTAATTAAAATAGAGGGCTTAACGAAATATCACAACCCCCATATAATATTACAACATCTGGAAGGCTTACATATTCACAACTAATAGATTTCCCAACTTAATTAGGCAAAAGGCATCATAATTTAAATAAGCAATCTAAGCAAGTAATAAAACTATCATTATGATTTCCTTCATCTAATTTCCATTTCAACAAAAATAATAATAGATTGCTCAAAATAATCTAGCTTAATACAATTTCATTTATAGTTAATAAAGAAATTAGATCTAATTATTTAATTCAATTTCTCAATCTACATCTATATAAAAATCAATTTCCCTTTTTAAATCATTTCATTTTAAAAACATATAATTCATACATTTACATGCACCTATTAAAAATTCATTTAAATATATATATTTGAATATATATATATATATATATATATATATATATACATATGTATTTATATATAATTATATATATACAAATATATATATACATATATATTTATATATATATGTATATAGACATATATATGTATATATATGTATATATATATATATAAATATATATCTACATATATATATATTTATGCATATAAATATATATTATATTTTATATATTTAAAAACCATACAATAAAAAATGAATTAAAAGGTGGATGAATGTTTGAAGCTATGCCTTTATTGTCCCAGGCTGTATACATAGTCGACTCCCCTAAGGGATGCACGACCTATGAAGGCAAAGCTAGGCACTACCTCCATGGTGCCATCTCACCTATGGGAGAAGCTGTGGGGATAGACCCAACCCCAATATGAGAAATTAAAAAAAAATTGTAGAGGAAAATATTTACAAATTTACCAAAGGTTTTTAATTTTCCAAGCCAAATAAATCTAATTGAAAAAAAACCAATAATCTTCTAAAATAAGATCATTTTCAATACAATCAAAGGTTTTTCCAATTTTCTATATAATCATTTTGGAAATTCTATTGTTTTAAAACAATTCATCTTTCCAAAAGAATATAAGAATTTAATCTAAGGTTCAAGAGCTTTCATGACAATCTTTCCAATTTTCAAAACATATTAAAGCTATAAAAAAATTTAAATTTTCTTCATTGTAGAAACAATCTTTTCCAATTTGAATTTAAATAAAAACAATAAAGAACCTATTTTAGATGCTTGAAGAATTGAAGTTTGAAGTAGAGCCTCGCCTTCAGATTCCAAATTTATCAAAGCCTCTTCCAAACTAATTCTCTTTTCTAGAAAGTTGAAAATAAAACCAAAGCCAATCCCGAGAACTTCTTCCAATTTTTCAACAACCCACAAAATACCATTTTCATTCTCGTGAAATAGATTTTTTCCCCTCTTTTAGTTAATACAATGATTCTCTCCATGAATTATTTCCCAACACTAGTTTTCAATTTTCTAACTCATGTCACAATCCTAAAATATCTTTCCAAATCAAATCAAAAGATATTTCCTCTTAGATATTTTATAAGATATTTGTTTATTTAATAATTTAAAATCAAATATTAATTTCAATTATCCATTCATTTAAATTCATAACTTTATTTAATTAATTATAATTAATTAAATAATTTTTTTATAATCTAACCATTTTAATATGAAATTTAATTTAATAAATTAAATTACTTTATAAAATAAATTAAATCTAATTGACTAAATAAAATTTAAAGCTTCTACCAAGATTATTCATGATTAAATAAATAATCAATTTAAAAAATTATAAACATTAATTTCCCATAGAGCAAGCCTTGCAAAATAATTAAACGACAAGGAAATTGGGGACAACATGACAACAAAGCATGACCAAAACAAGGACTGATGATAGACTGTGACTAGGGTTGGGTTTTGATAAGGAAATCTGGTTACTACCTCCCAATCAACTATTTCGTTGGGCAATGGACACGGTCAAACCTGTGAATCCAGGTCATGTCAATATCTTGTACTTGCAATACTGCAATCAAAACATATGTCTTACATGTATATAGATCATGAACAATCACACTGTGAAGGGAAAATCATAGAACTGCAGGGCGCTCGCAAGTGAGTTATGCAATATTGTCCCCTTCACCAATACAGTGTCACATCAAAACTAATGAAACTAAAACATCAAATAAATACAGATGAACATATATCAATATCAATTATGCTAACTAGAGAGCATGCCATAATCAATAATCATCAGTATAGTGTACCAGTACATCTCAATATAAAAACCATCATTGCTATAATGTCAGAAATCAAATAACATCATAGTATCATAGTCTATCAAAATAATAGCACTGTCTAAAAATATGAGCAAATTGGATTGGTGCTAAAAAAATGGATATAGGTAGAGCCATCCACAAATAAGTTGGAGAAAAAAACCAAGAAACAAGGAATCCAAACAAAGCTACTTCTTTGTAAATGCAACATCACCAATGTAACAAATTGAAATTAGAATGTGAGGAAAAAAACTTCTAAATAGAAAAAGAATGTGAGACAATAAGATAATGGGATAAACCATTATTATAAAGTATAGAGTTTCCTCATCCCTGAATGGACTAAATTTTAAATGACAAATGAAAGCAATGGTTTCTTTTTGAATCAAATATAACAAGCCAATGCAAGCAAAACCCACAATAAAGAGCATTTTTAAAAAGTCTAGAAAGCATTTTTGTTTCTATGTTCACAATAAAAACACCTATATTGTCATTCAAGAAAACCATTGCATGTGTGACTCATACAAGTTGGAAAGAGATGAGGGATAAACTATGGCATTTTTTATTTTTATGTGAATTACATTTAAAATAGCTATAAATTCTCTTTCGCTTAACATTATGTGCTTGCCTTGCAAGATGAAAGCTTGACTATATTTAAATGTGAATCTTTTCAATAGGATATACTTAGATTATAATCCATGAGGTACAAAATACTTTGTGACAACTGAAAAACATTTCGGTTGAATGAGTTAAAATTCTATTAGACAAATTTTCCTTTTTATGAAAATTGGGAAAAGGCTCATGTTTCCTTAGACAGGGAAGAGTCTCTGAAATGTTAATTTTACAAGTTTGGGAGTAGAAAAAAACACGTAGCTTGGTTTGTGTATGAAAATACTTTTTTCATTTTCATAATGCATTGGAAAAACAAAATGAGAAAAATAATTTAGAAAAAGCAAGGAAACACTTACTTCGAATACAAAAGGATATAGGCCGAACCATCCAAGAGCAGTTACTACCAAATTTTGTGCTAATAAATTAACTCTATGAATTTTTTTGTTTCTTTCCCCATCACTATTGGTTTTGACACCTCCAAACTCTTCCTCATTGGTATTGACCTTTCACTTCTCCAATTTGGCGAGTTGCAACTTGAAAAAAGATTTTTGACAAGTGTTTTAGAGTATGTTTATTAAAAATAAAATTACTACCAAGATTCTAATAATTTGCTCATTTATGTTTTAACTTTGCAACATCCTTTACCCTACATAGTTAAGTAAATAACATTAACTAAATTTCTTGAATCTATGAAATACCCTATTGTTTTCATCTGCCCAACCAATTTCTCCAACCTTGCATAGATCTGTTGTGTTCATGAAAGCGGTTCAACTCATGCAAAAAGTATGCACCAAATTATGGCCTCCAATCCTGTTACATCCTGGTATCATTTTAATTCCTCTATCTTTCATCAATCTCCTTACCATTTAAATAGTTTGTGCACCATGTTCCATTTAAATAGTTCATGCACCATGTTCCATGCATCCTCCCTGCCACTTTTGGTTTTGGCTTCTCCAACTCTTTCTTGCTAGTATTGACCTTTCACTTCTCTGATTTAGCAAGCTACAACCTGAAAATAAGGCTTTGATGAGGGTTTTAAAGTTTTTTTATTAAAATGAAAATTACAGCCAAATCTTCCCTGCCCATTATGCCTGATCATTATGGTACTTTCCCACTAAAAGACATTCAAAATGGAAATGAAATTCAATAAATTACAATATATAAATATTTATCTTTTAAACAATGCCACTTAAAATAGTTTAGTTATTCGAATGATCAATTTGCAACTGATGACATCAAGTTTAGGATGTCACCGCATCGCTTCACACTCTCAAAGATTTTTTTTTTTACTCGCTAGTATAGAAAGGTGAACTAATCAAGACATCCTATCCTTTCTCTTAAGAAGTTTAAAATGTAACAAGTAAATGGACTTATTATGATGACAAGCAGAAATATAAATTCCTCCCTATTCTACTTTAGTTCTCTTGGTTTGAAACTATGAAGGTAATGTTGTTTGACAAACAAAATACTAACAATATTGATTAATGTTATTCTTCCTCTAGAAGATTAGGTTTTTTTCTTAACTCTACTCAATACTTAAAGTACATCAATTTTTGACTTTAAAATTTTAAATACTAATTCCTATAATTTTTTTTATAAATCTAAGTGCATGAAACTTTCAGTTTAAAAAAAAAGTTTGTTTTTATTCTCTATATGGATACACTTAAATCAATTCGAGTTTGGATAATGAGTTAGAATATGGAGAGAGTATCTTATCCCTAAAGTATCACGCCAAATTTTATCCAGTATATCTTATCTATGTGTTTTAGAAATACAATCCCAAATCATACTATAAATGATTTATAGATTTTAACTCAACATTTCTAGACTCGATTTTTGTAGTTATGCTACTTGCAACTTATTTGACATATTAATTTTGAAAGTAATTTTCCACATTTATACTAAATCATCTTTAATTATTATTGGATTTATGTTAAAGATTAAATAGCATTTTTAAATTAGTTATCTTGTTATATATATATATATATAATTTATTTGTTCTCCATTTTTTCTTATCTTGATCAATACACTCAATATGTATCTTGCATTTTATCAATAAATATTTCACTAATCATATACATTGTAATTATATCGTTATTTATCTTTTTCCAAATTTGTGTTCAATTTTATTCACAAACTTGAATTTCCTTTTCTAATTGACAAAAAATAATTATAATTAGAATTATCCTTTCTTTAACAATTCACTAATCTATAACTACATATTATCCTTTAAGTATTCCCCATCTAGTTACAATATTTTGTTTCTTTTATCGTTGTTGGTTTCAATTTAGTTTATTTCTAGATTTGATTATGAATACCAAAAAAACTCTATTTTCCATTTCTAATTACTAGCGGACACTAGATGTCATAGAGAGTTGTTTTTGACAATATTTATACATGTATGCATAGAAGATAGAAAAGAGTTTATTTTTTTGTTTCAGGTTTCAAGGTGAATAATTTGCTTCTCGGTTGTATTCTTCAAGCTCAATCTTGGGCTTTTATAAAATAGATATTATTAAATATATTATAATATTATATTATTATATAATATTATAATAATATAATATTATTATAATATTATATAATATTATATTATATTATATTATATTATATTGCATTGTAATATAGTATATTATTATTATATTATATTATAATACCACTCACTCTCTCAATTCAAAATATATTTTTTAATCATCCACTTTAATATCATATTGTCTAATTTTTTAATTTGTGTGACTAATTATTTAGCTATTTTTTTTACCAGATGATTTCATAGATTATAAAATAATTCTATTTTTTTAAATAATGAACAATATAAAGCCTAAAAGAAAAAAAAATTGCATACCAAAAGTGATCATTGTTATTTCTATTTCGCACTATTAAGATGGTTGAGTATATCAGCAAGCAAAGATAAAAGTGAATCAATCTTCGTTTTTAGGGAAAAATGTTCTTTTTTTAAGGGAAAAATCTTTGTTTTCAATAGACTTGACCATTACGTTTCTACAATCCATGTAAATTGAATCTAATTGCTTCTAGAAATAACTACTTGACTTTACATTTTTAAGGCACTATTTCTAGAAATAGTTACTTTTAAAGACATTATGTTTCTACAATCCATGTAAATTGAATCTAATTGCTTCTTGAAATAACTACTTGACCTTTTGAAATGAAAGTGTCTAGAAGATAGCCCTCAAAATGCAATTGGATTATTTAAATCATATTTTATTAGTGAAATTGACCATAATTTCTCTTTGATGCATTTGACATGCTAACACAATAGGAAAATCAAGTTGGCTTCAAATCACAGTTAAAAACATTAATGACTAATTAACATAGCGAGTAATAAAAGTTAAAGAATGTAAATGCTAATTTTTTTTATAAAATATGTAAAGGCCTTAAGACTGCACCGAGAGGCAATTCCTTCCACGCAATAGGTATTCTTTGTGCACCAAGCAACCTAGGCGGCCAAATGGCCCAGTTAGGTAGGGGTCCCATGAGGGGGCCTTAAGCTCTATGGATTATGATCAAATTTGAAAGATAAAAGAATAGAAGAGTAATATTCATTTATTTAGTCATTTAGTTTTGATTTTACCCGATGACCAAATTAGTCACTTATGATGATCAAATTAGTCATTTATTTGCTAAATTGTACTAGTGTTAGTCATGTGACTAAATTTTTTAGTCATGCAGTCATTTATTTGCCAAATTCTACTAGTGGATCTTAATCTTCAACAAATTTTACAAGATGAAAGAATAAGATTCTGCTAACTTTGTGAACCTTTTGTTGTGTCTAAGGCCATTATCATTCTTTGCAGCTACTACATTCACAATAGTCTTTCCCTTTCTCAAGATTCATATAATGGATTTTCCTTCTGAGCAAGAGAGTGAGGATAATCCTCTAAATTGAACTACCATCTTCTGGTACTCTTGTAATGCTACACATAGATTCACAAAAGAAGGGTATTTCATAAGGGAAAAATTTTCTTATTAGGGCCTCTACAGGTTCCCTATGAACACCTTTTGCACATCAGAATCAGGTAGTGAGTAAGAGATATATTAAAAGAGTGCTTGATATTATGCTATGAAATCAATTATTTGATCGTTATCCCCTTGTTTGGATTGGACGACATCCGAAAAGGTCATCCTCAGTTTGATGGTTGCTTGGAACTATCAAAGTTCGACTAATTTACAAGTTGGTCAAATGAGAAAATAGAATTGTTGGGTAAGGAAAAATATCATTCGAGTTTTGTATCCTTAAGAGATTGAGGGAATAATTTTTCTATCAATGCACCATGATGGAAGAAGTCTATACACATGAAATTAAAGGCGGACACATGTGTTTGAGGGTCTCCTTTGCTGCCATATTTTTCAAATTTAGGAATCTCCATTCCTTGTGGGAAGGGAGTGCTTAGGATCTTCAATAACAATGGGCTATGCTAGAAGAAGGGCTAGAATATAGGCTAGGCAGAGGCCTAGGAGAGGCTCACTAGCTGGTTCTACATTTTGCCCATTTTTTTGAAGCAAGGCATTCAAAATAGGATCAATGGATGACATAAGACCAGTGGAGCCTCTAGAACTACCACCACTAGTACCACTTTCAGAACCACCTCTGAAGCCACCCACATGACCTCCACCAAAGCCACCTCCACTACTAAAAACCTCGCCACTCATTTTAGCCGAGCCTCCACCATCAAGTGGTGTTTTACTCACCTTGAGAGTGCGAGGTTCCTCAAAATCATAATATATATTGATCAAGGGCCCTGATTTGGTGATGCATACAAATGTAGTGGGTATTGAGACACCTAGTTGTCTTTCATAGGCATCAATCACTTCTCCCCAGGTTATACCTGATCTAGGTCTATATGAAGAGACATAGGCTTCGGTTAGATTAGTGAGGCCATGTAGAAATTCCATGCCTGTTCGATCTTTCCCTAGCAACTGTCTCACATCACTTGCAAGCCTAGTAGCTCTTGCCATGGTTGGTGTTTTCTCTAAATGATGCACAAGGTCTAACAATCTATTATCTAATTCCATTAGGTTTTTTGCGGTAATACATACAACATCATCCTCGTCTATGGATGAAGTCATAGGGGATACAAGAGGTATAGGCACAGGAGTGTTCTCTTTTATGAAACCCATCTTGTTCAAATAGTTTTTAGGAAAGCCAATGATAAATTCATTAGTTAAACCAGTGGGAAAACTAGAGGTGAAACTAGAAGTGACCATCATCTTCTCCATTTGTAGGTGTCACATAGTTCTCCTAAAAACATACTTGAAAGTTGTGGACTGGGTTGTGATGCTCATAAACCTTCACAATAGTTATGGTTACAACAATCACAAGGTACACAAGAAAAGTCTCAGCATAGATAAATGGGCAGATGCTCTTCATGTTGAGTTCACCAAAAATGTAAGAGAGGGGGATGAACCATGCCAAGGTTCTAGGTCACAAAGAGCTGAGAGTTGAGAGCTTCCCTAAATTACCTCACTCTAAAGGTGATGAGGATCGAGAATGAAGAGCACTATGTATTAATTTTGTCACTCTTCAGACTCGAGTTTCAGGTTTAGGCTAGGGGAGCTTATTTTTTTGATTCGATACTGCACCTCAGATAGCTCTGTATCCAAGGATGACAGTGAAGTTCTGGGACAACAATGCGGCACGCTACGCCTCTTTGGTGCGTTGACATCCATATGGGAAAAAAACAACAAGTTCAATTAAAAGTTCCAAAATACCTACTAACAGCCTAACTAGTTGATTGTGACAAGAAAAACATCATAAGGAAGTATAGAAAGTAAAGACAAAGATGATAAAGCAGATAAATAAAAGTTAAGGGGACGAAGACAATCTCACAAAGGTGTCAATTCACCAATTATCTCCATGTGTACATTCATCTACGCATAAGCAAGAGGGATAATTATTGGGGTTGTATAGGGGCCTACCTCAGTTAGACCCCTACTTTAGTGTTTCCACCTCCACGAACAACCAGTAAGCAAAAGAGTAGAATAATACGATGAAGGAAGTAGAAAGTAAGATTGCTATGAACACTACAAAACAATACTATCCTACTCAATAAAATCATGAAGGAGAGGAGTGAAGGGTTACCACCTCCACCCAAAAGATCACTAGCCAATGGAGAAGAATGCAAGGTATGGACTTGACAAAGTTACCAGAGCTGCAACAATGATGAAGAGAGGTCTTGCAAGAATCCAAGCCCACACTTCTAAATTTTCCTCACATTTGCAATGTGGAGTTGACAGAGCTTCAAAGTTGTTGCAACTCTCAAAAGTGGAGTGCTATAATGTTGCTTGAGAGTGAAGAAGTGAAGTTGAATGTGTGGAGAGATTACTAGAATGCCCAGAAGACTGAGTGAATCAATGAATAATGAATTTAAAGGTGGTATGAGAATAATCTACCATTTTTGGGGTTGGTTGGTTAAAGAGGGACATTACAATCAACCCCAATCAGGTATGTAATGCTTCTTCCAGTTTCAGATGCAAGAATTTGTCAGGGACGACAACACACCACTCAAACGTCTGTGCACCATGCTTGTGCCCCCAAAAAATATTCTCTCACTGACACACATGACAGATGCCAAGTGGATGGAAGGCAAGTGGGTGATGTGGAATTTTGCCTTCCGATTTGATTTTCTAAGGTGAGGGTATGTGAAAGGGGAATTTGTTTAAGGGGTGCAAATTCACTCCTATACAATACCTTGCCAAATTAAGTGTTGTGAAATATTATTAATGAGTGTTGGGTTTTATCCCTTAGAAAATGCAATAATTAGGCTTGATTTGAATTTAAGTGGCCAATTAAGCTCAATTAAGCTCAATTAATTAATTAAAGTCCTAGATTAGTATGAAAGTTTAAAGAAAAACTTTACAACACCTTAAATAAGACACATTTAAGTCCATTTTATCATTAATTATTCATTCCCAAAATAAGTGTGAAAAAGAGTTACTTTTTTCGATGCTACAATTAGATATTAGCTTATCTATGTTATTCACAATTTCACTAATATACGATAATACATTCACACCTATATATGAATAATAGTTTTAAAGTATTTTATTGATGATTTTTTTATCTTAAGTATATATGGAATAATATTCATAATATAAATTGAATATTTTGTTATCATATCTTAAATTATAAAAAAATGATTATAAATATTTTAATATATCAGTAAAATACTATTTACAATCTTGTATATTAATAAAAATTAATATTACCCTATCTATACAACTAATATTTATTAAAAATTAAATAGAATATTTAATATATACACAACATGAATAATACCTTTCTTGTATTATTTAACAACTAATAAAAATTAATATTACCCTATCTATAAAACTAGTATTTATTAAAAAATTAAATAAAATATTTAATATATGCACAACATGAATAATACCTTCTATTGTTTAACAACTAATTAAATACACTTCAAAATATAATTATAATAAGAGACCACATATGGTAATGGCGGTTGATTTTATTTGTAAACACACACATATACATAGTGTGTGTGTGAAGACAAAGAAAAAATACGTACTAAAATAATAAACTTTAGCCCTCTTTTGGCTCAACAAACTCGGAAATGTAGACTGGAGCCCGGTGTCATTTTCCATTTCTTAAAGACAATAAATGAATATTGACTTTCTTGCCTTGATCATCGTCCATGCTTATCGGACATCTCAATCTGAATCAAATGCACTGGATGGGCCGTCTGAAGAAATTGCTGTAACAGGCGTTGAAGGGTAAAGATCCTGAGAATTACTATCCCATGTGGTTGGCAGGCCATAATAATTTAGCCTTCCTTGCGTTGGATCACCCCTGTGCTCTACAAGACTCACATCTCTATAAAGCCCTGGCTGTCTTGTGGCCGCTCTTATCCAAGCAAGTTCTTCAACCACCTCTCTCATGGACGGCCTTGATCTTGCTTTCACTTGCAAACATGCTTTTGCTAACCTTGCCACAGTTTCCATCTGCGCTTGGTTTTCCTCATTCACGACTTCAGGATCTAAGATGTCAGTGAGGCGGTTCTCATTAACTGCGGACAGGAAATGGTCATACAAAGCGCACATAGATCCCTGTATAGACAGCAATGGCGTAAGACCAGTAAGAAGCTCCAATAGAACTACACCAAAGCTGTAAACGTCACTCCTGTCTGTAAACTGGTTGCTCCTCACGAAGTCAGGATCCACATAACCTCGAGTACCCACTGCCATGGTACTCAGATGCATTTCTTCAGAAGGTTTTAAACAAGAAAGACCGAAGTCTGCTACTTTTGGAGTGAACGTGTCGTCCAACAAAATGTTCGACGATTTTATGTCGCGATGGAAAATAGGCTGAGAAGCTTGAAGATGCATATATGATATCGCCTCTGCAGTTTCGATGGCTATCTGCCGCCTTGTTTGCCATGACAACCGCCTCTCGCCCGAGTGTAGATGTTGATAAACTGTCCCGTTTGCCACGAATTCGTATACAAGCAATGGAAATTGAGTTTCCATGCAGCAACCGAGCAATTTGACTACATTCCTATGATTTATATGGGACAGAATTATAAGTTCATTGATAAATTCATCCGAAATTGACTTGGGTTTTTTAATTGCCACAGGTGTGCCGTCGAGGAGAACTCCTTTGTACACGGTTGCGAATCCACCTCTCCCCAATTCTGTTGAATAATTCTTGGAAGCTATTTGTAGCTCTGTTTCAGAAAATATTCTGAGGCCTTTTCTTCCTCCCATGGAAGCGATGCGTTCCTGCAACAGTAACCCGCCATTCTGCCGGAAATTCCTGTCTTTTGCATGTTTCAGACGACGCCTCCTCAGACACCAAAATAGCCCACAAGCTATCACAGATACTACCACGAATGAAGAAGCAGACCCTGCGCTTTCATCAAAAGAGAAGATTTTATTGACTATGCTATTTGAAATGTAAAGAAAAAGAATATACAGAGACACGCCGTCAAATCACCTATGATTCCAGATTTGAGGGAATTTCTGGATTGTGGGGATACACATTTTGTCCCGTTTTGAAAGCCATCTCCCGCATAACCCTTTGCACATGAGCAATTGTAGGAACCTGCCAAATTAAGGCATATTCCTCCTTCCTCTGCTCCAACGCACATATTTGACTTTTTATCATTGCACTCGTCAATGTCTGAACAGTAACAAAATCACTATGATTAGGAGCCTTTATATTTTCAAGAGCAATGATTATAAAACGGAAAACATAATTGTTCCAATTAAGAAAATTGCGGAGATAATACCTGTGCAGTCTGTGCCATTAGAGTAACCATTTCCTTCATACCCAGGATGACATTTGCATACGTGTCCTTCGTCTGAAGGAGAGTCAATGCATTCTGCGTTGGAGGAGCAAGAATAATTGGCAGCTGGTTTAGCCGTGGAGCAATTCTGAAGGCCGATACCCCAGTTAAGGCGGAGACCGTAATCAGCCTTCCTGCCTTCTCCCCAAAAGAGGCTTGTTTGATTGTTGTAAACGGTGAAGGTGGAGGGGTCCAATATGGTGGAGAAGCCACACTTCCTATCAAATTTCTTGGTAGTAGAATTGCGCAAACCAAACACACCTCCGCCACTGAAATTGAATAAATTCAAATTATCTGGAACGGTAACTTCACAGCAGCCATAGCGACAGTATGGTGGATCACTTTGAGGTCTACAAAGCGATACGCATCTAACATCGCCAAAACTCCCGTATGTGTAACTACCGAACGTGTTGCAGCCAATAACCACGAATTTATTAGACATGGAAATGGCGAAAGGCCCACCATTAGGTGGCTGAAAGAAGCTTGACGCACTGCTGTTCGCCTCACACGAGTGGACTTTCAGAGAAGTCGAATTTATGATGAGGTAACCCGTATAATCGATCTCCATAATCTTATAGTAGTAACTTTTAAGATACTCGTCAGTAAAATTACCTAGGTAGGCCTCAAAGAATGGAGCCATCATCCCAGTATCTTCGTCCTTCATGCATGTGATCTGAAAACCGGGGTACCCACATTGAGAATTGTTAATCCAGAAAGGGTAACTCACATTCATAGGCCCACAGACTTCAGGATCACATTTAGCAGCAGTAAACCCCACCAAATAGACACAAATTAAAAATCCAGAAACAAACCCCCAATACATTTGCATTTGCCACAACATTTTTCTTTTTTCGCAGATGAGTTGGTGCTGACTAGTATATAAAAACCAAACTCCTACTCAATTATAACAACAAAAGAAAAGATGGCGACAAACTAAAAGGCTGTGGGAGTTAAATAGCAGGTTTCATGGTTGACTGGAGATGAATATGCGCACAGACTCGTTCGTACGTCCATGTCGACCTTATGAAATACTTGCGTTTCAAGAGTGGAGCTATTCTAAGCATCGTTCCACGCGCGTCCAAAGTATTGGAAATAATTACAATAGTCTTGACGGAGTCTTTTTAATTAAATCCTCGATATCATCTTTGATAGCATTGACAATGTCGTCTTCAGCTTTGGAGATAGAGACGCCGTCCTATCATGGACGTCAGTAATATAAGCACGTAGTAATTTATTTTATTTTATTTTTAACTCAGAAAGAGACAACCTTGTATCATATCGCTAGCTAATAAGTTCTCGTTTTTAAGTCTCTTATCAAATATTAGTCCCTCTCTCTAAGTTTGGTGGTCACATTCGGAAAAAGGCTTGAGGAAAGTTTGTTTAGGTGCACATTTGGTTGTATATATCAATCAAATGAAAATGAAAATTTTATTATATCTGGAGTTTCATTTAATTAATAAATGATAAATGTGCAATAGAAAATTTCTAAATTAATTAGATTTTTATTGTTATTTTTCAATAATTTGATTTAAGAACAGATATATATATATATATATTAGTTAAAGAGAATCTTATATTTAAAAGTTGAGAAATTTAATTTTGTTTTTATTTTTAATTTTTAAATTATGATGATAAAATATCTGTTAAATCTATATGATTGCTATGATTAAGTAAAGATAATTTAGAAGGATCAATTAATTATGCAATTGAAGTAGATTTAACAAAAATATTAAAAAATTAAAAATATATGTATACATTAGGATATTCAAAGTGTTTAGAATGTAGATAAATGGAATATGATTTGTAAATATGTCAATAGTACTATTGAAGAATGGGTTTCTAATATATACATTTTGAAAATTGGATTTCTAAGGAAAATTTGAAGCAAACATTGAAAGTTTTTACCAAAGGCCCTTTGTTCCTTTGAACAAAGGTACCTTCATTCAAAGGTATTTTTATGACCTTCATTTGAAGGTATGTTGTTCCTATAAAAAAATGTAAAAAAACCTTCGAACAATGGTAATTTCCAAAAATGAAAAAAATGGACCTTTGAATGAAAGTCCCTTTTTATTCCGATTTTAAAAATTTCCATAAAATAAAAGGGGGCCTTCATTCACAAGTTCAATTTTTCCATTTTCAAAAATTACCTTTGTTTGAAGGTTTTTTTATATTTTCAACCTTCAAGCAAAGGTCCACCTTCAAATGAAGGTCTTTTTTAACATACCTTCAAATGAAGTTATTTTCATTCAAATAAAAAAACTTTACCGCATTTCAAGTTTTTATTTACATTAGAGATTGAAAATTTGATGTCCCAAGTTTGGGACCCATTATTATGGGATGACCTTGCACTAAAACTATGCTCACCATTTGGCTCCTTAAATGCAACATGTTGAGAAGTGGATGCATCCAAATCAATTTGTTCTATCTATTTAATATAAAATGTTGGGAAGTAGATGCAACCCAATTACTATGTTTGAGATCTATACCCCACAACTTCATGTCTCATTCTAAGCATCTTATTTCCTTGAAGAGAAGCCCAAGTTGAAATGCACAAACACCAAGTCTTCTACTTTTTTTAATGTACATAGTTACACTTTATTGAGTAGGTGAAAGAATATGTGATCCAATTCTACTTTAAATGCAAATTAAATATCAACCTATTGAGACGAAAGAGAATTAAAATTATAAATTTTAAAACAAAAAAGAAAAATTGAAACTTAAAAATGTTTCTTTTTATATTAGTCAGATAAAAAAGAATATAAAGCTTACTTATGACAATAATTTGATCACAAGAGTTTGTAGGTGCTAGAATTGTTAGGCATGGAAGTACCACTATCTATGAGCATCCTTCTTGTACTTATCATGAAGTGTTATAATACTTTGATCATTAAAGTACAAAAACAATTAACTCTCATGACTACATCCTACAAAGTATGATCAAGGAAAAGTATGCAAATGTTGCCTTGTACCCTTTTACAACTTTGAAATATCTATATGAGGGAATCCTTGTTGGCACAAAAAGAACCTTAGCAGTATAGAATTTTGGACTCAGTGCAAAGATAAGAATATGTAGAGTACTAGTCATTGTAATCAATTTGTCTTCAAATATTGTGTGCCCCTATAAAATGAAGAAAGTAATTAAAGTTCTTTCTCATTCTTATTTATGATGGTCTTCATATTTTAAATCATTGATTCAATACCCATATATCATTGATTTAATACCCACACACACATATATATATATATATATATATATATATATATATATCAAAAAATGCTTATCCAAGTTAATTAAGAAAATCATACATAAAATAGGCTTAATGAAATTATGAAGATATTCTAAATGATTCCGCCAAGTGTCACCCAAGATTATTTTCTTATTATTTGTTGTCCTTCCATTACTAAATTGTCTCTATATGGACCAAGTTTCACTAATTACCATATTAGAGAGTACAGGGAAAACTTTAAGAAACCCCCCCTCGACAAAGTTGTAGAATCCTGGCGAATCCTGTATACTTCTCGATTAAAAATATTAATTTTATTGCTAATTTTTTTTATTTTTAAGAAAAAGAATAATCCCAATTGGAGAATCTTTTATAATCCCTACAAGTCTATGGAAAATCCTCGTGAATTATAAAGTTTTTAATTGAAATAAAATAGTTTTCTTTGGCGATTAAAACCATTTCTCAAACCATAATTTTTTTTCCATTGGCGAAATAATCTTGTTTTCAAAACAAAAAAAAAAATTGTTGCTGATTAAAACCCGTTTTCAAAGAAAAAAATTATTTTCATTGGCGAATTAAACAAAATCTCAAACTGATAAAAAAATTCGAAGGTGAAATAAACGAATATACCAATAAATAATCATAGGGACCATTCAATGAATGTTTGATGGATGACTATAGTTGCATTCTATAAGTAAATCTCTAAAGCACTAGACTTGTTAATTGAAACCTCCAGAATAACACTAGAACCGTTAGATGCAGACAGGTGGTGAGATCAAGGCTCATCACTCATAACTCATTATGTCATTTCAATGCCTTGACATTGTACATTTCATTTAATTGAAATACTCAATATTTTTGAAGAAAGTGTGGTTGTCGTATTACTAGTGCTGGTAGTGGCAGTGGCAGTGATTAATGCCATATATGATATGAACATCTGAAGAAATTTCTTGGACAAATCATAGCTTTAATGAAACAAGATTTGTAATGATTTTATATCATTTGAGTGGCACTAGTGATTTTGATAGCTTCTCAACTTGAGGTACAGTTGGCATGTAGCCAAACGTCAATCAAATTATTATTTTTCCATAAATAGGGATAGTGAATAGTGGATAGTGTCATAAGGATTTTCATTTTCTAGGGTAAATAAGGATTCATGAAGAAGATGATGCAATATTATTAGGGATATTGTAAATTCTCCTGCCTATAGTTATGTAGTTACAAAGTAATCAGTAAAAGACAAATTTCCTTCAAGTTCAGAATGGGTGGAATTGGAAAGAAGTTGATTTGGTTAACCTAACTTCTCAAATAGGTTTTGAACCATGATGAGGAGCTTTGATGGAGGTAAGTGCTATAAAAGTGCATGGAAGTTGTATGAAAAATATGGGAGAAGATTTTCTACTTCTCTTGTATCTTCCCAAATCCCTATTCCCCAGCATGGTTGGCCAAACAAGCCCCATGCATTTATTTTCAAAGAGACATTTGTATTACATCTTTTGCATGACTCTGGTTTTCAAAGGGGATAAGTACATTTTGTATCTTCACAACTCCCATTTCCCTAGAATAATTGTAATCACCTTTCCCCCAACATTTATTTTCAGTGCCACATTTGTATTACGTTTGTTAGTACTCAAAAACGTAGGTTTGAACCACGAGAGGTTGCCAAGCTCTCACGATGTTTCTAGCTAACATACAAGGCCAAACAGTAAATTTGAACCTTCTACTCTTTAGGCTCTGCAAAACCTAGGCGGGTAAACATATGTAAATGAGGCAGACTTAAACAATACACTTCTTGCATGAATAGTCTATCCACAATAGCAATTGGAAGTGGATAGATAAAAACCTATTTGGTATGAATTAAATAATTAAATATGTTCAGTTAATAGATGTTTGAAAAATATTTAATGAATTTAAATGAATAGAACAAGCAAGACTAGTGCCATGTTGGGTAAAACAGAGTCCAATGAAAGTCCTTAATAGATGGCTTCTATTTGGCATAAATTCAAATTATCTGGTACACAAATATCTATTTATAATTTGTATGAACATGCAAGATAATGATTGAAAAACCCTACTAGAGGCAAAATACAAATCCTTATTATCTAACTCTTCTTACTGATCCAAATAATATTCCCAAATTACTATGATTGACCAAAAGGAATTTAATTCTTCCTTGAAGAAATAAAATAATCACATCACACAAGTACAACAAACATGCATTGATAAATTGAATATATATTAGATATATCAACCTAAATAACCCAAAAATATTAAGTCGAAGACAATCAAATAATTGATACCAAACTAGAACCACCAAAATTTATATCTTTCATTATTTCCCTAAAACTTAAACTTGCATGATGGTCTCTAAGGCATAAAAATTCCAAAATTATCTTTGTTCTAACTATTCTAATTTCTAACCCCTATTCAGTCTCGAATTCATGCTTTTATACATTTTAGAGAACCTTTTTGCACCTTTTGGTTTCTAATTGTTCACATTCTCATGAGAGGCCAAGAGTCACGCCATTTCACAATGAAAATAACCATCAAAACTGCCGTAGCCAAAACAACCAATTTACTGTGCTACCGTGCACCATCATTTTAGCCGATGTAGTATCAAGATAACACTTCACATTGCTCCACTGTCTACCACTCTACCGTGGTCCACTTTTTTGCTCCCCACGGTTCCATGGTGATGCCTAGCTCTCCTTACCATGTTACCTCGGCTTCTCAATCGCCTCCCCATGGTGTTGTGGTGGCTTATCTTGACTACCCCCCTCATTATCTACCACCCTACTGCAAGCTCCACTTTGTCCTCACACAGTACAATGGTTTATCTGTCATAGTCTTCTCTTCTTATCGCTTCACTACGGTCTTCATTTCTCCCCACAGTGGTATCACGATTATCTTCTCGTACATCATTTTCCACCACCCTACCATGGACTCCTTGTCAACCTTTCATGGTATGGCAGGGTCTAACTTCTCCTCGCTCTGTTCCTTCCACCACTCTATTGCAGTCAAACCGTTCACCCTACATACTATAGTGACATTGAAATGGATTGTTCTCCCTACCTCTCTATCCCGGGCCCTTTGATAACCCTCTATGGTACGACGGTTTCTTTTTCACTTCACCGCTCAACTGCAGGCTCTATTCATACTCCTTGCAGTGCAATGGTAAGGGTTATCATGACTATTGCTAACCGTGACACCATGAGCCACCCTACAAGGGGTCGTGATAAGGAGGTAAATGATGTTGGCCAAGAAGGGTGGATGATAAGTCAATGGTATGGAAGTAAAAGGAATTTTTGGCACTATGGATGAGAAAAGAGTAGTTCATGAAAAAGGTAGCTAAATTTTGGGTATAGATGGATAAAAAACCCCAAGAATTTTTTAATGAAAATTTTGGTTCTAACAATGGCTCCTGTTGGGGATGAGTGGTTTATCAATCACTATAAGAATCTAGAATACCACTAGGAGAGAAGACCAAGACAACAAATGATATGTAAAAATGGAGGGAGAAAATGGAAAATGGAGGAAGTGGAGAGAAGAAGGAGATGGAAGATTGAAGATGGAAAAAGGAGCATGGAAGTGGCCATACATTGATGTACATGGAAATAAAATAATGTTTTCAATGAGGGAACTCTGGGATTGTCCATGTACTATCAATTCCTAGCCTCTTTTAAATTCCTAAACTACTGTGCATGGAAACAATAATGTTTAAGGAGGTTTATAAAGAATTGTCCATGCATTGTCAATCCTTAATCCTCTATTACCTTTGAAGAGAAAAAATTCTTTAGGAACTGCCCATGTACAGGAAACTCCTACTCCTCTCCAAACATGTTCTATAAGAAATAAGAATCCTCCCCTCCTTCACCAATGATCATGAAAGGACCCAACCACAAAGCTTCAAATTTGTCATGCCTTCCCTTCTCCTCACACTGGGCATTTCACATCAACACTAGATCATTTTATTCAAATTTTCCCTCCTTATCCCTTTTATCAAAAATATAATTCATCCGTGATTGCAACTTCACATTCTTCTTCTAGTCCATTCTCCTTATCTCAACAAGTTCTGCAAGTTGCTCCATTCTTTTGTCCATTGGTTCAGAAACATCTAAATCCTCTTACAAAATAAAGTTATAAACTGGCAAAATGTTTTGTAATGGCATCTTGGCTTGTGTCCCATAAAGTTACTTGATTTTACTTGATCGTTTTCTTGTGGATGATAAGGGGTAGTATAGAAAATGGTAATGCCATATGTATTACATAAATATGTGAAATCATTTGATCTAAAACACATCCCATTATCTTTGATCAATGTTACTAGTGTACCAAATCTAGTTATAATGTTCTCTATCAAAAAGTTCACCACCACCTTTCTTGTAGCTTGTTTACTTGGGATAGCTTCCACCCATTTAGTAAAATAATTTGTGGCCACTAATATCCATCTATGTCCTCCACTTGATCTTTCATGTATTTCTCCAATGAAGTCAATTCCCCATTGGTGAAAAGGGGCTTCTACCTGCAAAGGTCTAAGCGGTAACACTCCTTGATACTTCAATTTCCCTAAAAACATCTAACAAGCCTCATATTTCCTAACATGTGAAAAAATTTCATTAAACACCTTAGGCCAGTAATAGCCAGCCCTGGGAATCTTATGTGTAGTGGTTTTGGCAGAATAATGGCCTCCACACACACCTTCATGCATCTCCCTCAAGACATGTTTTTCTTGGGATTCATCTAGACAAAACAACAATATTCCATCCCTATTCCTCCAAAATAGGTCCCCTTCTATAAAAACATATTTAGAAGCTTGCAGCTTCAAAGTTCTCTTTTGATTATCATTCATCCCCTCCGAGAATTTCATGTGCTTGCAATAATACATCATATTTGTATACCAAGAAGTATGCTCAGTACTTGCAACTGCATTCTCCTCACCTTCTATATTACAAATTTGATTTGATTCAATGTTTGTTTCTGCCATCAGCCTAGCCAAACCTTGTCCTCTTACCAACCTAGTAATTTGAACCTCCATATTGAACTCTTGGATTTTATTAATCCATCTGCATCTTTTTCTTGTCACCTTTTTCTATACTAAGATATCATTCCCAGCTGCATGTGAGACATAAGAAATTACTTTATCTCCAACAAGATATGGTCTAAAATATTTTTCTACTTTGACCAATGCATATGCCTATTTTTCCATAATGTCATATTTCAATTCTAGTTTGCAAATATTTATTGAAAAAAGATAGAGGCTACTCATGACCTTCATCATTCTTCTACAACATAACAACTAATATGGTGTGAAATGAAGCAAAATAAAATATAGATGCAAATGTTTAGTAAAATCAGGGGACTTTAGGATGGTATATTCTTTGATATTTCTTTTTATAGATATGAAAGCTTCCATGGCTTTAGTAGTCCAGTCCAAATTCTCTCTTTTTTTCAACATTTTGGATGTGGGTTTAACGATCCCAACAAAATTGGATACAAATCTTCTAACAAAGTTAATCTGACCAAAACAATGATTGTATTGCTTTGACCGTTTTAGGAATGGGAATTTTATCTATGGCATCTACTCTCTAAGGGTCTATCCTAATCCCATATTTTGATACAATATGTCCCAAAATTTTACCCTCTGTGACAACAAAATGATATTATTTAGAATTAAGACTAATACCATATTCCAAAGCCTTGATGAATATCTTCCCCAAGTGTCCCACATGATCCTCTTCCCTTTTGGAGTAAGTATTAAGATCATCCCTGTACACCACCATTATAGAATTAATTAGATCTACAAATTCCACATCCATGGCCCTTTGGAAAGTGGCCCTTACATTTGTTAGACCGAACGACATTCTCACATAAACATATGTTCCTCATGGTGTGGTAAAGGTTTTCTTGTATTTCTCACTCTTTGACTTTAACCTAGTTATATCCAAAAACCCCATCCATCATTGAAAGTAGCTCACACCCTATTACTCTGTGCAATATTGCCTCCATATTTGGGAAAGGATAATTATCTTTAAGGTAAGCAACATTTAGATTTCTGAAATCTACACATAATCTGATATCCCCATTTTTCTTTCTTACTGGAACCAGATTTGAGACCCTTGTTGAATTCCTAATGGGTTTATTAATACCTCCATCTCTGATTTTTACTAGTTACTCTTGCATCTTAGGTTCCGAAGTTGGGTTAATAGGCCTTTGCCTTTTTCTGAATTGCTTTGAGTATGGTTTAAGTGGAATCTCATGTTGGAAAAGGTCCTCTTTGTATGCCTTGAGATCCTCATAAGACCAAGCAAACACATGTTTTTATTTTCTCAATAATCCAATGAACATTCCCCTGATGTTCGGACTTATCTTCTTTCCAATGTAGACCCTTTTTGGTGCAAACTCAGTTCCTAGATTTACATCTTCAATATCTTCTTTCTTGACTAGTGTCTGCTTCATGAGAGTGATAACTCCCATCATACACCCTTTCCAATCTCACAAGACCTTTGGGGAGCTTGTTAGTTTTAAGCTGCAAAACTTCCTTCCTGAATACAATATGTTTCCCATACACTTCTTCCACAAAAGGATTCAAGTAAATCTCTTATGCATCATACTTATCTATACAATGAAGAAAAATCAAAAGGTTAGTATCATCATTAAAAACTTTCAAACTGTATATATTGTCAAGGATAGCAGGCCTTGTTTTGAATTCAACCTGAGATATTCCAGCCAAAGTGATATCATCACTTTTGAAGGCTACATTAGTCAGAAATTTTTCCATCAAATTCTTGATCTATCTATCCAATCAATTGAGAAAGCATCAAACAATTCCATGGTGTCCCACACAAAATTTCTATATTGTTTCAACCTCTTGTTCTTTGCAACATATCTAGATCTGATTTGTGATACAACCAACTCATAATCTCACAAGACAGTTAGCAATTTAATCTTGTGCTTGACAACCATATTTAAACCAATCAACAAGGCTTCATATTCTACCACATTGTTTGTACACTCAAAGGTTAACAAAAATGAGTATTTGAATATTACACCTTTAGGTGATATAGGAACTAATCCAGCTCCATTACCTTCTTGGCTACATGCTCCATCAAAATGTATTTTCCACACACCCTGCTAATCTTTAGAAACATGCTTATCAATTAGGTTAGTATTTGCAAATTCAGGCTGAGAGAATTTTACCTTGAAACTCCCCAAATCCACATCATAGAAGAAATTGAGTTGTTCTTGAGGAATATACTCAACAATTTGATTCATCCTTCATTCTCTATACAACTTGAATTCTTCACCATTGACTGGTATTGTGGCATATGATATATCAAACTGCACATTGCCTCCAACCATTGGAGTCCATTGTCTTGATAAAAGCATTCCAAACTACGGAGGTGTGTCAATTACAATTATATCTATTTTATAAGTTAATAGTGGGTAAGTTTCGAATTTCACATCTACATGTTTCATAACTCCCACAACCAAGACAAACCTACCATCCATGGCATAACATTTACCACCCTTAACATCTACCCACATTCCAAGTTGTTTCATCACCCCTACCGACATGATATTCATAGAATCATTTGAATCTATCATGCAAATTTCTTACCAATTTTCCATTTATGAGTAGGGTAGTAAAAAATGGATCTATTTGTGGTGCATTCATCAATGCGTCACTCAGGGAAACCTCTAGAACTTTTACCCTTTCCTTCCTATTAGAAATTTTAGGAATCCCTTTATATTCAAGGTTTACATTTTCATTTCTCCCACTAGTCATTAATCGAATAGAACTTTCCCTATACTCTTTAATCTTCATCATTTCAAGTAATGGGACAAAAAAAATTTACCTGAGACAAAGCTTGCTTGAAATCAAAATAAGCACCTTATGTTCTGATCATCTTCTTTTGCTCTGTTGATTCTCTTGTGTTCTCCTCTTTCTCCTTTTGTCCTTGGGAAGCTATTTGTTTTATTCCTTAGGGACATAATTTTTTTCTTTTTTATCAGAGTGCTTATCATCTGTCCTCTTTCAAGATTCATCGTAGAAAGAAACTTGTTGTTCTGCCATATGGACATTATACTTCTAGTGATCAACATCATATTCATACCCTCCTTCTGAAGATGAGTATCCTTGCTCAACAGAGTGAAGAGTGTGGGAATTTGAATTAATATTATGGTCCTCTTCACTATTGTCTTCTGGCATATATTTTCATGGTATTTACTGAGCTATGATACAATTCTCTGAGGAATGCACAAATTCATAAACTGAGCACCAAGGGCTATTATCTACCATATATGCCCCTATTTTATTTAAACGATGAAGTGTCTCTGTATTCGTTTGCCTATCCACCACTGACTTTCCATCCTTCCAATTTGTATTATATGGCATGTCATCTAGCCTTGGCCTTTCATTTCTATATGTTTTTTTCCTACCTATTTGGATGAGCATAGTTGGGAAGCCTAGGGTTATCCTTCTTTCCAATCATTCCTACAACTTTCCTATTATTTTCAATAGTTAGTGCTATTTTTTGAGCTTCAGCTAAATTCCTGGGACACCTGTTCCTAAGTTCATATCTTGTCTTAGGATCGAAAGCTTTTAAATAGATACTCAATGTCGCAAGATCAACTAATTTGGATCCAGGAGGTATCTTATTATGTAATTTAGAAAACCTCTAATTGAAGTCATAAGATGACTCATTTTGATGGTTCTGGATAGTTACCAATTCATGCAAGGAAAAGTTTGGTGCACATTGACTCCCATACTCCTCAAGAAACTGTTCATAAAACTTGTGAATGGAGTCAATAAAAGATGTTAGCAAACTATTAAACCAATCTCTGGCATCTTCAATCAGTGACATCATAAACAATCTCATCTACACATCCTCATATTTCATATCCAAATCTTGAATAAATGCATTAAAGCTCCTTAGGTGTTCTTTAGCTATGACTGCACTACTTCCTGTGAACTTTGGGACAAGGCTTCTCCAACTATTATCCATGGGATAGGGATATATTTGGAATCTAGCCAAATCAAACTGTCTGATCATGGTTGTGTATGGTGGAGGAGGTGGATTTTGATGATACTGGTACTTGTACAATCAATTTTTGTAAGGTAATAACATATTTTTGACCTTGTGGGGGCCTGTATTGTTGACCCTATTGAGGCATGTATTTCTAGTGAGGGAGTGGTTGAGAATTTTGATGTTGTGGTGGAGAATTTGGGGTTCTATGTTGATTTACTAGTTGATTTTGTTGGGCTCTTAGGAAATTTTAAAGTCTTGCATTATTATTTTGGTGCCTACGAGGTGGCACATATTTAGGCAAGTTAGCCATTTGAGCATTAATTTGAGCTTTTTGCAACTTCAATTCTTCAATCTCTCTTATTTCTTGGAGGCTCTGCTCATACTCTATTCTTGTTATTTCCACTTCTTGTCTTTCATACTCCAATCATGCATTTATCTCATCCTGATCCATGTGTTCATAGTTCTCTTTAGAGGCTGCTTCAAAGAAAAGTCCATCTTGATTCTCTTCAAGTAACACCATTTTATGATCATATTCATGTTGTCTCCTTTCCCTTTCATCTTTAAATCCATCCATGAGCTCCTCAAATTTCTTAGGGTCTGGTTGATAGAAGGGATTCCTGTTTTCCTCAGGAGTCCGAGGTTCTCTAGACGGGTTGTTTATAGTTGCCAGTGTACCATAAGAATTATGTGTCTCTACGGGTTCTTTTGATGTTTTTTCTTTATTTGTTGGGCCCATGCCATTAGACACCTTCTTTCCCTTATCATTCTTTTCATCCCATTTACTTTTATCATTATTAGAATCCTCCTTATACAAAGATCTTTTGTCGTGCATGTTGTGAGTAACTTTGATAATCTAAACTCTAGGATGATTCCTTTCTGATGTGTATTTCACTTTATCAATTTCAATGCATTTGTTCATTCAGAGTCACCACTCACTTTCCAAAAGTGAGACTTTTTTTTAATTCATTGTTCCCAGTGGAGTCTTCTGCAAGATACTGACTCTATAATGAAGGCTTCGGTTCAGTTTAACAATCCCCAACAGAGTCGCCAAATTGTTAGGACTCAAAAATGTAGGTTTGAACCACGAGAGGTTGCCAAGCTCTCACAACATTTATGGCTAACATACAAGGCCAAATAGAAAATTTAAACCTTCTACTCTTTAGGCTTTGCTAAAGGGTATGTGTAGGATCATCATGGAAAAAATAGGCCCTTAAGTGGCAAAAAATTCAGAAAAACTAGAGTTAGGAAACTTGACATAAAAATTTGAATAAGTTATCTATATTATTTCAAAAATATGTTAAAATAGAATTTTTAGAAATATGAATGTATTTTCTAAATTACTAGGTTTATTTACAAAAAAAAAAGATCTATTTCGTGAAAATTTGAAACTTCAATACAGTATTACTTAAATTTCAGGGAAAAAATAAAAATTTGGTGTCTGTCTGACCACCCTAACCACATTAAAATTATAATATTTTAGATATAAGTAGAGGAATCATGTCCCGAAGTGATGCATATTTTTTTGTAATTTTTTTCCAAGTAAATAATTAATTATAATTCTTTTATGACGAATTTTAAAAAATATAAAGACTCGTATGCTTGACCACCTTAACTTAGTCTAAAATTCATGAAAATCATTTTTTTCTTTTTTAATATTATAGTATGTGAAGCATAGAATGCGACACATGTTTTGGATTCAAAAAATATTATACTGTTTGAAATCTATAGATGTTTTTCAATTAGCCTAAAAATCAGGACTTTAGTCGTAACTCAAAATAAAATGAATAATTATTATTTATTAAATTCAAATTAAAAAAAAAATTATATTGGTGGAAAGCTTAGAATCTCCTTTAAAAATTGTTTTCGTTTCATCAATTTTGGGTAAAAAAAAGTCGTTAGCCACATACCCATCATATTGCATCTTTTTGGCTCATCATAATCCTGCACACACCCTAAACTTAGGCAGGTAAAACTATGTAAATGAGGCATACTTAAAAAATAAGCTTCCTACATGAATAGTCTATCCACAATGGCAATTGGAACTGGAGAGATAAAAACCTATTTGTTATAAATTAAATAATTAAATATGTTCAGTTAATAGATGTATGAAGAATATTTAATGAATTTAAATGAATAGAATAGGTGAGACTAGTGCCCTACTGGGTAAAATGGAGTCCAATGAAAGTCCTTGATAGATGGATTCTATTTGGCATAAATTCAAATTGCCTGGCAGACAAATATCTATTTATAACTTGTATGAACATGCAAGATAATGATTGACAAACCCTACTGGAGGAAAAATACCAATCCTAATTATCTAATTTTTCTTACTGATCCAAATAATATTCCCCAATTATTGTGATTGACCAAAAGGAATTTAATTCTTCCTTGAAAAACTAGATAATCACATCACACAAATACAACAAACATGCATTGATAAATTGAATATATACTAGATATATCAACCTAAATAACCAGAAAACATTAAGTAGGAGACAATCAGATAATTGAATAATTTTATCAAACAATTGATACCAAACTGGAACCACCATAACATAAATATTTCATTATTTCCCTAAAGCTTAAACTTGCATGATGGTCTCTACAACATAAAAACTCTGTAATTATCTATGTTCTAACTATTCTAACTTCTAAGCCCTATTCAGTATCAAATTCATGATTTTATACATTTTAGAGAACTTTTTCCATGCCTTTTGGTTTCTAACTATTCACACTCTCATGAGAGGCCAAGAGTCGTGCTATTTCACAACTAAAAATAACTATCAAAACTGTCGTAAATGAAACAACAAGTTTACTGCGCTACCATGTGCCATCATTTTAGCCACTGTGGTACCGAGGTAACACTTCACGTTGCTCCACCATCTACCACTCTACCATAGTACACTTGTCTACTCCCCACGGTTCCGCAATGACGCCTGGCTCTCCTTACCACATCACCTCAACTTCTCCATTGCCTCCCCATGGTATCGTGGTGGCTTATCCTGACTATCGCCCTCACTTTCTACCATGCTACCATGGGCTCCACTTTTCCCTCATGTGGTACAATGGTTTATCTATCACGGTCTTCTCTTCCTACCACTCCACCATGGTCTTCATTTCTCCCTTCAACGGTATGGTGATTATCTTCTCATACATCACTATCCACGACCCTACCATGGACTCCTTGTCAACCTTCTATAGTACGGCGGGGTCTAACTTATCCTCACTCCTTTCCTTCCACCACTCTACCATAGTCAAACCATTCACCCTACACAGTATAGCAGCATTAGCATGGATTGTTCTCCCTACCGCTCTACCATGGGCCCTTTGATAACCCTTCATGGTATGGTGGTGTCTTTTCACTTCACCACTCAACCGCGGGCTCTATTCATACTCGTTGTGGTGCACTGGTAAGGGTTATCATGATTGTTGCTAACCATGACACCATGAGCCACCTTGCAAGGGGCCACAATAAGGAGGTAAATGGTGTTGGCCAAGAAGGGTGGATGATAAGGAAACGGTATGACAGTAAAATGAATTTTTGGCATTATGGATGAAAAAAGAGTAATTTTTCATGATAAAGTTAGATAAAGTTTGGTTACAAATGGATAAAAAATCCCTAGAATTTTTTATGAAAATTCTAGTTCTAACAACGTTGTCACGAGTAGAAGCTTGGAATCATGCATTTATTTTTAGAGTTACATTTGTATTAAGTTTTCACCAACAGAAGCTTGGAAATTGGAATCAAATTGTAATCCATTGTCATGAGAAACAAATTGGAATAAAATAAATGTTTGTGTTGTGTTATTCTTCGTTATTCATTTACACTTACAGTAAAGAGTTATTTCTAAGTTCAGAAATTTAGTGTCTATTAATATATTCAAATAAGTTTTTCTCCCTTGAGAAATTAAGTAATATAATTTATGCAATATGCACTCGATAATTCATGGTTATATCGAGCCATCAGGAGAGTGCAATAATTTTTTTTGATACGTAAGTCATATTTTATTAATATAGGTCCTAAGTACATGCATCTACCAATGCAGGTAATTTAAGCAAAAATATATCATGCTACCCCTCCCATCAGAATTCTATTTACAGAAGCCAAATGATATCAAAACAAACCCTAGTAAATACTAACCAAAAAACCCCATTAGTAATGTTGACATTGATTAACCAGATGAGACTATCAAAGCATAGAAGAACCAAAAACTATCTAGAAGAGTCTGTCAAAGCTTATACAAACCATAAACTATCCAAACAAGACTATCAAAGCTTTGAAAAACCAAAAACTATCATCTATGAGACAAAAATGAACTATCACCAATTTATAGAAATTTATTTAACTATGCAAATTCTTCGAATTCCTCTTTCCAATCCTCACTATCAACCACCATTAGACCAAAGAGCCTTTTTAGAAAAAATCACAACAATCATGGCAATCGCCCAATGGTGCATTAATCCAGGTCCTTTCAAATCTAGGAGAAATAGGTATATCTTCACTGTATCCTCCATTCTCACTTTCTCCACATCGCAAGGCCGTGGGAAACCTCTTCCTTCTACCACCACATGAAGAATCTCATCCATCCCTTCAAGCAAGCCAGGTTTAAAAATTTTGAGCATTAAGCTTCTAGCTTCCACTTTCGACACCACGTTATCCAAAAAAGAGGCGAAGAATCGAAAAGAGACCTAAAAATTATCTCTTCCATACTCTCTACTTTCCAATTGGCTAGAACCCAGAACAATTTTCACAACCACTAACACGAGCATCTCATAATTTAAAAAAATTTGCTTGAGCCTTTAGTCTATGATGGTCCTAAATGAAGTCATGATCTCCATCATCTGAAGAGAGATGGGGGTATTGGCCCCAAACTAAGATAATTCTGCCATAGAAATCTCAATGGAATTGACAAACTTGGAAGACCTAGCCATTGGGCTCCAGATTGAAAACTCTCAGGATAAAAATAAACTACACTCTTCACACAAAACACATTTCCTAATGAAATGCACAGAGCAATAGGCTTGCGAACTTAAACCTCTGGACTCACCCTATAACCATTAGATTTAGAAAGATCAATGGTTAAGAATATGCATTGTGCAACTTGTAGACGTAAGACATTTTAGTCACTTTAATGTTCCAATTTTGATTTTTTGAGAAAAAAAGAATTTAAAGCACTTTGTACTGCTAAGTGTCAAGTGAATTTTTTTAAGTGAGAGGGTTAGCACATGGGGAGATTTTTTTTAAGTCTTTTGCAATGTTAAGTTACCGGCCCCTTAGCTTTGATGGATATCCTAGCGCACAAAAGTTTAAAACAACTTTAAAACATGTGTCATTTTTATTTTTTAAGTTAAGATCATAAATTACTCTAGTTTCAACTATTGAATGAACATTTGATGTATGGTTGTAATTGCATTCTAGAATGAAATGCATAGAGTGATAGGTTGCAAACTTAAACCTCTGGAATCACCCTATAACCGTTAGATTTAGAAAGATCAACGATTAAGAATATGCATTATGCAACTTGTAGACCTTAGACATTTCATTCACTTTAATGTTGCAATTTTGAATTTTTGAAAAAAAAAACATTTAAGGTACTTTGTACTACTAAGTGCCAAGTTATTTTTATAAGCGAGAGGGTCAGCACACGGGGACATTGTTTTAAGTTTTGTGCAATTTTAAGTTACCAGCCCCTTGGCCTTGATGGCAATCCTAGCACACAAAAGTTTAAAACAACTTTAAAACACATGTGTCATGTTTATTTTTTAACTTAATATCATAAATTACTTTATTTTCAACCATTGGATGAACATTTGATGTATGGTTGTAGTTTTATTTTGTAATGAAATGCACAAAGCGATAGGCTTGTGAACTAAAATGTCCAGATTCACCCTATAACCATTAGATTTAGAAATATCAATGGTTAAGAATTTGCAACTTGTAGACCTAAGACATTTCATTCACTTTAATGTTCCAATTTCAAAATTTTGAGAAAAATATAATGTAAAGTACTTTGTGTAGATTTCAAAATCTGAAAATTGCTTCAAAAAACGATCACCATAAGATTGTTAGTCAGTTTAAAACAAGCAGATTCAACATTCCTATGAAATATTCGATCAATATTTTAAATATGCAAACTAGATAAATATCACAAATATAACTAAATAAAATCATATAAAAACATGACCAAACTCCACTCCATAGTGGGCATGGTACTCCTCATGATGTAGAAAGGATGCCCTTTCCCACCTCGTGATAAACAAGATTGCCAAGATGTAAGTGATTGTGGAATCAAGTTGTGTTGTCAAATTGTATTGTTGTTTTGTTGAAATGCCTTGCTTTTATAGATTCAAGGTTAGGAGATTGATGGATTTGGATGAATGTGGGATCATTCACAAGCCAATGAAAAGATGCCACTTGTCAAGATGTGAGAGGATGAGGGTTGTGCAAGTTTTGTCCAATGTGCCAATTTGAAATTTAAATTTGCATCAAATGACATGTTTAGGGGGGATGAAAGGTGAAATAAATGCTAAGTTGACTTGTGTAAGAGATGTGTAAGAGAATGTGTAAGAGGATTTAATGCTTTGTTGGATGGAAAAGTCATGTGGGAGGGAGATTCAAAATTTGAAGAATATTCCATCTTGATGCCCTTTTGAAAGAAATTAGATGAAATAATAAATCAATTAAATGATTTATTGGTGCAAGTGGAAGAATCTAGAGGATTTAGGTGATTAGGATTAAGTTAATCAAGATTTGATTAATTTAATAGGAGATTGGGTGATTTTGACTTTTGACTTATATTTTAGGATCAAAATAAATCAAAATGAGAAGAAAATGATTTTAGATTTAATCAAAGAAATATTTGTTTTATTTAATCAAATATGATGATGTTAATTTGAAAGGTTGATTTAAGGAGATTAATTAAATAAACCTGGTTTATTTAATTAATGGGTGAAAATGATAATACGAGGAATGCATGATGTTTTTTTTGCATGTCTACATTTTTTCCCTCTTTGAAGCAATGCACTCATTGCATTGGTTCAAAGAATGATGCCGACGACATTGAAATTTAAAAAAATCTTCTTTTTTTGAATGCCCCAATGAAAATAAGTATGTTAGTACATTTCCCCCTCGAGAGATCGAGTGAAAATATTCAATTTGAGTTCGATCTCATGACAAAGAGGTTCAAAATGGATGTATGGATGGTTGTCCTATATGATCTATATGATAATGATGATGTATTGCTTGTCCAGGGATGGGAGATATAAAGAGCGTAACTTTCCTTATGTTTGATAACACACATAGGTGCGATGCATCAAGGTATAAAGAACCAAGATGGCGTTGCACCTACTATGATGGAGTTTGACTCAAAAATAAGATAGGAGTGCTCTTGTTCACACTTGACATACAAAAACCTTGCTAAGACGAACCTAACAAAGCAAGTATTCGCCAAGTTATATTATAAGAATATCCAACAAGCACAATAGACAAAAAGATAATGATCATTCCCCCATTCCTTTCTTTCTAAACTTGTTTTGTTTAGGCATCATCAGGAGGTCCTTGGAATGAATGCAAAATAAGATAAGTCAAAAAGACCAAGAAAAAGCAAATAAACAAGCTAATGTTCTTCATATTTCTAGCCAATGCTAAACTAAGGGGTTACCTGATGTTGATGACCATCACAGGAAGGTCACATTCCTAGGACATGTTGTGATCAGGATTTTGATGAAACTAATTGGATGATAAGCTATTGATACTTTGAGTTGATCAACTTGTTGACTCACTAATCTAGACTTGAGACTTTGACAATTAATCGTTCACTTTTAAACTTGCTAGACTTGCTTTTGATTGCTTCACCAAAGGATGAAGGTGATGATTGATTTATTATGAGTAGTGATTATTATGGGTGAAAGCGAGATGAGACAAGTGCACCATTTTGGGTTTTATCAAAAAGTTTGAGGCTATTTTGATGTTTTGAAATGTTTTGAGGTTGTTTTTGGAATTTGTGATGTTTTACAAATGTTTTTTGGTATTTTTGAGATTTTTATGAATGCTTTTAAATTTTGTGTCTCGGGTGCCAATCAAGGATGGGCTTGCCTACGTTTAAGCTCAGAGATGATGTAGTTCAGATGACAATTGACTTGAGTGTTGATGAGATAGATGAGAAAACAAATTGTTGTTACGACAGATGCCTAAATAGATGGGAAAACATAATGCCATTGCGACAAATGCCTAAAGGATTGACCTAAATGTGAAATAGATGGGAAAACGAAAGCCATTGCAATGAACAATTAAATAGATGGGCTAATGGATGTCATTGCAATAGACACCTGAGGGCTGACCTAAAATGTGAAAAATTGGACAAATGGATTTCCATTGCAATGGATGCCTAAATAGATGGGAAAATAGATGCCATTGCGACAAATTCCTAAGGACTGACCTAAAATGTGAAATAGATAGGAAAATGTATTGCCAATGCGACAAACACCTAAGGACTAACCTAAGATGTGAAATACATGGGCAAATGGATTGCAAATGCAATAAATGCCTAAGGACTGACCTAAGATGTCTTAGGGGATGATCAAAGATCAACCTTTCCTACGTTCAAGTTTAGAGATGACATAGTTCGTCAAGATGACAATTTTTTATTTTTTAGATTTTTGAGATATTTTTGAGATTTTCGATTTTTTGAATTTTTTTGATTTTTTGAATGTTTTTGAATTTTTGATGAATGTTTTGATGATTTGGATATGGATATGTGATGATATCAGTGCTTTGTTTTGGGATTTTTTTGAAAACCAAGCTTAATGTTGATTGATCGGATTGATGGATTGATAGTTTGACTAAATGTGTTAAGTCAAACAAAAGTGATAATGCACTTGTAAAATCTAGGAAGTTGTGTTATCCTAGAGTAAACTCGTACATGAGGGGGTAGTTTGAATAATTGTGTTAAGTCAAATAAGATGATAATGCACTTGTAAACTCTAGGAAGTTGTGTTATCCTAGAGTAAACTTGTACACACGAGGGTGGTTTGACTAATTATGTTAAGTCAAACAAGGTGATAATTGATTGAATTTGATTGTTCAAGATTGATGAAGCTTGATCTGGAACAAAATTGTTTTGATGATTTGATGTGACATAGATGTACACAGTAGATACAACTAATATTGATTATTCGGATTAATGTTCGATAAAATATAAAACTTGATAAGGAACATCGTCTTGTTAAAATATGGCATACGCTAGTGATTTGGATTTTTGGCTCGCAAATGCTTTAACCAATTTGATTTCATGTTTGCCAATGTTTAGATCACCAAATTAGTTAGAAGATATAGATCAATATTTATTCTTGAAGCAAGATGCAAAAATCTGCCCCAAGTGTCTAGTAATGTTTGAATGACCATGGGTAGATTCTTGGACGAATGGATATGGATTATCTTGCAATAAGATAAGTATTTTTGAATAGAGGAATACTCATTTGGATAATACTTCAAGGCTCAGATAATGTATGGATTGGATAGGATCAGTGAAAATGACCCATGTCAAGATGTTTACCATAAGCAAGTGTAAAGTGTGTACCAAACCTTCATCAAGATCAAGATAAGGTAGTTAGATGGTAATGGGTTGCATAAACGGTTCATGGATGAGTGGATGATATGGCTAGAATCTTGGCTTTATTATGGATGGGATAAGATGCTTTCTCCCAAAATGGCACATATAGATGCTTGATTCTACACATAATTCATGTTTTCTAGGTTTTCATCATGGTAGCTATCCAAAGTGCCACCAAAGCAGTTTTCATTGGTGGATGATTTTTATTTTTACTATTTTCAATCCTTTTTTTGATTTTTTTTTATTTTATATTTTTTGTTGTTTTGTATTTTCCAAGAGATTTTAAGGTGATTTTGAACCACCTAGTACTATTGATGTTGATGTTTCTATCATAATATGTCATTGATATCCTGCTTGAAGAAGCTGCTTTGCCAAGACATGTGCACTTGAAAGCAAATTATGAGAAATCTATTTTGCTTTGTTGATACGGGAGTTAACTCTATCTTTGTGATCACATCGCGATAGAATGCCTTTTGAATCCTTATGATGAAGGACCGTTGCCAACACATGGTCAATGTGAGAATTGTATATCATGTGTGGAGGTGTGGATAAAGCATGTTTATGAATAAAATATGGATTGGTCGATAGTTTGGAACCTTTGACTCTCCAAACTTGGGAAGATGAGGAATAATGGATGGATATAGAAGTGTGCATGGAATTAGGACCAACTTCCTAATATACTTTGTGTGTTGCTTGAGAAGCCTATTTTTTCCTTTGTGGACATCTTTGATGGATACTTTTCCCTTTTTGATTTTTCCCCAAAGTTTCTTTGACTGATGGAGTTTGATAGGGATAATCATTCTTTGTATTCTTTGGTATCCACTTGTATTTTATTTGTCATTCATGCTTTGCTACTTTTTTTTTGATAGCATTCTTTGTGCTTTGATTGAAATCTTTATTTTGATGTTGGTCCCAATTTGTGGATGGGGTGATGAGTAGATGAGGATTCATGATGTGGTAGGTTGTAGCATTGGCATTGGTTTCATCATAAGGATTCTTTGTGCTCCTTATGTTGAAATTTTCTTGAGATGAAGTTTCCCCCAGTATTGAATAACCAAGACCTTGATGCTTAGGATTGCCCATAATCTGCACTAGTTCTAGGATACCTTGTTCATGCAGACCTAATCCTTTGCCTTGATAATTCATCTACTCAATTTTTTTTTTTGCAATAGGATATGATTTACCTTGGAACAAGGTGCCAATCCTTCTCTATTTTGTGGCGGATCTTCAAAAGTGAAAGCTTCTTTATTGATGAGACAACTTTCCCTAAGAAAGGTAAGTGATCCAAGTTTATAAGTGATAGGATCCTCCACATGTTGAATGAATGCCTGATTGATATATTTTTCTTGATCTTGTGAGATATCAAATTGTAATTCTTCTTCAAGAAGTGTTGATGATTCATTGTCTCCATAAAACTCTTCCTCATGATTCATTTCACAGGATGCTCCCGATTCATGACTTTTGTAGGAGCCTTCTTCATGATCTATTTTTGTTAGGTGTCCACAAGATGTTTTTGATTTAGAAATTTCGTAGAGGCCTTCTTCATGATTTTCTTCGACTATGTCTCCCGATTTTTCTACATCTTGGTCTTGTGCATAAATGTTAAGAGTAGGAGACTCGTGTTCCTTGGTAATGATGTCAAGAGTATGAGACTCTTGTTTTGAATGAAGATCATCTACGTGTCCATCCAAAAAAATAATCTTGTGGGTAGATGGAAGAATATGTGCTATATGGATATGATTATCATTTGCGACATCTTTTATAGATAGGAGAGTTTCCATCACCTTATTGTAGTATCTTGGATATACGAATTCCTAATCTTGGTTAATGTCATAATTACTTTCAACATGATTTGGAACAAGTTCTTGATATGGGTCAATTTTAAGGGATGGATTGTACACAAGTTATTCTTGGACATTGTTATTAGGAATGGGAAGTGCATCAATATCCTATTGATCTTTGAGGATTCCTTCACTATCTACAATAATGAGGTTGAGGGATGTAAATATGTCTTGGGAAGAACCATTGCTAGACCCTGGCCATAGATGTTGATCATGCTTTGGAATAGATTCTTGAGATATTTCCTCTAATTCTCTAGGTGATGTAGAGACATTTTCAATATGATCATTGGTTGATGGGTCATGGATTATGTGAATAGGATCAAATAATGTTAACAGATCTTGAAATAGATCACTAAAAAGTAGCTCTTGTTGAATGTTGATTTGATCACTAGATGGGGTAAACATATCTTCATAGTACTCATTGATAGATTGATTTTGATCATTTTATTCAACCGTTATGGTGGAGAAATTGTTAATGTCTTCAACCATAAGACCAAGTGATGTTGACATTTCTTGAATTGGGATTTTGCTAGGTATTGTTGGTGGATTTTGATCATGATTTAAAAGTGGCTCATGGTGTATGTTGATTTTATCATTGGATGAGGTGGAAAGATCTCCAAGGTGTTCATTGATGGCTTGATCTTGATCGCCATTTTTGACAAGTGTGGTGGAGAGATTGTTAATGCTATCGCTAGTGGTTGAATTCTAATTATTTTCCCCAATAGCTATTATATTTTGATCAATCAAGTCTTGGATGAGATTTTTGAGTCAAATGCAGTCTGATGTTGTGTTCCTTTACTTTGTGAAAATCACAAAAGTGCTTCTCATTGTACCCTAGTGGTTTCACCATGGGCTCTTGATAGTTCACATAAATGGGGATTTTAATAAGATTTTCTTGGATTAGTTGTTGCAATATAGACTCAATTGGTTCCCCAAGTGGTGTGTATTTTTGGCTGTTACCTTGTCAGATTTGCACTTTAAATTGAACATGTGGCAATTGATTTTGGAGATGTGGTGATTGAGTTTGTTGATGATGTTGTTGATCTTGATATCCAATCTCTTGATATTTGAGATATTGTTCCTAATGTAGTTGTCAAGATAGCTTAATGATTTGATGACATGGTTCAACCAATGGAAGAGTGTATTGATTTTGGGGTGGAGATGTCTATTGGTGCAATGGATCAACTACTTTGGCAAGTGAAGCAATTTGATCTCGCAATTTTATTGAGCAAGCAAATTTGGATTGTATACTTGTGGTGTTTGCATGGAATCATGGGCGGATTGATTTTTAATAATGCTTTGATTTGGTGTGATGTTTTTATTTGGCATTATAGGTTGACTTTGAACATTTTTTTGGTTTGGAAACACATTTCTTGGATTTGGGTAACTTTGATTTTGCATGAGGCTGCCTTGATTTGGATCAATACACGAGGTTGTCAACATATTGCTTGGATTTTGAACAACATTGGGGGATTTGCAAACATATGAATCCCAAAGTTCACCAAGTGTGGATTTGAAATGGTCATGTTTTGTAAAGTTTTACTTGGTATATTCCCATTTGGAATGTATGGATTCAGTGGGATAACATTGTTTGCTTGAAGATTCAAGCATTGATTTTTTGGTTGATAGATTTTTAGGTTTGGACTTTGATTTAAATCTACCATCGAGAAAGGTTTTCCACAACTTACATTGGGAATACTCACATTCATTGTACTTTTGAGGTTTGGAGGAGATAATTATTCCATGCATAAATGTGAGTTTCAATAATCAATTGGCATTGCAAGATTTGGATAGTTTGGTTGGCTCGGATTACTCACGATGTATGAATCAAGTTGATTTTCCATATTTTTCTCATGTTTTGACCTTGTTGACCTTTGAGGGGTTTAATACCAATAAAAAGATGAAGGATGGAAGGGGTGAATGATATGGGTGTTTAAACTTTTAGGAACTTTGGATCAATGCTAGACTTTAGGACTTGACTTGATTTGATTCGGATTGAGGATAGTTAAACTAAGTGTGTTAAGTCAAACAAAAGTGAAAATGGATTATATTATTTGACTAAGTGTATTAAGTTAAAAAATATGATAATGAACTTGTAAACCCTAGGAAGTTGTGTTATTCGAAAGGTAAATTCACTCAAGAGGACTGATAATTTGACTAAGTGTGTTAAGTCAAATAAGGTGATGTTGATTTTGCAAAAGTCAAGCATAAATGATGTTTTCCAAGGTTACACAAGTTTTTTGTCGGCAAGATGTGATTTGATTGATTTTTGAGATGGGTGAAGTGTTTGACTTGATCCTATATGGACCTAAGAGGGATTTTCTTACAAGACCAAGGTAATGAAGAACATGCTTTTCTCTAAAAGTAATTCAACCAAAAGACCAATGTTTGCATGAAAACCATAAGATAGAGGATTGAAAGCACATGTGTGGTTCAATTTTTTTTTTCTTGCTTAGATTCGGTCCCTTTTGACATAAGCACTTTCTTGATTATGTTTTTCAAACTAAATGTCCAATGTCTTAATTTTATTTTATCCCATAAAGTGTATTATGTGGAAATCAAGGAAATCAAGGAAAAGGTTACCTATTGTTGACTTTAGTGAGAGAAAATGATGATAAAATCCAAGTACTTAGATGCCTCTAAGGATAAAATCCCTAGGATAAGCAAGATCACCTAGATTTATCAAAGGTATTTGCTTCCCCAAAGGGTTTGAAATTTTGATGATTCGTTGAATGTTCTGTTTTCCACTATTTTGGATCCAAGACAAGTGTTTTCAATGCCAATAACATACACAATCCTAGGATGAAAAGATAATATTTGTTGGGTTCCCACTTGGAAAAATCCAGCTGCGCATATTCAGTGCGGATGATTAGATGCTTGACCACACAGACTCCCCCTTACAGTGCACTCACTTCTCAGGTCAGCCAAGCATCAGTACCCATGAATCTACTATGGCATACTTTTCATCTCTACAATAGAATTACTTGTATGTGTGGGGTGGCTTCAAAGGACATGACCTTTTGCACCAACAAATAGATAGTGTTTTGGCCTTTGCTAAACAAGGGGTTTTAGTTCAGAATTTTGATTCGTAGGAGTTGACCCATGTAGCGAGAGACCATTTCTACCCTTCTCATCAGAGCCAACTGAATGATACTGGATTTTGTTCCAGTACCCACTTTTATATCCCAACTGGAAATACACTTGCCTCTAGTGTGTTATTGGTTGGGTCGTTCCCTTGGGTGAGTACTTTTTCCCACAAGGCAAGCCCTCTAAGATAAACATAAGCAAGCAAACATATTCGTAGTTTGATCAACCTTCATTTAGAAATAAGGGAGAACACACGCAATAGGTTTACTCACACTCGCAAGATGTTTTGTTCAATTTTAGATCCCAAATCAAAGTGTGAAGGAAATATTTTAAACAAACTAATATCACCAAAATACTTTTGATTCTCAACATCATCGTGAAGCATGAGAGAAGTGCATACGCCTTTTAAATGATATTAATTTATGAAGAAGATTGCAAATCATGAAGAAAACTTGTTCATTTTAGACCACGAAGCAATGATTTCGATTCTTTTTAAAGCACCAAAACGAGAAGTGAAAGTTGTCTTGATCAATTGTTAAATCTAAACAAAATCTAGTGAGTTTCTAAGTTCCATTTTAACCAAGTTGAAAAGATCATGTCAGTGATTGATTTTAAACCCAAATTGAAAAGTGACTTGGTTTAAAATAGAAAATGAAAGTATGGATTGGATGCTCTAAGCATTTAAAAATGCTTTTTGAATCTCAAGTTTTAATGTCTGATTTTTCTCCAACTCCAATCTTCTCGTTTTCGCTCAATTTCAATGCTCAATTCTGATGTCAACCTATAAAACAATACAAAGTTATTAGAAAGAGGATTTATGATATTTCAAGGAATCAATGATAAATTTTTAACAATCTAAATCATGAATTGATGGTCTCTTAAGTGTACTTCAATCCACAATAAAATATGCTTACATATAATGCATCCTTAAGCTATAAAGCCATAGGAAAAATAAAATGTTTCAAAGACCCAAAGAAAATATCTCAAAGACTGGGTCTACCCAAAAAGAAATCACAAGGTTGTTCTCTTGTTTAGTTTCCACTCAAGCTCAATGAATTCAGATTATATAGCATTCCTTCCACTTTAATATGATACAATTCACAAGAAAGGAGAGCTAGAGATATGTGGGCTATCAACCAACTACTCGCATAGAGCCGGTTTTTTCAATAGATGATGATGAATGTTTGTTTCCCGATGTCCATACTTGTGTTGTCTAAGACAATTCTGAAGACTATTAATTTAGAACAACCATAATAATATTAGTCTGTCATAGCCAAATATCTTATTTATCATATGGACACTTTGAACCATATAATGCATGTAGGGAAAAACAAAACGTTATCACTGTTCTCTCTTTGTAGCACAAAACAAGAAATCAACACTCTCATAAAGCCAAAATTTAAAATTACTCAAACTATTGATTTGCCTCCTAGCATACTAAATGCACACTAAGAACGTGTCCTTTAATCACTTCATAAAAAAAATAAAAAATGACTATAATCCAAAAACATCATAAAACCAAAACATTCATAGTTGATTGTTGATGTTGTTTGCCTTCCCTATTCACATTCTTTGATTAACTTCCAAGTAGAGATGTGTTTTAGAAATTTGACACCCACAACAAAATGTTTTCCAAATTAAAACCCTCCTACCTCGATCTTTGACCACCATTAATGGGGACCAAAAACCAAGAGGATAGCTTAATGATAAATTTCAAGTGGATGCTAAATTGGCATTAATCATACACCAAAACTTTGCTTGCCTCAAGCCCACTATTCCTGACCCATAATAATTGATAGGTATTGTATATAAAATATATGTAAGCAGTCATGTCAATTCATGTCTATTGCGGCATTTGAATTTTGAAATGCAATATGGAGACAACAATGTGCATTAAAGAACCATCGAACCCTCAAATTCCTCACCCTACGAATGAAGCAAATGAAGATGAAGAGCTAGTGTTGACCTGATATTGCCCAATTTTCTATGTTGTGCATGACTAAGAACCAAGAATCTTGCTTCAACAAAAGGTCAAGCTTCAACAACTTTCACAACAAGGATTTTTGGATGGGATATTAGTACGACAATAGTAGGAAGGTCCCTAGGAAGGTCTTGAGAGCTAGGCTTCACCTCCACCCATACGCCCTCAAGTGAGATCTAAACAATCATAGTTTTTCTGATGAAAATTTGTATTTGCAAGGAAATGACAGATCAAGGGGATTTCCTGGCCAACATTCGTAGAAACCACATGGCTATTCCTCTAGACCTTTGTCACTCGATAGGCTTGATCATACATCTAATGGGGTAGATGATGGTCATGACATTAGGAGGAGTGAGCGAGAAATTGCAAAGAACTATTTTCACAACAATGATGACGTTGGATATGGGCCTAGCTCATTTTAGAAAAAAATGGCTCAAAGAAGCATGGAAAAGGCATGCAAACTATTTGGAAAATCCATTAGAAAAAAGGGATGAAAACTATTTGACACAATCCCTCAAAGTAGTGTGGTCTCATGGAGTGTTGTGATTGCAACATAAACATAAAACATAATGTAAAGCTCTCTCTCCTTTACTACAGAACTAAGAAGTATCATGATTCAATCTTATGAAAAATGTAAATGATGGAAGCACGAGAGTATAGACAAGTCACATGAACTATTTGGGCAATGTGCAAAAGCATAGAAGAGTCACATTAACGAATCGACAAAATTCCCTAAAGAAAATGTGATCTCAAAGAACGATGTGACATATCTCAAAGGATATTCAACAACATCCACCACAATGTCATATATGTTTGAATGAATGATTGTTGATCCTAGCAGTGAGTTCTCCAAGTTGGAGAGTCCAGGTGCATAGTTCCAAAAGGAAAACGAAGCATGATGAGATTATCACTAAAGATGATCGACAATTTCTACTCAAACTTGAGTGCATCTACTAGAAATTCATATACGACTCTCTGGATCTAGTGGCAAGTGATTTTTTTTAAAGTGAGAGGGTCAACACACGAGGATATTTCAATCTTCACACTGGGAGATTTCAGTCTTCACTCTTCATATTGCTCATTGTAGTGCACCACCATGTTTTGGATTCCATAGTTCCACTTCCAAAAAATCCATTCTAGTTTCCATGACTATCAACATTAATCTTTTCAAGAGTCAAGACTCAAAATCCTGGTAAGTGAACAAATTCATGCGGCTACATTTCATCGTTTGACATTTCTTAAAATCCTATTTTTGTCAAAATTTTAAGTTTGGGTTTAGAGACTTAAGAATTAAGAAAAATTAAGGAGGACTAATAGGTATTAGGGTGTTCAAATTTCACAACTTCATAGTCTATAAGCATGTCTACCACCAGTACCACTAGAGAATTGTTCGATAAAAAAATACATCATGTAAAATTGCCTAAAACCCTAGGTTTAACTAATGGGTACCATGATATTTATGATCCTAAAATATATGGTAGGTGTACCTCAGAACTTAGTATTTCATCTCAAGAATAAGGCTACAAAGAAAAAACAAGTTAATAGTATCAGTGCACCACGGGTAACTAGATTAGGGCACATGATGTCACATGAGTTTTTCCCTTGCCCAAAATTTATCATGGTCTATTCCCAAAATTATGATGATAACAAAAGATAAATTGTTAATATAGATAGCAAAGAAGTATTGTTATCCATTAATGTAGAAGAACTTGGAAAAGTGTTGGGGTTTACAACCGAAGAATTTGCAGACGTCCACATTGACCTATAAAAGATTGTTAGTGATTATGAATCAGTGGAAGAAAGGGAGAAAAATGGTTTCTTAAATAAAAGTTTAGGATAGAAACAAATTGAAAGGTTCAATATAAGCCTCCTTATTATTTGGATATTTTTAAACCATGCGTTCAGAATACTATTTCCATGCTATCATTTTTCCTCCATCTGGAAAGCAATTTGGAAGTGGGTGCAAGCCTCTTTGAAATGGTATTTAATATCCATTATGGTGTTCAACATGTCAAATATAATTTTATTCAACACATTGTATAATATATGCATAAAAAAAATTTAATGATTAAAGTAGGTTCCACAAAAACATTTATGTTAACAACCTACTTGTGCTATCTTTTTTCTATTCAAATTTAGAGGAATGTTTTAGACCAACAAGCTTCATGTTCAGCCCTATAGTAATACTAAGGAAAAGAAAATTGCTCCAGTATATGAATGAACCACTGAGATAAGGATGCATGATTCTCGAACGAACTAGAGTTATTTTGTAGACTAATTTTTGGCTCCATTGCATCAAGAAATTACAAATACTCCAATGCCTAGATTGCCTATGTCATGTAGAAACTGCATTCAACTAGGAAAATAAATACAATTGGTTGATTGGTACTTAATGGAAGAATATATTGTGTTAAGATTTTATGGATTGGGAGTAAAACCATACAAACTTCCAATACATGTAACATAAATGGTTTTTGCATTGGAATATGTAAGGCAGGTGCAGAGTGCTAATAAACTACACTTTCTTAGTCAACAAAAGAAGATTATTTCCTTCTTTACCTTTTTCATGCGGAGGGTTAACATTCAATATAAAAGAATTTAGTGTGGCACATAATATTTTCAATTTTTTAAATTTTTATGCTATCTGTCACTGGCAGTATGATCCATGTGACATCATTAAATCAATATTTGTGGCCAATAGGAATGTTGCAAGTATAATTCAACATCAAAGTAAACCCTTGCTTGAAAATTTGAGAAACGAGGATTCTTGGGATGAGGTCAAAATAGCGATGGAGAAAAGTGCTACTGAGAATGGTATTTCTTTTGAACAATTGTTAGCAGAAATTATGGCATTGCATCGAAATACAATCAACACATACAATAATTTTTATGAAAAAAGTGATAAACCATCTAGTAGAGTAAAAATTATAGGTTCTCTAAAGAAGGAATTTATAGATAAAAATTGGTCACGATCAAAAATTTCTTCCTTTTGGTCTATGAGTAAGGATCTAGGTGATCCAAGAGCTCTTACCGAGTATGGAGAAAACAAAGAAGATAAAGAGCTTAGAAAATTGTGGAATATATAGAATCCTAATGAACATGGAAACAAATAAAGTGATGATGAATCTAATGATGATAGGGAAGAAGTAAAAAAAAGCCATGTCAATTACAAATCTCATTTAAGTGAGGCCACAAAAGAGGCATATACTTCAAGAGCAGCCATAGTTGAAAAAATGGGTTATGAAGGTGGTCCTTTGGGGTCCCAAAGATAGGGCCCTTGAATGGTAACAAATGTTGAGCATAGAAAACTAGTTGATAAATTTGGTCTTGGGCTTCAAGGTGAAAAATTAGACCAAGGGAATACAAGTCAAATTTTTAGAGCTTATAATCCTCATCCTCATGGTCAGATACAATCACAACTAGGAAACACCCATGGTGGAGAGCTTAGTGCAATTGGCACTACCATTGGTGATGATGGTATAGGTAGTAGTACTAGTAGTGTCAACATGTGCTACAACAAAAAATTACACACAAGAGGAAAATAATACAAGATACCACATAAACATCAGGTGATCAAGACAAAGAAAAGAGGCAAATGATTTTGATAGGTCCAAGTCACAATATCAGTGGATCCACCACAAAGGAGTTATTTCCAAGAACCCCCCCACTACCAGTTAGTGTGGCTGTAACATCATTATCAATTTCAAGTACTCTTATTCATTCGCCATTCAAGCATTTTGTTTTTATTGTGTCCCCGGGTTATGATTTCATTGAAGATTTTAAAAATAAATCAGACTTGTATAAAAAATAAAAGAAGCAATTAATGGAGAGTGTGTCTATTATAATTTCAGAGCCTGCAAAAAACATGGTATTAACCACATTTGACACAAATAAAAAAATCATGGAGTACACAATTGTTGTTCCCACTATTCAAAATAAATGAACAAATCAGATGGATCAATCTAAATACCAAGTGACCAATTTTCAATTGGATTTGTTTGGCCTAAAAAATAATGAAAAAATGAATGTATCAAAGAAGAACAATGAATTAGTGTACACATCATTTCTAAAGAAAGATAGAGAGAAGAAAAGTTACAGGAAGACCTAGAAAATGAGAAAGAAAGGAGGAAAGCAACAAATTACAAGAGCAATGAATAAGAAAAAAGAATAAAAAAGTTTGCCTCTACATCAACAAGCAAAGAGGATAAACCAAATGAGAGAGAAGTGAATGATCTTAAGTGAAGGCTAGATGAGAGCAACAAGAATTATGATGAGGAAAAAATCTACTTCAAAAAAATTAAGAATAAGCATTGTGAATGGAAAGGCACAATGGGAACAAAAAATGGAGAAACAAAGAAAAAAAAATGAAAGATTAGAGATAGAGCTGACGAAAGCAGAAGAAAAAATTCACTCTTTTCAAAATAAGTTATCAACATTTTGTAGAGCTACAATGAGGCATATGAAACAAAAGATCTAGGATGAAATAATGCAAAGGTTTGATCATTTGTGTGACATGTTTCAATGTATTGATGACACTAGAGAACATTATAAGAAGCTCAATAAATATTTAGTGGACAATAAAAATGTGTTGGAATTAGAGACATCTACAAATCAGGTTCTACAAATAATCTACAAAGCAAGTGACAATGATTTGAAATAAAAAAGGATTACTAATCGGATTGATGCCTCAATGAAGTTATCATCTATCATTGAAAAGTGTTCAAGAATGCATGGAACAAAGGAATATTTGCATTTGGTTGCAGACAATATGAAGGTGGTGGATGAAAAGTTAAAGAACTTCATAAGGCTTGGTTTTCCAGAGCCTTTTGACACAAATAACTGATTCATTGGAAATTATGATTTTAGAAAGAAGATGGAGGGTGCAAGGAAGATTTATTTGGACCAATTTCCTCAAAGCCTAGATGTGGTAAACTATTTGGATTCCATTAGAACACTAATAACCTTGAATGCAGAATTGAATGAAGCATTCAAGATAGGTTCCATTTCCAATTACAATCATGAAATGTTAACAAAACTTCAAGTCAAACAACATCAATTAGAAAAAAAGGCAATTCCACCCCCTAAAGAGTTGAAGTTGCTAGAAAATGTGATACAATAACTTGATTTTTAATTTTGAATCTTTGATAATATGAGTTTCCAAGTTCCAACTCAGCGTTGTGCAGACTTGTCTTTGGGCATTGGCAATATTTTGCATCACTAATGCCCATATGTACTCCTTCATGTGAAAATCAATAAAAAATCCCAAATTCAGACTTTAGTAATGTGATGATGTTCAATTATTTGTATTATTTATTTTATCATTTGAAGAAAAAATATGTGGTTTCAAATACGAGATACACATTAATGATTAAATGATTGCTAATTCTCATTGTTTTATATACTACTAATATTGTTGTTAAAATGTTATTAAGCATTGGGTTGAGTGATGAATCACTGAGTACATGTTCAAGTTTTACTTTTAACACAATTAAAATATGAACTATAAGGTGATGAAATTTTAACTTGTATGAAATTACACAATAACTAAAGCATTTAAGTGATCCTTTGGACCACAACCATAATTATAGTATAATTATGAGTAAAGAACAATGCAAATCAATGAAACCAATCTTTGACCAATATTTCATTAATAATTCATAATAGGTATCATGATTGGAGATAAAATAGACTCAAAATATTGTCATATTCAACACAAAAATTCTTGTAGAAGAGAAAACAACCTTCCAAAAGGCAACTCATTAAAAAGAAAAATATATTTAATCGTTGCAGCACTTTATCTACCTCAGCAATGATCCATGCCAACAGTCTCCACTTCGAGCTGGGAGAAGTAAGTGTGTATTCAATTGTAAATTCTAAGGCTAGACCTATACTATAATTGACCAAGTCACACTCTCCACCGTGGTGTTCATATCCCAAATTCTTTAGTGAAGACACTTCTCCACAATTCAAATTTTTCTTTAGATGGCCACTTGAAAGCGATAACCTCCTCTATATTTTCTCTATATGGTGCATACTTTACCATCACTGAATTAGACTCCTTATCAAAATATTCTAAGAAACTAATAAAAAATGATAGTTTCTGAAGTGTATCATTTAACACACCAATATCGATATTCTTTCATATTTTATTTGTCTGGGTTGAGATGATGCCACTCATTTGGTCCTTCCAAGCCTGTAAAGGCTTCACCTCATCATAGTTATGTTGGATATCTAGTAATGGTGTTAAGTCTTCTTCATCATACTTGGTCTTTAATTCTTTGATCTCCATTTCAATAGGAGCCACATATCCTTGGAATGTTTTCTCCTCAGTCTCACTAGAAAATTGATAAGTTGGCTTAACCCTGGGATACTTATCCTTTTGGTGCTTTGCTCCTACCACCATGAACTTCAATTGCTCAACTCTGGGACTCCACTTATCCAAAAATGGGGTGGCCAATTATTTATCTTTTGGGAACAACCTAATTGCTTGCAACATCAAAGCATAGTTTGCATGGACACTATTCAATTTTACCTAAACCTTTCTATTCAAGTGTCTCAATACAACATCTACAATTACCAAATTATGCTTTAACATAGATTATTGGGCCTGTTGCAATAATTGATTCTACTCCCCAACTTGGTGGATTAGTTTCTCCCTTGAAATCCCTCCTCCCGAAGCACTTTTCTCCTTAATTGCAATGGGATTTTGTCCCATATTATATGGAATTATTTCTAAGGATTTTCCTTGTGAGGGAGGTTGAGGTTGATCCATTGGTGGGGTAGAGACCCCATGGCTAGAGCTAGCTTGTCCTTGAGATTTCCATGTCTTCATTTGACACTTCAGTAATGCTAGCTCAGTTCCTAACTTTGTAACCCTGTGTTGAGTCTTATTATAATCATTAATAAGATCATTATATTGGCCCTTAAAGTATCTCTTTCCTTGGTCAAATCCTCAATAGTTGTCGTGGTGAACTTAGATACATTCACTACCATATATGCTACCTCTAATAATGGAGTATCAACAACTCTTCTCATAACCAAGTGACCACTAAAATCATTTGGCTCTGCCACTATTGGTTTTTTGGATCCAATAGACAATGACCAAATCGCCAAGGCATCTCATTCCTCACTGAAGGTTTAGCTCTTGAGTTCCAGTGCATCTTCTTCCTCAATTGCAAGATGTGTCCTATTGGCCCTTCTTATTGTATCAAACACCACGACATGAGAAATATCCCTTTCAAGGAGTAATAAAACTCCACTCTTTGTACCAATTCCCTTCCTTGCTCTGGTGTCATCTCTTTGAAGGTTTTTCTCATTTCCTGCATGACATTGCATTGGAAAACCATTTTTGGGAGCTCTAGGTGTAAACTCCTTTCTTGAAATACCTTCTCAACATACAATGGAGCCTATGCTCTCCACACAAAATTTGTAAATGCATTTGTTGTAACAAAATAATCATCCCTTATGAACTTGCTATAGGCCTCTATCCTTAAGTCATTAGTGTTAGTTATCCCTCTTATTTCATCTTTCCCAAACTTGAGAGTGACTTCTCTAGAACTTGATGTAACACCTTGTGGAAAAGATGGCATTCCATGTTGCATATCATCAAGGTTCACCATAATCTCTTCATCATCTAATTCAGGATGATCCGCCACTTTTCCTTTTCAATCCTCTATCTTTTGGGAGATGGTGGTTGTATTGGAGAAGGGGCTCTCAGGGGAGAGTCCAAATCAATGACAATCGCGAGCAATTTCCCTAATGGTGAGGGAACTAGTTTCTCATGAGACATTATTCTTGAAATTTGTGAGGCAACAGGAGGGGGCTTGGTTTCTTTCTCAGTTATAGTTTCCTTCTTCATTTTATATACTCTAATCTTAGATGGAGGCTGATAAGAGGACATTTCCTCCAATCCTATTTTAGAATATTCCTCAACAACCTGTGACTTTCCTTTGTCTTCCACCATCTGTCAGCATTTCAAAACTCCCACCATGCTCTCAAAATTTTCAACAACACATGTGGCTTTATTCAACTCACCTTTGATATTTGACATGGGATCATATGCAGGGTTATTTTCCTTCTTCATGTTCATCATTTTAGTGAAAGCAATATTGTTTTATTTCCTTTCCTCCTGCACCTTCAAATTAAGGATGTTTTAGATGATATCCTCAGGGAAAAATAAGTTGTGAATAAAAACACCATTCCTATGGTTTGCCTTCATTTGAGAAATGAAACCCTTAGGATCATGGTTGATAGGCCATACATAGTGCAACCCATAAGGCTTATGAAATATCCATAAATCTATCCATCCTCCTTTTACCATGACAAAGTCAAAAAAATTGTATACTCAAGGAAGAAAGATCCCTTCTTTTGTTCTACTTGAAAGTTTACCATTTGGGCACCTCCCAATTGTCTCATGATATCTAAGAATAAAATTCTTAGAGGCACATACCTTGGAAAAGAACACAGGTTGAAATTAGTGTCATATATTGTGAAGATGGTTGTACTGTATTAAGGGATGATATCTCCCCAATTATGTGTCAAATTCAATTCAAGACTCCTCTCCATTGGCCTTAAGAAATCATGAAATTCCTTTGGAATTCTTGGTGGATTGTAAAACAAGGATCTTCTCAATCTCAACCCAAAAATATTATGAAACACCACATAATCAAATTCACGATCTTTCCTATCTATAATTTTGGTCTAGTATTGGAGAGGCATATCAATATCATCCTCTTTCCTTTTCCATTCCATATTATGCCCAAAAATTATTTCTCCCTTATAAAGAAACATGTGCATCTATAAAGAATACTATCTAAAATCAACCAGTGTTTTCCCCTCTTTCAGAGCTACCAAATTCTCATGCATTTTATCAACCATATAGGTTGCAAAATCATATACCACATTGAAATCTGGATGTTGGAGATACACAACCATGTACATGAGGTCAGTAGGCAAGGTATTCTTTATACTAATTCCTAGAACCTAACACAAGGAACAAACTATCTTCTTGAAGTAGTTGCAAAATTAATTTATGGGAAAAGGTTTTGGCTCATTCTTGCCAATCACTATCTTCTTTTTATTCTTTCCCACTCCTCTGGTGGCTAGATGAGGAGTCAACAAAGAGGTCTTAAAAAAGCCCTTTGTATTTCTATATTCTTCTCTAAAGGCTTGAATATCAATAGGAACCATATCCTTATTCCATTTGTGCAGACCAAAAATTTTTTTAATCTCCTCCTTGGTTATTCTAACCATTTCCACACCATCATATGTCCTGAAAATTCTGGTCACATGATCATATCTTGTTGCAACATCCTTCAGCAAGTCAAAATCCAGATACACATTCGGTACCACCAGCTTTCCAAGGTCTAACCTCAGAGGATTACACAAAGGAACACCCAAATTTTGGTTCCCAAACCAATTAAAAAAATTTGCCAACCTGTGTATGGCACCTCAACATCTTGAATTACACATTGTTTACCAGTTAACCCTTCTAGAACCTGGGGCCCATAAAACAAAGCCTTTCCCTCAAGCTTCTTATTCATGGAGGGTTTCAATATATCTATAAAATCCCGAGAAAATGACCTAGTGGAATTTTTTGAGCGAGAACTTCAGGCTTTGGTGCCATTGCACAAGACAAATTAAAATTTGAGCTAGGGTTTTGGGGTATTGAAAACTCTATGGGAGTTTAACCTCTAGCTTGCAGCCTTAAACACAGTAGTTTCACAATTTAAAAGGTATTGGAAATTATTCCTTCACAATATTTAAAACATTTTTAAAGAAAATAAACTAGTATGAGCTTTAAAACAAAGAAAAAAACAATCTATACTTGCCTTCTAGAAATCAAAAAGACTTTCGAAAAAACAAAGAGCATGGTGCATATGTTACTTACGATTTTGCTAGACTTATAGGAAATTTCTCATGTCGCTAAGTACCTAGAAACTATTTATCAATGCAAAATTAAACACGAAAATAGCAATTCAAGAAACTTTTAGCATTAAATTTGTTGGCTCAGACTCCACTCCACCATTACTATTCACTCGCACAACAAACAATGGCTATCGTACAATGTTTATCAATTTTGAATATCAACCATCGACCTCAATCCCATCAAGCAAGAACAAGCAGATCAGATTGAGTCAAGATGGTTTAAAAATGCCACATTCACCAACCAAATTATTGGCAAATGAAAACTCAGTGACGAGACTGATAGGTTGTCATTAGGTCCTACTACTTTAGAATAATTCAAAGTCAATTGTCGACTAGGCAGTGTCTAAGGAAGTTTGCAAAAGGAGATAATTTGAACAACCCATTTTATATTTTCAGTTTTTCTTCAAACTACAGAAATCAAGACTAAACTAAAGCCATTACTTCTTAACTCTAAAATAATCTTACTCTAAGAAAATAAAGGAATACTAAATTAAAAAGCATAAGACAACTAATTTAAAAAGCATTACGACTAAACTAGAAAGCATGGAAACAAGCAAACTAAACAATTGGTAAATTATAGAAATAGAAAAGTAAGGAAATAATCAATTAAGAATCTTCTAAACAATAAAGGAATATTATCAACTACAGAAGAAAACTTATACAATTTAAAAAAATGGTGCTCCGAAACAACTAAATCGACTCTTCAACAACTTGTTATTTCCTACTGAACAACAATTTATCTTTAACAAAGAAAATAACTTAACAATAAAATACTTATCTATCTAGGCTAACTCCCCTCGAATGGCCAGCTCGTGGGCTACTACTTCATCTTTAACTCACATGAACTACAGATACTCAAATCCTCTTATGACATACATTCATCATCATTCGAATTCAATAGTTACCAATAAATAAAAATTAGATAACTCATTTCAACAGTGATTTGCAAAACCATGTAAACAGCATAACGATACTTCCTCTCTATCTTATTCACTACTTATGAAATTATATTTTTATAGATAAATTCTTAACTAAATCCTAAATTTAATATGGCATGGATAGCCATTGAAAAATTATTCCTTAAATAAAACCTAACTTGATGTATTTAAAGCTTTAAAATATGTAGAAGGCTCGAGAAGAGCCATAAAGTTTTTAACAACATAATTTTAAATAATTGAAACTGAATCTTCAACGCATCATCCAGGCATCTAGGAGTGGGTTCACAACATTACTCTTGTGGCATGTGTTGACTAAAAATTCTGCAATAGTCGCATGATGACCTGATAATCCTTACAAAAATGCTCAAATCAACCCATTAAACCTACTTTGGACAATTTCCTCAATTGATCAAAAGAAAGAAAGAAAGCATAATTTTCCTAAAAATAAGTAATTGCTTCTCCTAAAGTTTAATATATTGGCACAGGCTTAGGATTGAATTAGCAAGACTAAGCTTCCCAAATTTTATTATGATGAGGTAATCTTTACCTCGTCATTTCTTCCCCTACCTAATTTATGGCAGGTCCTCCTACTCCATAGTTGAACCCTTGAGTTCTATTCCATTCTTTATAAAGAGTACTGAGATCATGTGTTTCCCTAGCTGATGCATTGAAAGCTTCAGGGTTATGAATGAACCCTCTATGGAAGATCACACTCTCTCTCCACTCATTAAAGAGTCTATCATTCGGATCTATGGAAATATTAAAAGCCAAGGGTGGATTAAGTAGCAAGGGGGGCCTACATTTCATTCCTATCCATTTCGTTCTCAGTGTTTTTCAGGATTTTAGTTAGAGCATCAACCCTTCTGAATGACAATCTGATGTTTAGAGGAGAAATAACTTCTCTTTTCTTTAAATAAGCTTGAAGAGGGGTGAACCTTTCCTCACATGCATGCCATCCTTTGCCAATTAATTCCTATCCATTTTCTATGAAATTGTCATAACACATCTTAAGGTTGTTGTGATACCTCTCCTTCATCTTTTCATTAATAAGAAGAGACAAAAATGTAGCTTTGGCTCCTTCAGGCCTTGAATTTGGGGACTTGATCTAGAGACCCACTGTTTTCTCTGCCTGTACAAATTCGTTTGTTCGATATTGCCACTGAATCTGGTTTCTCATAGTTGAGAGAAATGCCCTCAATTCTACTTCTCCAACAAACAAATTAATAAAGAAATATGTATGATTTTCCAATAACAATTCATGCAGAAAAAATTCACAAATTAAATCCTAGTTTTCAGGAGTTGATTCTACAAATATTTTTATAAACTCTTTGTCAATAGGCTCATAAGGTTGATCATTATAGATCCTGAATAGTTTCCATCTTAGCCATTGTTCATTCAAAAACATTGAGTAAATTCTCGATGGCCTTCTACAATTTAGCAAATAGTCCATAAGTTGATAGGCATATTTCTTTCCTCGATAGTCTTTGTGAAATGACTCCTTTAGGAGCACTAGTTCTTTCTTCAGCCTATGATTTTTAGTTTGGACATTTCTAAGGAAGTAACACTGTTCCATCCATTTTTTTAGCAGAGGTAGAATGCTAACCTAGAACCAATTAGTTAGAACTAGTTCAGTTTGAACTGCTTTGGACTCAGTTTGGGGTCTGATAGTGCATTCCTTCAAATCCTGTTCTAGTTCAACTACTCTATAGATGGAATTATTCAATTCTTTGGTCTTTATTTTCTTGTCCTCCTCGAAAGTTGAGAGCATGAGCACAAAATTCTGTTTTATTTTCTCTTTATTTTTGCATCTTTTTGTGCAATGTTCTCACTATAACTTTTATGCTTTTCATACTCCTCTTGCACTTGTTCTTGCAACCTATATATTTTTGAGTCTTTTTCTTGCAATTGTAGCTTCAAGTTTCTTATTTCCTACTCCTTTTTATTTATTATAGCAGTTTGTACATCCAACTCCTCTTTCTGCAATTCTATAAATTCATTATTTTTAGACAATTGCCTCTATAAATCATAAATTTCTAGTTTATACTTTTCTAATTCAGCACTAGCACAACTAGTTTCAACTGTTTCAACAATTTTATCTACAATGGGTGACAAATTTTTTGGCATACTACAATCCCTTCAGGTTCTCTGTCCTAAGTTCCATCATTGAAAATTTCCTCTATATGTGTAGAATGGAAAGGAAATACTTCACCTGAATCCTCTCTATTTAGGGGTGTCTCATCTTCATTGGCTTGCTTTGAAATTTCTATGGGCTCTTGGGGCCGCTTAAACTTTTTCCTTTGTGAAATTCCCTCCTTACCCTGTATTGAGGTTTCGGAGAATTCAGAAGCCAACCGCTTACTCCTTCTGAATGGAGGTGATTCTTGTAAAATGATAGGTGTTTGATTTTTCCTTGTCCTTATTTTCCTTGGTTTACTTGTGTTAGAATAAACAATATTAACCTATTCTTGCAGGTTAGGGGTTTTGAATTTATCACCGTAGAGGTCTGGAAAATCCTCACTAGGAGTGGTGGGATTAAGAGCTTCCGGAGTCAGAGAGCCCTTAGAGGAAGTTTCTCTGGATGATGGAATAGCCTATTGGGATGGTTCCCCTAATTCTATGGTTCTTGTAATTGTAGGCTTCTCCATTTTCTCTAAACATTTCTCCCATTTCCCCTCAGATTTCTTACAGAAGTGATATTTGCAGATTAGTTGAATTAACCTATGGTGTTTTAAAGGCCCAAACCCTGTTTTATACCTCTCCATGGAAGCATTTAAGGAATCAAACAAGAGTTCATGCATATTAACCCTAAGAGTTGGGTCCTCCTTTCTATGACGTAAATGGTTCAACATACGAAAGGCGGGCCCTACAACTGTGGTAAGCTAAACTTCACAAGTAAAGTACTTTATAATCATGCAATGACAGTACCCCAGGGCTCTAATATGGAAGTTCCCTAGAATCCCTTATTTTTTCCCCTGGTACTTATTACTACCATTAGATATGGATCTTACTCTCTAACAAATAATTCAACTAATTTTTGGTACATTACTTGAGAGGTTTCTTTTATATTTATGGGTGCCTTCTCTAATCCAGATAAGCGAGAAATAATCTTAGAGCTTACCTTGAAATGCTTCCCTTGAAGTACCACTTTGCCATTGGTGTACTTCTCAGCAAAGGATCTTACTAGATTTTCATTATGGCCTTCAAATTTCCTGATGATGTTTAACCACCCTACTTCTTCGAACAATCTAGAGATATTACTCAATCCCAATAATTTTTCTGCTAAATCTGGCTCTTCTTTTCTTTTTCCACCCCCCATTTCCATATTTCGTACACTACAAAAAATTCAATTCTAGCACAAAGCTCCCACGCAAGTTCCTTTTGAAAATATTGCATCTAAAATTACTTATATGTTTTATTTGCAGCTTAAGTTTCAATGATTTCCAATCTACATGGAGGTTTGCGAAAGGATTTTCCATACAAGTGATTGATCGCATGGTGGCATGAATTACTAAATTGGAAGTGAGGTTTGTGCCAATTAATTATTCTTTATTTGTAAATAACTACCTATTTAAAGCAAAAATTAATACTTACCCTCGTTCTGTGATCGTTCGAAGATCTTAATCCTCACAGATTTGACAGCATGACATGAAGGCGTTGGTTGAAGTGACGAAAGAGTTATTATGATATGGTGCGGAATTCTATGGGGGAAATAGGTTTCAATGAGGAGTACAGTGTTAGGTGGCTTACCTATAACTAAAACAAAAATATAAAGACAGATGTATTGGATATTTTGACGGAAGAATAACAAAAATTTTGAAATTTTGAAAAAGGTGGTAGAAGATAAATGAACGAGTTCGAGAGCACGTATTTTGGTCAACGAACTCGAAATGAGTGCATAAGTTCCAGAGCATTGTTGTGTGGTGTGAATGAAACAAGAATGAAATGAAGGTTCTAGAGCATCACTAAAAGATGTAGCCAAAGAAAGAATGAAATGAAGGTTCCGAAGCATCGCTGAAAGATGCAGCCGGAGCAGCAATGAAATGAAAAGTTCTGGACCATCGCTGAAAGATACAGCCAAAGCAGCAATGGAATTAAAGGTTCCAGAGCATCACTGAAAAATGCAGCCGGAGCAACAACAAAATGAAAGGTTCTGGAGCATCGTTGAAAGATGTAGTTGGAGCAATAATAGAATGAAAGGTTTGAGTGACATGGATAAGAATCTTCACGACTTTGAACCTTATTGCAGAATGCCTCGTCGACATGATAAGATCTATACAAGTTCCAGAGCATCGGAATCATAACGTTCCAAAGGATCTTTGGAGGGGGCTCTAGAAGTTATTTTCTTCTTTTTGAGAAGTCCTACAAAAATATGAAAAATATTTAGCTAAGTCCAAAAATGACAAAATATTAAATGAAGGAAAATATCTCAGCATTCATGTCCATTTATTTTTATTTTTATTTTATATATATATATATATAATTTTATTTTTATTTTTTATTTTTATTTAAACAACCTAACATTTTTATTGGATAGACTCTGTCGTGGCAGAGTCAACACATTCGACCTCACTTTGCATTTTGACCATCCTTGTAAAGTCTTCCCTATTGAATGGTTTATGGTAGACACGTAAGCGATGACCATTAATTGATAAAGTTTGTATGACACCATCAATTGTCTTTAATCGAATAGTTTCGTTCGAAAAGACTTCCTCAACTTCATAAGGTCCCAACCAGTGAGTCATGAGATTGCTCTTATGGTCTTTGTATATAGAATCAAATAACAAGGCCCAGTCCCCATTGTGAAACTTTTTTTCCTTAATATTTTTATCATGCCATACCTTCCGTTGATGTTCAATTAGTTTAGTTTGATGGATGGCATCTAAACGAACTTCATCTAATTTGCTCAATTGCAAAACTAGTTGAACTTGGGCCCTTTCTAAATCCAGACCTAATTCCATAGCCGTTTGTAGAGTTTGTAACTCAAACTCAATGGGAAGAAGAGGCTTCTTCCCAAAAATGAGCCCATAAGGATTGTATCTAGTCGTAGGTTTCCAGGTTGTGTTGTATGCCCATATGGCTTCAAGGAGCCTCCTAGCCTAGTCTTTTCTTCCAAAGAGAGACTTTTTTTTTTTAAATAATTTCTAGTTCTCTATTCGTTACTTCTACCTAGTTGTTCGCTTGAGGGTGGTAAGGGGATGACTTTCTATGGCCTACCTAAAAATGATTGGTAAATGCGAAGAGCACTTGAGACATGAATTGGGGTCCCTGATAAGTTACGATAGTTCAAGGGGCTCCAAATTTAAGGAAGATTTTATTATAAAGGAATTTTGTAACCTACTCTTCTCTAGTTGTTCTTAAGGCTTGAAATTAAGCCCATTTTGTTAGGTAGTCAGTGCAAACTAGTATATACTCTTTCCCTTGAGAGGAAGGATCTATAGGTCTGATGAAATCTAAACCCCATTTTTCAAATGGTTCAAGGACTACCTAAGGCAGCAATGGCATTTTCGAAGAAGCAGTTTGTCTTCCTACCCTCTGAAATTCATCACAATGATGCACATAGTTCTTAATGTCTTTGTGCATTGCGGGCCAATAGTATCTGACACCTAGGACTTTGTGGGAAGTTCTCTTTGTAGAGTAATGTCCTCTTGATGAATCATCGTGATAGACCCTTAAAATTTTGTAGGTTTCATTAGCTCTTACACATCTCCTCAAAATCATGTCAGGACCACAATGAAATATCATTCCATGAATCCACTTGAATGGGGCACTCTCCTTGATTAGTCACTTCTTTTTCTTAGACATGAATCCAGGAGGTATCTCAAATGCAGCTAAATAGTTATTGATATCTGTAAACCAAGGTGATTTTACAAAAACCATAAATAAATTTTCATCTAGAAAATCATCCTGTATGGGGGTAATGCCATCTTCTTCATGTTTGATTCGTGATAGAAAATTAGCTACCACATTATATTTCCCTATTTTATCAATAATCGTGGCATTAAACTCCTGAAGGAGCAATGTCCATCTCATGATTCGACCATTAACCACATAATTTTTCATTAGGTACTTCATAGTTGAATGATCCGTGTAAACTGTGAGCTTATACCCCATAATATAATGATGAAATTTCTCGATAGTGTGAACAACAGCTAGGAATTATTTTTTGTTGTTGTATAATTCTTTTCTACTGAAGTAAGATTTTTGTTGATAAAATATATAGCATACTTCCCCTTGTTCTCATCTTCTTATCCCATAACTACATCCATAGCATCGTCAGAAGCATTAGCATAGATATCAAAGGGAATACTCCAGTTTGGTCCTCTCAGAACAAGAGCAGAGACAAGTTTTTCTATGATTGCTTCAAATGATTGCTGACACTCAGATGTCCAAACAAACTCTACTTCTTTCTGTAAAAGAGAGAACATAGGAGCTGAAATTTTACTAAAGCCTTGTATGAACCTTTTGTAGTAACCAGAATGTCCATGAAAACTTCTTACATCTGTCTGAGTTTGAGGGATTGTCAACTGTTGGATGACTTCAATTTTCTTAGGGTCGACCTATATTCCTTCTGAGGAAATATGATGACCCAAAACTATTACTTGCTCCACCATTATTAAGCATTTCTCATGGCTAAGGGATAGTCTATTTTCATCACAAACTTGTAGAACTCGATCTAGGTTCTAAAGAGCTTCATCATAGTTTGACCCATAGACTATAAAATCGTTCATATAAACCTTGACACAGTCATTAATGAGAGCAAAAAATATAGCAAGAATGGCTCTTTGGAAGGTTGATGGAGCATTACATAGTCCAAAAGGAAGCACTCTATATGCAAATGTTCCCCAAGGGAAGGTAAACGTAGTTTTGTCTTGGTCTTCTGGAGCAACCTATATTTGATTATGACCATTAAATCCATCAAGAAAGGAGAAATACTTCCTCTCGGCCAAGTTGTCAAGAACCTGATCAATGAATGGTAAGGGAAAATAATCTCTATAAGTTGCTTTATTGAGTTCTCGATAATATACACAGATTCTCCACTTCCCATTTTTATTTGGGACTACCACCATAGGTGATACCCATTTACTATCATAGATTGGATAAATAAATCCAACACGAAGGAGTTTCTCAATCTCAATTTTAACCAAATCCTTTAATGCAGGATTGTGTCTCCTTTGTGGCTGGTGAACATGCCTTATATTGATATCAATGTAAATACGATGAGTACAAACACTTAGGTGAATTCCCCTCATGTCTGTATAATTCCAAACAAAAGCTTTGGATCTTTGTACCAACATATTAAACAACTTATCCTCCTAAGTTTTTGTCAACCAGCTATTGATATTCAAGGTTTTTTCTCGTAATAGCATTATCGATTTTGTTCCAGGATGAACCACGGTTATAGTATACATAGGTTGCAACAAAGTATTAAGAGGACAACTATGAGGTACCAGTTTATGAAACCTTGTGATATCCTCATAGAAATGACTTGTTCTAGGAATCATATTTGCTAAGGGACACAACATTCCCATTGTAGCATAAGTGTGCTCCATTCCACTAATATCAATTGGCTGCCGAAAAATCCCTGGAGGGTCCATCATTTCTTCCTCATTTGGGGTTATAGCAAGGTGTTCTATCTCATTTACTAACTCTTCTTCTAGTTCTTCCCTGTGTTGTTTAATTACCACCATGGCTAAGGAGGCTAAACTATCTGAACCACTCAATTCCTTAGTTTCATCAACCTAGACTTTCTCATGCTTAGTAGGCTTAGCAGGGGGATATAAGAACAAGAGTTTTCTATCTTGTCCATGTGAAATGGTCATTCCCCCTTCCCTACAATCAATCTTAGCAGCAACCATGGCCAACCAAGGTCTTTCAACAATTATAAGATAGCTATCCTTAGGTGTAAGCAACTGAATCACCTAGAAGTCGACTAGATTATCCCATCCATCAACTTTGACAAGGACATTTTTAATGACACCCTTCGGGATGGCTATAGACTGATTTCCCATTTGTAAGACTTTGGTTGTAGGACGTAAAATAGTTAAACCTAATTCTTCCATTACATCCACTATCATCACATTAATAGTTGCTCCTAGATCCACTAGTGCATTTGGTATTGTTACCACATTGACCATAACAGTTATAAGTGGACTTCCATAATCATCGTATTTCAGAGCAATAGTCTTTATAGATAGAAAATCAGCTAAATAACCATCGATATGAATGATATTTATCATTTTTGGCTTCCTCCCTGGTGTTTTGATACATATCTATTTGATTAACTGGTTTAATTTAGGGATTTCTTTTATTGCTTGCAATAAAGGAACTTCAATTTGCAACTACTTAATCTCCTAGATTAATGCAGTTTTCGTAGCTAAAGCTACTTCCAGAGTTATGGACTTTAAACATTTTGGATATGGTTCCATCCTTTTTTTTCTTGGAACAGGATCCTCCTTATGTTCACTTAAGAGCTGACCCTCCTCCCCCTGAGACAAGTCACCAGCCCCTGCCGTTGAAAAAGGTTCTTCATCTTGAGGAGTAATATCCTGCTTAGACGACGTGTCTCTTGTTGGAATTTTAGGCTTAGTTTCCTCCACTATTTCTTCAATGGTTGGTGGTTGAAGAGATCGACCAGAACACAACTGCACATTTCCAAAGTGTATTGCATTAAGCCCAGTAACATTTTCATGTTCGGTAGAATAGACTGGTGTATTTTGGCGATTATTTTTTGGATTGGGAAGTGGTTGTGCTGGAAGCTAAGGTTGGTTTACTTGCTCATGTTGAGGAGGGTTCTGAGCTGGAGGTAATATGTTATGTTGTTGATTCCTCTTTGGTTCAATATAGGACTGATTTTGTGCCCAATTCCATTTAGGTACTGCATGTTGTTGGTACCACTATTGTTGGGGTTGATCTGGCCATTGTTGATTTCCCCATGTGTGGTTTGTCCACTCAGGTGATCCCCAATAAGGAGTTCCCCAGTTAGGTTGAGGTGGAGGTGACTGATTCCAAGATGGAGTCCATTGATTATGAGCCTAGTTATTTTGTGGTCTCCATGTAGGATTAGGATTTTTTCCATAAGGGAAATTACCTCCTTGATGTTGGTTTAAAGGATGTATTTCTTCTTCAACCTGAATGGTTTTTTTCTTAGTATTCTTAATATCCGACAAAAGCTCACACTGGTTTGTAGGATGATTTTTCTCACACAGCCGACAAACATTGACTTTATCCATAGGAAACTCATGCAATAGATTTTTATTTTGACACCTTGGACAATAAATTGACAAGGTCTCAAGGTTGCAGATTTTAGCTTGTATACATAACAATGTTATTGTCAATAACACATTGATTGACAATTTCTTTTTTTTTTCAACTATTATTTTCCTTTTCCATACCGATATTCATTTTACTCATTTTATTTTCTCTATTTCGAAATAGAAGGAGATTGCGGGAGGATGAAATCATCCTATTGGGTTTAGATGCATGAGAAAACGATGCAAAAAAGAATAAGATAAATATACGGAAAGAGGTATTCAACTGCACGAGAATCTATTTTTAGATTTTCTATTTCTTCATAGAGCTTACCTATCTCATTAGACCCTTTAAAAAGATTAGTTTTGTGGATTCCTCCCCTAGTATGGGAGAAATTATGAGAAAACTCACATATTTCTTCAAGATTTAATTGAGATACGTCACCTTTTCCCATTAAATCAAGGTTTTGTCGAGCATCATCATCAAGACCTTTAAGAAATATTGTTTTGAGAATCTCTACACTAATGGTCATTTCTCCACATCTTTTGGAGAGGAAGAGGACCCTATCGAGATAATCCTCCAAAATTTCATCCTCATTTTGCCTTAGCTTAAATAGCTCCTCCTCATGATCAGTTACCCTATAGTAACTCTGGTATTTGTGCAAGAAAACAACTCCATTTCTTCCCAGGATGCTATACTACTTGAACCCAATCCCATGAACCAGCGCATTGCTGAGTCCTTCAAATTTGATGGAAAAAGCATAAACTTTTGGTAGTCGTTCTTATAATCATGTCTGACATACGACTGTAAATTCAAAGATAAATTGGTCAAGGTCTACCGAAGGCAAGCCATGGAAGGTTGGAAGGAAAGCTGGAGAAATGTTCTTCATGACAGTATCATTGTCAGCATCCAACGTAATAGGATAGGTAAACGTTCTAGGAGGCTGAGGGTCATTGTGGTTAGGTTAAGCTCTATGATCTCCCATGATCTTTAGAAGAGTATGTTCCTCAAAAATAATTTCCTCAATAACTGGTTGTTATGCCAGTTGCTCGACAGGTCAATAATGGAAAGCCTCAAGTGGTGTAGGCTCAAATAATTCTTCGAAAGTGTGGTCGTCTGATCCGTGGGCTTCCCTATGTATGATAGGTACATATTTTGGGGGGTCTTTGGTATAAAAGGTTCGCGAGGGCCTCTTTTCTGGTCCATGCAAAAAAGAAAGCCGACTAAAATATTTTTGGCATAAAATTTTGTATTCAAACCATCTCCTAATAACACTTTAAGCAAAAAGTCTTTTTAGTAAGGTCCTCGACAATGGCACCAAAAATTGGTAGGTTGTCATTAGGTCCTACTACTTTAGAATAATTGAATGTCAATTTTCGACCAGGCAGTGTCCAAGGCAGTTTGCAGAAGGAGATTATTTGAACAACCCATTTTATATTTCCTATTTTTCTTCATACTATAGAAATCAAGACTAAACTAATGCCATTACTTCTTAACTCTAAAATAATCTTACTCTAAGAAAATCCAGGAATACTAAATTAAAAAGCATAAGACAACTAATTTAGAAAGCATTACGACTAAACTAGAAAGCATGGAAACAAGCAAACTAAACAACTGGTAAATTACAGAAACAAAAAAGTAAGGAAATAAACAATAAAGAATCTTCTAAACAGTAAAGGAATATTATCAACTACAAAAGAGTACTTATACAATAACAATGGTGCTCCAAAACAATAGACTCGACTCTTCAACAACTTGTTATTTCCTACTGCACAACAATTTATTTTTAACTTAACAATAAAATACTTATCTATCTAGGCTAACTCCCCTCGAGTGGCCAGCTCATGGGCTACTACTTCATATTTAACTCACATGAACTATAGATACTCAAATCCTCTAATGAAATATAGTCATCATCATTTGAATTCAACAGTTACCAATAAATAGAAATCAGATAACTCATTTCAACAATGATTTGGAAAACCATGTAAACAGCATAATGATACTTCCTCTCTGTCTTATTCACTACTTATGAAATTATATTTTTATAGATAAATTCTTAACTAAATCCTCAATTTAATATGGCATGGATAGCCATTGAAAAGTTATTCCTTAAATAAAACCTAACTTGATGTATTTAAAGCTTTAAAATATGTAGAAGGCTCAAGAAGAGCCATAAAGTTTTTAACAACATAATTTTAAATAACTGAAACTGAATCTTCGGTGCATCATCCAGGCATCTAGGAGTGGGTTCACAACATTACTCTTGTGGCATGTGTTGACTAAAACTTCTGCAATAGCCGCATGATGACCTGATAATCCTTACAAAAATGCTCAAATCAACCCATTAAACCTACTTTGGACAATTTCCTCAATTGATCAAAAGAAAGAAAGAAAGCATAATTTTCCTAAAAATAAGTAATTACTTCTCCTAAAGTTTAATAAATTGGAACAAGCTTAGGATTGAATTAGAAAGAGTAAGCTTTCTAGATTTTATTATGATGAGGTTATTTTACCTCATCCGAGATACCACCTCAACACGAGCGGGTCCCACTCCAAATTTCTTCATACATGACATTGGCATTTACGCATCACCATCGCAAACACCTCGTAGCATCCTAAAAGAAATTATTTTAATTGTGTGAGGTTTGTGAGGGACGAGCATGATCAATCTTCATCATTACATGATGGCCATTGATTTGATCACTTTATTAAAACCATAGGTGAATAAGGTCTAGGCCCCACGACCATAGGAAACATGTGGAAACATCTCACACACCTCATAGCTTAATTTTGACATCATTGATAATCCTTGTGAGGCCAGCAAGGAAGGGTCAAGATCCGGCTTATCCATTTGATGGTCAAGAAAATTGCACATGTGATAATTGTTATTCATAAGAAAGGGGACCGACTAGGCATACAAATTGCAACCCTTAAATGATGGAATATTAGACACTTGTCTAATATTATGAAAATTAATCAACCCAAAATTAAGCAAAGATTAAAACTAGGTATCAAACAGTGTTTACCCACTTTGAATATCAGCCATCGACCTCTGTCCCATCAAGCAAGAACAAGTAGCTTAGATTGAGTCAAGATGATTTAAAAATGCCATTCTCACCCATCAAATTCTTGGCAAATGAAAACTCAGTGACGAGACACCACCTTAGCATGAGCAAGTCCCACTCTAGATTGCTTCGCACATGACATTGGAATCCACACGTCACCATCTTGCACACCTCGCAACATCCTTAAAGCCATTATTTTAATTGTGTGAGGTCTACGAGGGATGACCACGATCAATCTTCTTCATTACATGATGACCATTAATTTGACTTCTTTAGTAAAATTGTAGGTGACATGTGGCAACATCTCGTACACCTCACAAAATATTTGTGACATCATCTATAATCCTTTGAAGGCCAGTGAGGAACGGTCAAGATTCATCTTATCCATCAAATGGTCAAAACACCTGCACATGTGATAATTGTTTTTGATAAAAGGGTAAAATGGGTTTTACAGGAACCCAAAACCATGAAGTTTACAAGATAGAGAAAAGACCACCATTGGTCCACTAAAAAAATACAACTGCCCAACAAAAAATAGCAGCAAATAGACAAAAAAGACTAAGAGGGTCAGAAAGAAAAATACAGCAGAAGAACACAGGATTACTTCAAAGATCAAAGGATAGTCTCAATCTCTACCTCCAAATCCTGCATATCAATAACCCCCTCTTTGAAAGTTTGCACCATTTTCGGGGTTAGGGGAGCTTTTCGCTTCAAATTAGTGTGGGTTCTTCTAGAAATACCTCCATCCCTATCTTGGCTTTTATCTTCGGTGTCTTCAAGATCAACCACCAAGGAACCTTGTTGGGCTTTGTCAAGTTTTTCGGTCATAGCATTGAGTATTATAGCATTGTGTCTTGCTATTTTGTTATTATTTTCTGCAATGGTTCTGATGTTAGTCCTTAAGCCCTCAAAATCATTATCAATAATACTATTACTATACACCACATCTTTATTACCCAAATCCCCAATCTTAACTTCCATTTCCTTGATTTTGCTTTGCAAAGCCCAATTTTTAATTTTAAGCTCATTAATTTTTGAGAAAGTCCAGTCCAAGATTTTAGAGTGGGATTTAGAATTGGTTTTAGCCATATAAATAAAATCTAGGGATGGCTCTTTACTAGTATTAACAAGGGAGTTGTCGGCATTTTGTAAGTCAGGAGCAGGGCCCACACATCGCTCAAAAGTATTGGTAGCAGCTTCCTCCAATTTAGAGGACTCTTTAGAGTAAGAGACAAGGCTTTTAGCCTGGGTTGACTTACCAGCAAGGTTGTTCTTAGGATGAGGACGGATGGGCTCAAGCGTACCCCAGATTTTACTTGGGTTCCTAGAAGGTCCAACATGTAGGCTAGGGTCATTTGGTCTAGGTCTAGGGTTAGGCATATAATTCGAGCCACTGGGCTCCGTATCCTCACTATTAACATTTGGGTTGGCTTTCGAGATAGTAGGGGCAAGCTCATGCAAATAATCTATAATAAGCCTAATTAAACTAGTATGGAGGATAGGGAATCTTTTGGGATTCTTTTTGTTGTCTTCCAAACTTTTCTTTAGAGAGCAAAAGAGATTGTAAGGGATAGAAACCCTAACCTTATGACGGAAGTGGTTGAGGAGGGCGAAGTGGTACCCATAGAATTTTGTGAAGCATCCATCAACCGTGATATATTCCATAATGGCACGAAGGACCTTTCTCCATATAGATTTAATGGAGTCAACATCGAAATAGTTGTTCGCGATTTTAACCAAGTTTTGCTTTTCCATGTTGTTTTTAGGGAATCTTATAACAGCTTCATCAGAGTAAGCCCTGTCCCAGAAAAATTTCTTACCATCCATGGGTAATCCCATTACTTTGGCAATTAAATCCTCATTGAGCTCCACATTCCTGCCAAACAGAGTCAAATGGCCATCATGCCAGTTCTTGGCAAAGAGATTCGTTGCCTCCAGGTCAGACCCATGAAGCTTCTCCAAAAAAGGTAACAAACCTTCACTTTTTATCTTGCTCCAGGCCTTTGCATTTTTCATATGGATTTCGTAGCTGTCTGGCTCAGTACGCTTTCTATCTCCAGCCATTTTCACCGACACAGAGAGGAAAAGCCAAGCACAATCCTTTCTAAAATTGGCCAGGCCAACCGAAGCACCCACAAAGCATGTGGGGAAAACTTACTACTTACTCCATCGGGCTCGGTCCCATACAATCTAATGATTGTGATGTGAGAAATTCGACCTGTCCTCATTAAAGGGATAACACGACGCCTTACCATGTGATTTATCATAATTTAATAGGGCACAGACTTCAACATTTAGATCGCTATTGTTAAGCCAGGTACAAAAATCTTTACGCTTGACTCCCTCATTAGCAAAAAAATCCGCAACAGTATTGGCTTCTCTATAGGTGTGTGTTATTTTAACTTTTTCAAACCTGTCCAATTTCATTTTAGCTTCATCTATCCAATATTTGATGGTTCACGAGGGAGGAGACTTGCCACGGAGGCAGTCAATTATGTTTTTGGAGTCTCCTTCCAGTCATAATTTTTTTATATTGAGACTTTGAGCTAAATTTATAATATGATAAGCGCCAGCCGCCTCTGCCAGATGATTAGTTTGAGAGCCAAGGGGAAAGGCCGTCGCACCCATGAAATTTCCATAGGAATCCCTTATAACTCCACCACAGCCCGCCACCCCTGGATTACCTTTAGCTACACCATCAAAGTTAGCTTTGATCCACCCCTCGAACGGAAAAGTCCAGCAAACACCCTCTCTGTCCTTTTTAGCCTTCATAGAAAAACTAGACAGAATGGGGAGTATGTTCAAATTCTTAGCAATACCAAGATCATAGTTTGAAAACTAAGCATTCGGGATTTTCCTATCCTTCTGGGCCACGGCACTGAGATTTTCCTTTAGATATCTAACAATATTATCAAAGACATGATCCACAGGGGTTTCTTTGTTCCTAAAAATTCTATTGTTGCATTCTTTCCAGATTCCCCAAGAAATATGAGGGAAAGATAGCTCCCAAAAAGACCGAAGTAAAGGGTTCCTTGTCAACACTTTCCATTGAATGAATAATTCTTCAATGAGCAAAGGAAAGACCCAGGAAAGATTCCATAATCTGTTAAACTTGTCCCAAATAGAAACAACAAATGAGCAATGAAGGAATAAATGATTACCTAATTCAGCATCCATCTTACAAAGACAACATCTATTGGAGATTTGAAATCCCCGTTTACATAGATTGTCAATCATAAGCAGCTTATTTTGGAGCAAGATCCAAAAGAAGATGTTAATTTTAGGGATCATATTACTATACTAGGCTTTAGACCAAAAGGGAGGATGATCCAAAGAGGACATGAACTTATCAAAAGCAGAGGACACCGAAAAATTACCAGAGGGGTCATCAAACTAGACAGCATGGTCCTCCAGCTGCTCTCAGCTAAGTTTAACAGCCAGAAGGGAAATCTGGATAGGAGCTAGAGCCTGACTAACTCTGCATAAGTCCACCCATATACCATTCTCACAGTAATGTTTCACAAAAGTACCAAACCTAGTCTTACAGATCTCAGCCCAATCTTTGAAAGGATTGATATTTGTCAGAGGTTTCTTGAAAAGCCATCTATCTTCCCAAAATCTAGTACAATTACCATTTCTAACTTGCCAACCAATTCCTTCCTCCACAATCTTTTTTCCAATAATTAAGTTGTTCCAACATATAGATCCTTTCGGAAGAAGGTGGGGGTCCTTGGTAATAAAAGAAGAACAATTGTTATCCAAATATTTACCAGCCATAATATCAATCCACTCCCCAGAGGAGGAGAAGATTCTCCAAATTTTCTTAGCCAAAAGGATTTTATTGATAGATCTGGTTCTTCTTAGCCCAAGTCCGCCATTATTTTTAGATCTACAGACCAGATTCCAATCAATTAAGGGGATTCTTTTATATTCCTGAACACCCGACCAAATAAATCTTTTTTGGATTTTTGCTATAGTGTTAGCATATTTGATAGGGATCTTAAAAAGGCTCAGGGCATAGATAGGGAGATTCTGAAGGGTGGCTTTGAGGAGCTGAAGCTTACCAGCTTGGCTAAGCAGAGCACCTTTCCAACTTGAGAGATTTTTACTAAATCTTTCCACCAACGAGGACCAAAAGGCATCAGGAGGTTTCATACTCAAGGGGAGACCCAGGTAGGTGGCAAGAAGGGCATCCACCTTACAATCAAGAATTATGGCAATTTTAGTCCGACGATGTGTCGAAGTGTTGAAAAAGAATAGTGAGCTTTTTTTATTGTTGATCAGCTGTCCTGAAGCTCTCCCATACTTATCAAGCAACTGTTTGATAGATTTAGCTTCAGACACATAAGCTTTACCCATAAGCATAGTATCATCAACAAATTGTTGATGTGAACACACCAAGTTGCTTGAGGACGGTCTGAGCCCGGATATAACTTTACTATTAGTCAATTTTTTCAGGTTCCTACCTAAACTTAAAGCCATAATAGTGAATAAAATAGGAGAGATAGGATCACCCTACCTAAGACCTCTAGTGCTTTGGAAAAAGGAGGTCGGGGAGCCATTGACCATAACCGATATGGAAGCTATGGACACAAGTTGTTCAACCAATTGAACCACCCTATTATTAAAACTGAAGGCCTTCAAAATTTTAAATAAAAAAACCCAATCAACTCTATCATAGGCTTTTGAAATGTCGAGCTTAAAGAGAAAACCTTCAGTCTTTGACTCAAGAAGGGAGTGAATTTTCTCATGCACTGAAATAATAGAATCAAGAATTTGTCTACTAGGGACGAAACCATTCTGTTGAGGAGAAATCAAGGAAGGCAAAAAAACTAAGATTCTAGAGGTTAAAACCTTATAAATGATCTTATATAGGGAATTACATAGACTAATAGGTCTAAAGGCCTCAAAGTTTTTAGCTCAAGGTTTCTTGGGGATGAGGACCAAGAAAGTAGCATTAAGTTCTTTTAAAAGACATCTAGCTCCAAAAAATTTCTTAACAGCATTAACCACATCCTCTTCAACCAAATCCCAGAACCATTGGAAGAACAAAGGAAAGCCATTGGGCCCCAAGGCTTTATTCCCATCAAAGGAAAAGACAACCCTCTTGACTTCCTCATTGGTGGGGATAGCAGTCAAAAAAGAGTTGTTCTCCTGAGTGATAATTCTTGATATAGCTTCCACCAGCTGATCTTGTTCAATTTGGTTTATTTCAGAGCTAGCTGACAGGAGAAGTTTAAAGAAGGAACCCGCCTGCCTCCTTATATCTTCTTCCTTAAGAAAACTGGTTCCATTCATCTCAATTTTGGATATTCTATTAGTGGCTCTGTGTTTAGAAGCCAAAAGATGAAAGAACCTGGTGTTTCTATCTCTGGTAGACAACCAAAGAGCTCTAGATCTTTGTTTCCAAAACTCCTCCTCCTTCCCAATAATGTCATGCAGCTTCTTAAGGATTTCATTCTCTTTTTCCTTAGTATCATTCAAGTAACCCTCATTCTGAATTTTGAATTGAATGGCTCCTGGATCCATCTGAATTTTGGACTTGATCTTGAAGATATTCCTAAAAGAATTCTTTTTCCATTCTTTAAGCTTACACTTCACTTCCCTTAGTTTTTTGGCAACTCTGAACATAGCAGTACCTTGAATGCTAATATTCCACCATTTCTTTAGTTCCTCTTTAAGAGCAGGATGGGAGACCCATATATTTTCAAATCTGAAGGGGGTATTCCTCTTCATTTTTATTGGATCCAAAGTAAGACTAATAGGAAAATGATCTGAACCTATTCTAGTAAGAGCTTTCAGGGAACAAAAGTAGTCAAAATACCAATGATTAGAGATCAGAGATCTATCAAGTCTAACCTTAATAAGGTTCATCCCCTTTCTGCAATTAGACGAGGTGAACGCTGCTCCATGAAGGTCCAAATCTATCAGCCCTTGAGTATCAATAAAATTTTGAAGATCCTCTTTACTTTCTAAGTTGATCTGAGATCCCCAAAATTTCTCGCAATTCATTAATGGAGTATTAAAGTCCCCCATAACAATCCAAGCTTCTTTATAAAAAATCCTTCTAATGGAAGCTAATTCCAACTAGAACGACTTCCTCAAACCTTTACCATTAGGAGCATAAATGTTTATTTTAATCCAACTGTAGTTATCTCTTATATGAGTGAATCTAGTAACTATGTGACTCGTACCTTCCAAAATAGGATCACCTTTGATGTTGTGGAAGTTCTAGTAAGTAACAATGCCACTCGAGGCACCATTAGAATTATTACCTTGGTTGTAGTAGTATTGAAAGAGTTTCAATTTTTCAATTTTCTCCTTTGGCATTTTTGTTTCCTGAATCAAAAGAATGTCCGGTTTGTGATCTCTAACAAAGTTGCGGAGAACATCCTACTTGTGATAATTGTTATTCATAAGAAAGGGGATCAACTAGGCATACGAGGCGCAACCCTTAAAGGATGGAATATTAGACACAAGTCTAATATTATGAAAATTAATCAGCCCAACATTAAGCGAGGATTAAAACTAGGTCCCAAGGTGGGAAAGACTAACAGGCTAAGTAAAAGGGGCTAGTAACATGAAAAACATAAAAGGCTCCAGCCATGACTTATGCAACTAGAAACCTAGAACAATAGCTCAACATAAGATTAGAATGCCCAGATCAAAATGAAACAAAGGACCCAAAGGAAAGGGCTTTTTCAAGACCAAAACCCTAAACCCCAAATCAAATCAATGATGCCAAACACCAATGAAAATAGGAATGAGCAAAACTGTGGAAAATTTTGAGAGCTACACCATGGCTCACATTACTACTTGATCATATCCCTAAATAAATCTAAAACCCCATGGTCACAACTCCTATTCCCAAAGAATTCAAATTAAATGCATTGACATATTATATGTACTTCCACACACTCAAATTGAATAACATAAACAAGCACTTTGGATACAGCCAAATAAGTTAATAACATATAAGAATATGAATCCACAATATTTGAACACTCGAAATAAAATCAGTAATTATGTGTAACCTTCTCCATTGTATTGATATTCAAATGATATGCATTATAAAAATAGCTTAAGATATTCGATGGATGGGAGAATTGGTGTAATCTATTATCTATCTTCTTACTATTTTCTAGTCTAAAGTCTAATTAAAAATGATGTGATGATCTCCTATTTGGGTCTTGCTCTCTCTTATATATGAGAGGGAACAAGCTACAATATGATGAAATGCAATTTAAAATATCATCAACTACAGTTTGGAATATGATTCATTAAGTGCAATATAAAATAAAATATCATGAAGTGCAATATAAAATAAAATATCAAGAAGTACAATGATTCGCAAATTATTTGAATACAATATAAAATATCATCATCTAGAGTTTGGAATATGTTTCATGCAGTGCAATATGAAATAAGATATCATGAAGTGAAATGATTCACAATTTCAATGTTCATTGAATAGAATATAAAATATCATCAACTACAGTTTGGACTTTGGAACAATGGAAACTAATTCATGAAGTGCAATAAAAATACCTAAAACCTATTAATTCTCTTTCATTTTCCAAATGGAGTCAGGGTCCTCAAACTGATGCTCATATTGAGATAAAGTAAAAGATTCATTTTGATTCTCAGTCTTCTCTTCACTTTCTTTGGCCTATGTCTCAAATTCAACATTCATTGTGTGATTTGTGTCAATTTCAATATCATTGTCATTTGTCCCAGTCCCACTGATACTGCCAATACCACTAGTACTAGCACTTGGAATTGGAGTGCCTATGTTGCACAACCTGGTCCCTCTTCTTTCACGTGTGGACCTCCAGATTGTGAGTGCCCTTTGAAAAGGAATTCTTTTGACATTATATGCAGTTCCTTTCATCCTCACATAGTTTTCCAAATTCTTGTCCAGTTTGTTTCTTAACTTTGATTTCAAAAAACCCAATGTACTGAAAAATATCTCATCCTCCATCGACCCCAATATCATTGTTTGACATAAATCAACAAGTTTGAAATATTTTGATATTGAACCACACAATATTTCACTCTGACCTAAGCTTGTCCAAACCTTTTTTATTGATCCTGGTTCAAAGGCCTTCTCCTTTCCCATGTATTTATACTAGTCCCTCATAGTTGTTGCAAAACTTCTACATTATGATCTAAGAGTATTTTCATTTAAAATTCCTTCTATTGTGTACTCATTGTATGTTACCTTTTTCAAAAACTATTCAATCAATATTTTTACTTGATCATGAAAATATTTTGGGTTATCTCGGTTTACCTAAAATTGAGGATACAAAATACACATGGCTTCATGTATTTCATGTCAAGGGAATATTTCACAAATCTCTGAGGAAAGAAATTTTGCAATTTCCTTCAAATTATCACTAACAAATTTAACAATGTTGTTAAAATCTTCCTCATTAACAACTAATTCTCTGCTAGAGCACCTAGTTTTCTTACAATGGTACATTGGTATCTCATATCCACATACATAGATACATAAGTATCTGATTTCATTAAACTATAAATAATTATCAAGATTATTCAAATCAATAATTTTCTGCCACATCAAATAATTTGCTCCTTCTTGGGTTAGATCTAGATATAGATGATCGAGGGCCAAGCATGTAAGTTCACATAAATTTTCATATTCATAAATATACATAGTTGTATCTTGGGATTTCTTCACAATATTGTTCATCTCATCCAACATGGGGAGAAGACTAGCTAAAGTCAAGAGTGTCTCTATATCGCTTAACCTATGTAAGAGGTGAGGAGATTTCTCTACTATGTTGCAATGCTCGTACACCACTGCAATCAAGGATTGATGTTCTAAAAGAACTCGTTTTGTTGGTCTATACAAGGAGATCCATCTGATATCAACATCCTTGAGAAGCTTGTTTCAAGGTGTTATTCCCTCAAAAAAATGTTGAAATTGAAGGAAAATTTTGGGACTTCGGAAGAAGTATGCGTGGATCTCACAAACTAGATTTTCAAATTTTGATACTATAGGAAACTTGCTTATAATTTTGAATGCTAAATTCGTTCTATTAGCCATTCAGTGAATGCCAGCATGTATGGTGCACAAGTAGTTTTTAACTTTGTGAAAACACAACTCCTTTCACCTTGCATCATTGCAGCTCCATCAACTCCTACACACACCAACTTTTTGGCAATTGTGAACTCATCCATACTTGTAATTTCATTCAAATATTTCTTGACTAGTTCAAATAGATTTTGTGATGTTGAATTGTCCTTCATTTTATGAACACAAAGAAGATGAGCTTGGTGGACATGTTGTTCTAAATTATACATATGCATACAAACCCAAGAAGTATTGTCTACCATAGTAACTTCATCTAAAGATAATGTAATGAAATTTGAATCTTTTACTTTCTCCTTTAAATCTTCATTTTCCACTATAGCAAGACAATTTGGTCATTCCCATCCAGCATTTACTGACCAATGTGAGAAGGGAAAGTGGGGAACACTCAAATAAGATAATAAATCAAAACATTCTAGGTAGTTTGTCATAGGACGCCCCCTAGACAAAATATGAAAAACAACACTCATGTGAATAGTTTTTGGTAGATTTGTTGCTGCCATGGCTTTTCCAAAATGAGCTTCAAGTGTACCTTGACATTTTTCAAGCTTCAACATTCTATGGTTATGCTCTTCATAGTCTATGGGATACATAACATGAATACATTCTTCCTTTTATTTCCATCGTACGACTGATTTTTCCTTTTCATCTATGATTTGTTTTTCATAAAATTTACTAATTTATGTTTTTCTACAGTGTCAAGCTTTAGCTGCAACATCTTGTCTCTTCCACATTTTGAACTACAAATCGTACATTTGGTCTTTGTTTCCCTTTCAATATAATTTTCATTTGATACCCACATTGGTACAATGAATGGGTACTTCAAGAACCAACCAAGTTGAAAATTCCTTGTCATTTCCCACTCGTGACCCAATTTTGATTTTCCTTTTATTTTCTTGCTACCAACATCATCCTCATCCAAGAAAATTATATCATTTTGGCTAAGCAGGGTATCCCTTGGAAAATCTTCTATGGTATTTCCATCCTCCTTTGATACATTTTGATTTAACTCAATGATAATTTTACCTTGACCTTCCTATGGTGGTGAGGTATTTTGAATGCCTTCTTCAATAATATTTGGTGGAAGAGTTGGTGATGTAGCTCCACCTTGATCTGAAGAATCAGAAGCTTTTCCAATTCCAAAGTAAGACTATATGGTACCTCCACGTTTTGGGAATTTTGATGGCCTCCCAATCTCTTCATTACCCTAAGGATTCTTACCCTTGTTTCTTGGCATATTGATCTCTCACTTTGAATAAAATCTGGAAAAAATGTCTTCTTGTTTAAGGATAGACCGAAAAACAATATAGATCCCATTCCCTACTCAAAATTATGTTTAAGACTGAAGAAATAATTGAAAATAGATAAAGAAATCTTATTATTATAACTAATAACTAATAACATTATGAAGAGATGATCACTCACCTTTAAGTCTACATTTTTTAGCTTTTGTTGACTTTTGAATCGAGAAGTAGAACCTTGGAACCAAAAAAAATGTGCAAGACTAAATAACATTTTCAATTGTATTTATATCAATCCATATTTGGCGTCGACAAATTCCTCGAGATTTTTAAATGGTATGTTAAAAATTTGTCAAATCCCACATGCTTATACACCAATACTTTTTAATTTTCAAGGTGAAATGTGTCCTCAAATGTAATTATTTTTAAATATTATTGGCGAAATAGGTCCTCATAAGCAACTATTTATAAATTTTAATTGGTGAAATTGGTCTTCACAAGCAACTATTTGTAAATTTTAATTGGTGAAATGGGTCCTCATACAATGTTGTTTTAATAGTATTGGTGAATATGTAGGTGTTTTATGACATGCTCCTGGGATTCCAAGCAAAAATATTAATCAGTCCATTGGAAATGTGTAGTCTATTATGGAAAATTATTCCCTAAACATGCCTCATAAAATAAATCTGTTGGTGAATAGACATGCATTTGACTGATAGTTCGTAGAATTCAGACGATCTGGATACCCTCTTGGGTATGATAAATTCACCAATTTCGACTTGCCCAATTCCTAGAATTCACCACTAAAGTTTTCCCTGAGAGAGTGTCTCCTAAATCTTCAAAAGTTATCTCAAGATGTGATTGTGTTGGGGAAAAAATAATCTCAAAAATATATCGATACAAATAAAAATAGAATAGTTGATTTTTTTAAAAATAACTTCAAAGAAGAAATCATATTTAAAAAAAATTCAAATGACTGAATTGAAACATAAAATTTTATATACTTTCACGTACCTTCAAGAGATCCAATTTTGAGAATGATCTAACTATTTCCTATGAGATGTGATGGTTGGTGATGAACATCCAAACCTCTTTGATCTCAACATACACTTTTTTGATTGAGACAATTTTATTACAAATCATTTGTAGCATAAGGTTGAGACAGTAGATCACACAAGATACCTAAAATCTGTGTGACTAAAAAATCAACATTTCTACAATTCTTTATCCATTATGACCTAAACAATATTTGAAGGCCCCACTTCCTTAGATGTTATCATTAGAATAGTAATAAATTGGTCATCCTTTACCTACCCCTCAAAATCCACAACTCTAAAAAATATTGCCTCTTTAGAGAACATCATGATCGTGTTGATCAAAAGCCAATTTTAAGCATATTTTAATCGATGAAGATTGTTAAGAAATAGATGATAGAACATACTAAATGAATGTTGTACCAAGGTGTAGAAAATTTGAAACTATTGATAAGAAAGGTGGACATGTAGGGTATTATCCTACTAGAACCTAATCTTGGATTAATTTTATCTTTCACAATGGGGTTTGTTTTAGCTTGAACTAGAAGTTGTATGATTTATTTCATCTACAATAAAAATATATACCTTATTTATTGTATTTGTTTTACCATCTACTCTTGTCTTTACCATGTAAGAAAAATAAATCTAGAGTTTTGTTACATATGACTATAACCTGGAATTTTTTTAAATGAAATGAAATTAATCAAATTGAGGTTCTTTGATGATGAATAGGATGATATCTTGAACCAAACATTGAATTAAAAATATTAGCATTCACCTTCAGTGCAAATAAGAAATTCATGCTATTGCAATTCAAATAGATACAATAAATAGTAGAAAACAAAATAAAATGAAGAATAGAAAAGCATAATTAGGTCAAGGATCATAAAATTAGGCTAATTTTTTTTTTTTTGATGAATATGTAGATATCTATAATAACATAAAGATAAAATTACAAATTCAAAAAAAAAGGGGTGGGTGGTTAGAAGGTGCACCACGAAAGACACATGGGCAGAGCCCAAAAAAGCCAAAAAAATTGATCACATGGGCCTAGCCTAGAAGTTTAAAAGTAGGAAGTAAAAATAGGTAATCATGCGGACAAAGTAGTGCTAGTGGAGCCAGGGAGATCCCTGTCATCCAAATTTTTCCCCCATACATCAGCGGGGTTTGGAGTTACATCAGGAGGAGCACCCTAACCATCATCATCTTTATCTTTATGTTTTTCCTCGCGCTGGGGCAATATTGCAAGAGCCAGCCGTAGGAAAATTTTACCACTGGCAAGCCAACAGAGTTAGGCTACCTTTGATATAGAGGATATGGTAAAATCCTATGAATAATAAGATTCTTAAAATTCCTATAAGTGTTGATCCCAAGAACACACTTTCTTCTCATTCAAAGTAACAAAAATCTGGTAATGGGTGTTGTAGCTTGGTGATATGCTTGTAAGGCATCCCACAACATCCACTAGTTTGTGGTTGATGAAACAATGTATCATGCCTCAAATGAATCCAAAAAGAATATGTTTTATTTTGTTTAACATTAGCATGGAACACCCCCCGAAACACACTTGTACAACTTGCAGCTTGTAAAAAGGAAGTGCATATTGTTTAGATCAAGTTAGGTTTTTTTTGTAGGACATTCCCCTTCTAATTTGAAGAGCAGTTCTACAACATTTCTCATTGTGTTACATTGAAAAGTGTAGTTCTACTTTATGCATCTCTTTATAAAACCAATCCATTTGTTTGTTTCTTTTGTGAAGATTAGAAGTATTGACCAAAATTTCCATGGGAGTCTTAGATATCTGCTCACTTCTACACTTTGGTTCGTTTTCTACCCTATGGTTTTAAATATCTTCATTATGCACTAATGACATCTTGTTACAAAGGGTTGTTACGTGGTGACTGGGTGGTTGCACCATCTTGTGCTATAGATGAACATAATATATTTATGGATTAAAATTGCATTGAGGGACTATGATAATATGGATAAGCGCCTATGTTTTTATCTCATGTAATGTCTTATCATATTTTTCCTTCTTCGTCCATTGATATTGCACATATGTTTTCTACAAGTTGTATCAGAGCAGGCATATAAGAGGAAGATTAAGGTTTGTGTTTGTTAAATCACTGTCAACTTACAAGGTTTGAATCAACTAATTCACAAATTGTAAATTTATTTGGTCTACAAACTTGTTATTGACTTGGGTTCAAACCAATTTTTATTTTGGAGGAGTTGGTTGTACATGTCCACAGATTATACACAGACAAATTGTTTTTAAATTTTTCTTGATGTGCATTATGTGGTGCATTCCTTGCCCATCCTTGTTGTAACCACACTTGGAGGTGTCAATTAACTAAATCTTATTGGAGTTAAAAAATTGTTGGTTTCTTGTGTAACAGATTAGAAGAACAAAAGCTTGTGGATCTTGCAAACCTATTGTCATCTAACTTTGTTAAAATCTTTTGTTGGAAACTTACAAGTAATATCTTTGAAGTGATTTTTTCAAGTAAAATCATGTGAAGATCTTTGCTAGGTTAGTGATTGAACAAGGTCAACTTGCCACTATCACTTGATGCCAAACAATTGTTCATTGTCACATGAAGTTGAATCCTTATTGGAGATGGAATAGACAAGTTCAGTTGAGTATATTTTTTTAGTTCTATTGCTCTATATTACTGAATGCAATGATTCGGTTAGTGTTGGATATTATCCTTGACTGCTGGGCTCTCGGCATGTTGTATCCTTTCTTCACGTTGTCTACAGTAATATGGTTTCACCACCATATCGTGGCCAATCTTCCTCCTCTCAGCCATTGAATGGTGCTCACCGTGATATTGTGACCTCTCTCCTTCTTGCTCGCAGTTGTGCGACTTAACCACCATAATGTGGCCTCACACTTCCTCCTCTATGGTCTCTTGGTTTCCTCTCTCTCTCTCTCTCTCTCTCTCTCTCTCTCTCTCTCTCTCTATCTTACCGCAACACCACTAGGTCTCCGGTCTTCGCCCATGGTTGAGCAGTTTCCCCATGTTATCGGGGCTCCTTTGTTCACCCCTTGTGGTGATGCGATGATGCCATAGTCCTGTGGGCTCTCATTCCCTCTTCTGCAGTAATGCAGCCTCACCTTGTCCCCACGCTCTCCCTCCTGGATCCTTGTGGTTGGGTGGTTATCTCGCGGTTCCTCATAGTACCACAGGTCGGTCTCTCCTCATGTGCGGTAGCACGGTTTTGATGTGTTTGGTGGGGATTTGTTGTGGTGTCTATGCTAGCAAACATTTATGTCAAAGGACGGTCTTTTAATATGATTTTGACACATTTTTGCTGGCATGTTTTAATTGCCATTAATATTGTAATTATTATGTCTTTTCAAGTTTTTGTTAAATACAGGTGTAATCTTTGTATTTAGATAGAGGAAAAAATAGATAAAAATAATAAAGATATATAGCTCTCAAGAATAGAGTAATGTGTATCAGAAGTATGGAGTAGGAGATGAAGTCGAATTGATATTTCTCTACAGTAGAAAAAGTTTGAGAAGTGAAGAGAAATCCCTCTGCAAAAAGGAAAAATATGTTTGAAAAATCAGTATAATATAATTTTTTTTGGGTTTAGCATGTTTCAAATTCCTATCTTTTAGTGTTTAAATTATCTTGAGTTGGTTTTTGTTTTTTTTTACTCTATTATTTCCAACAAGTGGTAGCAGAGATAATAGTGAATCTGTGTGAAGTAGTCATTGTCTAGTCTGAGAAAAGCCATAGGGAGTCTAGGAATTCATCTAATGTTCAAGTCAAGAACAATAGTTATGTGTGCAAGTGTAAGAAGCTTCTCTAGGGTTAGAAATTAACAAATTTTCATGGTTCGTTGTTGAGAAGAGGCCACTTCAAAATAATTGTTTGCAAATTATTCAAAAGTAAATAGGAGGTTACAATCCTTCGAAAAAATCTGAGGAATGAAGGAGAACGCTTGAAAATAAATTATTGAGAAGAGCCAAAAGAGTTGTTTTTGTTCATTTCATGCCTCCTGTTGAAGTTGTTAAAAAAAAGGGACTTGTTGTTAAAAAGAAGTTGTTACAAGGTGGCTTTCAGATTTGTTAAGATATATAGCAGTCAATTGTTAAGAAGAAGAAGATGTGTTGAAGAAAAAGATTGTGTAGAACATCAGTTTTCTGATCAAACGAAGAGTTGCAGAGCCAATTGCTGAACAAGGAAAAAATAAAGATTAAAGGCACATGAATCTGCTAAATCCATGAAACAAAATTAAGCGAAGGTAAGTTGAAATTTTCCTTTACAAATGGGAAAAATTGGAAAAAGGGTTAAAAAATAAAATGAAAATTTGGCTTCTGCAAAAGACATTTTAGAAGAAAAATTAATAATGCTCAAAGGTGAATTGGATAATGTAAAAAATAACAATGGGTGTTATTTTGGAAAAATAAAAGAGATGAAGAAAGAAAACTACATATTGCTAGAAGAAATTGATGATCTTGAGAAAGAATTGAGAAATGTTAAAGCTAGAAATGGAGAGCTACAAGAAAGGTTGAAATCCTTTGAAGAGATTAAGAAAATAAATGAGGAATTTGAACAATTTTTATTTTTTTTGATGAAACAAAGAAAAAGACAGTGGACTTGGAAGGAAAAATAAAAATATTGGAAGAAGCAAATAAGTTACAGCTGAAGGAAATCACAAAATTAAAAGAAGAAAATGATAAATTAGTAGCCTCTAATGAATGTGTGAAATCAAAATCTTCAGCTTGTGATGATTCATGTGACAGTAGATTTGTGTTCTTCATTTGGTAAATCTAATTCTATTGAAAATACTGGTGATAAAAAATGTCAAGATGAACATGATAAACAATTTGAAAATCTTGCTAGTTGTGATAATATATTAGAAATTATCAATACTGCTAATTGTTTTGAAGAGAATGTTGGGTTAAAATTTTGAAAAGAATGGGTTACAAAGGACAAGGACTAGGAAAACATGATCAAGGAATGAGATAGCCAATTGAGGCAACAATGAGGCCAAAGTATGAAGGTCTCAGATATGTCCCAGGTAAGGGAAATGGTGTTACAAGTGCATGATTTTTTTTTTGAGAAATGAAGAGTGTTGGGTGTTCTCATTTCCATAGAAAAGTTCACACCAAGGATAAGTGTTGGGATTTACACCCTTGCAGTGTTTGTGGTTCAAAAAATCACTATGATAAAATGTGTTGGAATAAAGTGTCAAAGAGCGAATCTATTTCAAAATGTATAAAAATGGACTATGGATGGTTCTATGAATCAAGTTGGTAGAAGCTAACAGGTATGCTCAAAATATTGTATAAGTGTTCATATGTGAATATCAATAAAAAATGTTAAAGGTATGAATGTTCAAAAGAAATGGAAAATGTTTTGAGTGAAAAGAATCTGTTATTAAGCAAAACAATTGTAAATTATGAAGATGCAAAATTGCAGTCTAATGTTTTGAAGAGTTGGAGATTTGAGTTACAAAAACTATCATAGTAGTTGAAAGGATAAGATGAATGACATCATTATTGTGTGTTGAAAAAGTTTTGAAAGACTTAAAAAAGTTAGAAAACATTTCTGCAATCACAAAACAAAGATGTGTGAGAAAAATTCAGAAGAGCTTCCAAGTTTGTGTTGGATTCCCCATAAGCAAAGGGTCATGTGTAAAGAGATATTTAGAGAAGTAGATGAAGCTATCATTACAAAATTTAAAGCTTGGTATTGCAGTGGTTGTTAATGAACTAATTAAAGAAATGCTCAAGGATGCTCTGAAAAGCAGGCATATGAAGCTGTCAAGAAGGAAAATGGCAATAAATTTTGATCGTGAGCTGGAGAGAAGCCATCATCATATGAATGGATAAAAGGGAGGTCATAGTTGTAGTTGTTAATGGTCACCATCTAGGGTAAAGTTTGAAAGTCACAGCCAAAATAAGATGGAAAGATTCAGAGCCGCAACTCTCAATGTCATTCAACAAATGTTTGTTTATGCAAGTAGGAAGTGATATGACATGATAAATCGAAGTTTGCAAGACTTAGAAATCTGGAAATTGTTTTGATTAAGGAGAAATCTGAAAAGATACAATCGTTAAAAAGTGTCATAGTTTGTATGGAAGCAATCACAATGTGAAATTTTTTTTTTGAAAAGGATTTTTGTGTTCTTGGCCATATCCAACGATTGTAGGACAAGGTAAGGAAGAGGTATTTGAATTTTTTTTTTAATAAAATGTTGATCAGAATTATGGAACGAGGAGGAAGAGATAGCCTCAATACAACCTCAACTATTAGAGAGATAAATAGCACAATGAAATGCAACAAAATTCAGTAAGTACTATGAAGACAAAATATGGAACCAATGATAGAATTCCCTAGCACCAGTAGTGTGCCACTATGGGAAGAGTTGAGAAAAATCAGGAAGGAAGCCACAAAACATAAAGAATTTTGTGATGTAAAAACGAATATTGAGGAAGTCCAATCAATCTTAAAGGAAAACCTTGCAAGTAGAGAATGTGAAGAGATTTAAATGCTAACTGATGAACAACAAGTTGCTTTTAGGAATTGTGTTTGAAGAAGGAATGGAATAACATCGCAAGGTTGTAGTTGATAAATTTGAAAATAGGGGAAATACAACAGAGATTGGAGCTTACAAAAAAAGAGAGAAATGATTTGTGGATTCTACAAATTGAATTGAAAAGAGGAGATCAAAGAGTTTAAATAAACTACAGCTGATCAAGAAGAGCTTGCAACTAGTCAAGGAAAAGGAGTATGGTGATTTGTATCGACTGTCAACAGTCCAGCTCTCAAGAGATGTAAAAAGAAAGAATGCTAATATGTTGATGTCTGAATGACCACAAGCTTGACTAGTCATGAATGTAATGGTTTTCAGATGGAGCTCAGTCTATAATAGAACAAAAAGAAGAAATAAGCAAAGATTCTCGGTTGGTTATTGAAAAGAATTCAAAGAAGGGAGTTACAGAAGGTTGATTATGAGAAGAAGTGTGCATCCAAATTGTTGAAAGATGAAGAAGAAAGATTGAATCAAAAGAGGAGATTTGGAGAAGCTAGAAAATTCAGCAACATTTGTAATAAGATAGGGGATTGTGTTTGAGTTGTGAGATGAAGGAATTCATTGAGACTATTTGGGCATTTTCAATCGTAGCAGTCGTGTTTAAGGGGGAGTGTTTGATATTATCCCCGACTGTTGGGTTTCTGCCATGGCGTAGCCTTTCTTCACATCACCTGTGGTACTACGGTTTCACCGCCATACCATGACTAGTTTTCCTGCTCTCGGTGATTGAGCGGTGCTCACTGTGATACCACGCCCTCTCTCCTTCTTGCTCACGGTTGTGTGACTTAACCGCCATCCCCTGGCCTCACATTTCCTCCTTCGTGGTCTCTGGGTTTCCTCTCTCTCTCTTTGTCTTACCACAACATCACCAAGTCTTCGGTCTTCGCCTAGTTGAGTGGCTTCCCTGTGTTACCATAGCTCCTTTGTTTGCCCCTCATGGTGGTGCGATGACCCTGTGGTCCCGTAGCCTCTCATTCCCTCTTCCATGGTAGTGCGGCCTCACCGCATCCTCATGGTCTCCCTCCTAGATCCTCGTGGTTGGATGGTTATCTCATAGTTCCATGCAGTACCATAGGCTGGTCTCTCCTCATGCACAGTAGCATAGTTTTGATGCATTTGGTGGCGATTCGTTGTGGTGTCTGTGCTGGCAAAAATTTATGTCAAAGGATGGTCTTTTAATATGATTTTGACATGTTTTTGCTAGCATTTTTTAATTTCCATTAATATTGTAATTATTATCTCTTCCCACTTTTTTGTTAAATATGGGTGTAATCATTGTATTCAGATAGAGGAGAAAGCAAATAAAAATAATAAAGATACATAGCTCTCAAGAGCAGAGTAATGTGTATCAGAAGTACAGAGTAGGAGATGGAGTCAAATTGATATTGCTCTGCAATAGAAAAAAATTGAGAAGTGAAGAGCAACACCTCTGCGAGAAGGAAAAATATGTTTGAAAAATCAATATAATATAATTGTTTTTGGGTTTAGTGTGTTTCAAATTCCTATCTTTCAATGTTTAAATTTTCTTAAGTTGGTTTTTGTTTGTTTTTACTCTGTTGTTTCCAACAGTTGGCATGTTTCAAAGATATTTGGATAAAACATGTTTTTTTAAGTTAAGATAACATGGTATATCTTGTTGAATGAAGATTGTAAAACAGAGAGGCAAGTTCAAGTTGGAAGATTTTCTATGTTCTTGGTTGATTTCTTTTTTGCAAGAGATCTTATAACATGTTCAAATATAAAGTTTTAGTTTAGAGATGTTATTGAGGATGTTACTTGAAGATGCTGTTAGAATAAAGCTTAATTTATCCGTATAAGGAGATTTTAAAACAAAATTTTTTTTTATGTAACCTGTAATTAGGAACTACATAGGCTTTTTTCTTATTGCTTTAGTTTTGTTTTTAAAGAAGTTTTAAAACAGTTTTAAAGCAGCTATTATTTTTAGCTCTTCGTATTCTCAGAGAACCTCTGTAAAAAAAAAGAGGTGTATGTAACTTGTTTTAATAAGAAAAATGATGTTTGTTTTGCAGTAACTGTAGTTCGCAGTTTCTCTGTTTTTCTATTTTTTATTTTGTTTCTGCCTATCTAGCAAAGTGGTATCAGAGCAGAAGGTCAGGGAGAGCTAAAGATTTCAGAATAGATTGTGAGAGATAAAAGAGTTTGTTAAAGAGTTCACAACATCCCGTGTAGCTGTCAGTTCACTATAAGCTTAAGCCGTTGCGTAAAGTCCAGAGAGGAAGATCACTGTGCAATCTATGGGAAAGAGGAATCATTGTTGTTGTAGCAAGAAGTGATGCTAATCGCAATTGGAGAAAGAGGCTGAATATATATTCTCTTTTTAAAAAAAAATAGGAGTTTGCAGTTAAAAGTAGATCACTGCCCAACGAAGATTGAGAGGTAGTATTTTTTAATTGAAAGACCTGGTGCTCACAAAGTAGCCAGCACAGGCCACTTCAAGTCAAAGAAGATATCATCCAACCCTACTACCAAAGTAAAGTTTGGAAAAACGCTGAAAATTAAAAGGAGTTGAATTGCATGTAGAGACAAAGGAATATACTACAACATTAGAAGAAATTGCAGTTAGTATAGAGGAGATTGAAATAACAGTTTTTGATGAAGCTATCTAAATAAATTGAGATTGTGTTGTTATTTTAAATGGTGTTCATATTTTTTTTAAAGAGATTTGTAGAAGTCAAGATTTATATTGCAAGAGAGAGGGCGAAGGCACGTGAGTCTATTGGAGGAAAGTAAACTGCTTAGCGAAATCATAGTCTAGTGCACAAGCAAGGTTAATTTTTTTTGTTCAATTATTTGTTACAAATGGGAAAAGTTGGAAAAAGGGTAAAGAAGGAGAAAAATGTTTTGGAGGAAGAAGTGATAGCAATTAAAAAATCTAATTCACAATTGTTAGCAGATATATTTATCAAAGTGTTAGCAAAAGAGATTTGTGAGCATTTAAGACAAATTTGGGCATTGTAAATGGTGAAATAATCAATGGTATAAATTAGGAGGAAGTGTTAGAATAAAGCTTAATTTCTCTGTACAAGGAGATTTTAAAACATGTTTTCTAATGTAACCTGTAATTTGGAACTACGTAGGTTTTTTTTTTTTAATTGCTTTAGTTTTGTTTCTAAAGCAGCTTTAAAACAGTTTTAAAGAAGCTATTTTTAGCTCTTTGTATTCTTTGAGAACCTTTATTTAAAAACAGGTGTATGTAGCTTGTTATAATAAGAAAAATGAAGTTTGTTTTGTAGTAACAATTCACAGTTTTTCTTTTTTTTTTTTCCTTTGTTTTTTTATTTTTGTCTATCTAGTAGATGCTTGATGTCTATCTAAAGTCCTATTTCTTGGAATCTTATCTTCTAATAAGAAAATAAGATTTCTTTCTTGTTCACATGACACAAAACATACTCAAAATTCAAATTCTCTAAAATTCAACATGACACAAAACATACTCAAAATTTAGATTTCTTTCTTGTTCACATGACACAAAACATACTCAAAATTCAAATTTCTAAAATTCAACATGACACAAAACATACTCAAAATTCAAATTTCTAAAATTCAACATGACACAAAACATACTCAAAATTCAAATTTCTAAAATTCAAAATTGTGAACTCAAATTTCTCATCAGCTATTCAATTGTAATTGGCCACACACTTATCCAAGTATTTGTTGTACTTTTTGTTGTGATTTCGACATACCTAAATTAGCAGAACTCTTGTATAGTCAAGCATGGTAGGGATGTTGAATAAGCTTTTCCATAAGCATTTATTCTCTATTCTTACAAGTCTATCGTATAGATTAATTTTATACCTAGGAAGGCATCTGCATACATGCCCTTTTTCGGAAGGGGATTCAATGCATTGTGTGTTAATGGAGAAAGAATAATTGGAAGTTTTTTTAGCCATTGAGAAATTATGAAGGCCAATACCCTAGTTAAGGTGGAGACCATAATAAACCTTCTTGCCTTCTCCCCAAAAGAGGCTTGTTTTATTATCCACCACTTTCAAGGTGGAGGGGCTCAAGATGGTGGAGAAACCACACTTCTCATCAGATTTCTTGGTATTAGAATTCCACAAACCAAACACACCTCAACCAATGAAATTGAACAACCTCAAATTATCTAGAACACTAACTTCACAACAGTCATAGCAAAGTGATACACGTCTAACATCGGCCAAACTCTCGTATGTGTAGGTATTGAACATGTTGTAGCCATTAACTATAAATTTATTAGGCATAGAAATTGTGAAATGTCATGGAAATGAAAGTGAAAAATCTACAAAATTAAAATAGTGCAACATAAATTAGTTTTAAATAAATAAGGAAAATTATAAAAGGAATAGAAAAATAATAGACAAGACACAAATTTATGTCATAAAACCTTGAAAATATGTCAAGGAAACATCTACGAGGTAAAGTATCAATAATATTATTGTTTAGAGGAACTGATTACAACCTTCATACAATTGGTGTTCTTCAATTACAATTCATTACAATAATCTAGCCTTCAAGACAACAAGATATATATAATATCTTCAAGCTATGTCAAACTTAGAGAAAAAAACAACATTGTTTTTATTGCTTTGTTTTTATTGTAACTCTATTTTTATCTTTGTGTTTTATTCCTTTATCTTTTCAAAAGATAAACTTCTACTTTTTTTGTATTTTATTGTCAATATCTAACAATCTTCACCTTGACAAAAATTTACTTGATACTTTCCCATGCCCATTCATAACCTTTTCTACAAGCCAAGAGAAGTCAAAAACCACTTCAACTTCTCTAATAGTACCGGTTTTGTATACATGTCTACACAATTTTCTAGTGTATGAAATTTCTCAAGAGTTACTCCACCTCCATCAATAACCTATCTTACAAAATGGTATTTAATCACAATATATGCTTAGTCCTACTATGATAAGTTGGATTTTTAGTTATATGTATAGTACTTTGACCATAAAAAAATACAATCACCTTGTCCTACATTTCTCCAAACTCACCCAAAATGTACCCTTCAAACAAATTGTCTCTTTTCATGCATGTGAGGCAACCATATACTTTGCCTTATTAGTGGATAAAACAACTATTTCTTGCAGCTTTGACATCCAACATATAGATCTTCTTGCAAGAGTAAAGACATATCTTGATGTAGATCTCCTTTTGTCTAATTCAACTATAAAATTTGAATCAACATAACCACAAATTGAACCACTACAACCATCAAAGGAGATACAATAATCACTTGTGCCTCTAAGACACCAAAGCACCCTTTTCATTGCTATCCAATGCTATTTACTTGGATTTTCCATATATCTACTAACATCACCAACTCCATGTGAAATATTTGGTCTTGTACATACCATCACATACATTAAAATTTCCTACTACATTAGCGTATGGTACAAGACATATAATCCTTCTCTTCTTTATTACTAGGACATAAACTTGAAGAGATCTTAAAATGAGAAGCTAAAGGGATATTTATTGGTTTAACATTCATCATATCGAATCTTATAAGGATCTTGAACACCACATACTTCTGTTGTGATAACCCAAGCTCACCATGTTCTCTGTCTCTATGTATTTCCATGCCAAACAAATATTTTTTGCGCCTAGATCCATCATGTCAATAGTCCTTTCCATCTAAGCCTTTAACCTATTAATCTCAACTATACTTTTTCTTGCTACAAGCATATCATTAACATATAATACCAATATAATGAATAAATCATTTTTCAAAATTTTAAAGTAAACAAAATGGTCATACTCACTCCTTGTAAAATTTTGGCTCACCATGAAGAAATCAAACTTCTTATACCATTGCATGGGAGATTTCTTTAATCCACACTATGACTTTTTGAGTTTCCAAACAAATTTCTTCTTGCAATCTTGAACAAACTCTTGTGGTTGTTCCATATATATCTCCTCATCCAAATCTTCATGTTGAATCACTTTTTTAACATCCAATTTCTCCAACGCAAGATCAAGTAAAGAAAAAAATGGTAAAAAAGCCTGGATAAAAACTATCTTAACAACTAGTGACATCGGTTGTGGACATCGGCACCCAAATTAATCATGTTGCAGAAGCTGTTGGGGCTTATCATGCTGTTAACTTAGCTTTCAAGATGAACACGAAATGTCTTTGGTTGGAGGGTGATTCATTGAATATAATAAATTGCATTCTTGGGCTTACCCCTCCCTCGTGGACCATTAAAAAGTGGATTGAAGATACAATAATCTTATTAAGTAAATTCGATAAAGTGAAAGTGTCCCACGCCTACAGAGAAGCCAATAAGGTGGCTGATTATTTCGCCAATGAAGGGGTTAAGCGGGGTGGGGAAAACACATGGAGGAAGAATGACTACCTCCATTCCGAGGTGAAAGCGCTAATTTATTATGATTGAATGCATGGAAGAGAAGCTTTTCTTCATCATGATGAAGAGAATAAAGATTAGGTATGTCAATTTCATTAGATTTGATGGGATTGACGTCATTTTATTTTTCAAGAAGAGTCTCTGACATGCTTTCTGGGTGTTTGATAAAATATGCTTAAACGGGACCCAGAGCAACTATAGGGTGTGGTATAACAGAGCTTTGAAGATGGGGGGAAAGAGAAAACATGTGGAGCCGAGCTACTTTCAAGAGAATAGAAAGAATGCTAAAGCCTAGGAAAGAATTGAAAAGGGAGGTTTAGTCCCATTTCTAGAAAAGCTCCATGGTTTTGACGAGAGGATGCTAGACTATTTTGCCAAAAATTGGAAAAATGGTGAGATTGTGTTGTTTGGTAGGAATGTTAAGTTGAATGAGGAAATAATCGGTGAGATTACTGGTCTTTCGACTGAGGGAGTGAAATTTTATCGGGACCGTCGGTTCTTTGATGAAGTAGTCATAAGATTTCCTAAAAAAGACAAGGAGAAGGTTAAGTTGGTTAAGGTTGCCAATAGCTACTTTGATGTGGAGTCCATTAAATCGATCTGGAGGAAAGTTTTAAGAGTAATAATGGAGTATATCACAGTTGACGGGTGCTTCACAAGGGCGTATGGTTATCACTTTGCCATTCTGAACCATTTCCATCACAAGGTTCGTATCTCTTTGCCTTTTTACTTATTCTCTTCTTTGAAGAATTGCCTTGATGAAGTTGAAAGAAACCCTAGGAGGACTTCTATTATTCACCCTGGTCTTGTCAGGCTCATCTATGAGCATTTTCAAAATTTACCTGCTTTGCCTAAAATTGTTGATATTGGGGATTTGGATGATGAGGATACTGAAAGTAGCAAGGTGAATGACCCCATGGTCCATCCTGCTTGTGCCTCTATTGGTCCTAATACCAGTGCTCCCTAGTCCCTGTCTTGTCGAAATGACCTTGTGGATTTTGCTCCACCTTCATGTCCTAATATACAGCCTTCGCATGATTGCCCTATCCCGGGTTTTTCCTCATCGCCTTGTCTTAATCCCCAGCCGTCTCCTGGCTGCCCTACCCTAGGTTTGGTCTCTGGTTTTAAAGGTACCTCAGTTATGAAATTAGTCTCGTACTCTAGGAATTCTATGGAAAATCTTTCTGATAAACCTATGGTCAGTAAAGAGTCGGCCCCTGGTGCCCCTGCGGCTGGTGGTTTTGGGAATACCCCTAATGATTCCCCTAATCAGGATGAAATTAATTCTACCCTGAATAAGCTCATGACTAAGGACATTGTGAGTGTGGCAGAAAAAAGTATGGATGGCCTTTTCACTATTCTCAAGTGAACCCAGAAGGAAGTCTGGGATTTGAAAGGCTATAATAGAGATCTCAGCAATAGAGTCTTGGATTTGAAGAAGAAGATTAGCTAGAGTCGTAATGAGAATGAGGGACAAGAAACCCCCTTACCAAGGAAAAGATAACATTGGCAGGAGGAAAGATTGACCAGGGTCGAGTGTAATTTGTCCAAGATTGGCCAAAATATTAGGGCCACTGTGGAGAATAATCAAAAAATTGCCAGGCATAACACCATCATCATCAATGCTATGGTGGAAAAGCTCGAAAAAAATCAAAAGGGCTCGCTGGTCATGGATTTTGGATGTGGACAGAGGTTGCAGCAGATTTGCTGTTGATGGGATTTCAACTCGCACCCGGGCTAATACAAAGAGGAAGACCTCGATTTCTTCACATATGGTTCAAATTCTCAAGCAAGAGTTACAGGATATGAAGGATGTTGAAAAGGAGATCGAGGAGTTGATGAACACCTTGGAGTAGAGCAGTGGTGTTTGTTTCTGGCTTTTTGGCGGTCCTTTTTTTGGACCCTGTTGTCTCTTTGTGTTGTCGTTTCCTTTTTGGGACAGCTGTTTGTTTGTCTGGACTTGTTTTGCTCTATCTTTTGGTGTTTTAACTTTGTGGTTTCAGGTCCCTATAAAACCTATTTTTTCCTTTTCAAAAATAACTAGTGAAAACATTTCATGAAAATTAATACCTTCCTTTTGAGAATTTACCCTTCTGTTAGCAATCTTTCTTTGTACCTTTCAACTTTATCACCAACACCCTTCTTCAATTTGAAGACCCATTTGCAACCAACAAATTTTCTACCCTTTGGGAGTTCTACTAGGTCCCATATTTTATTCTTCTCTAAGGAATCCATTTCTTCTTTCATTACTATTTTCCATTTAACATTTTCAACACCATCCATGCTTCTTGATAACAGCTAGGTTCCCTATCATTAGAAATCAAAGCAATAAATTAAATATAATCATCATATGACCTTTTAGGTGGATTTTTTAACAGTGTAGATCTCCATAGATCTAGTTGTGGAATTTCCGCATTTTCCTATAGATTTTTTGCATCCTCATCTTCTTCTTCAGAAGCTTCCTTTTGCTCTATGTTTTTTATAGATGGATGAGTTTCCAATTGAATTTTTTGTTGCTGAGATATTTGTTCCTATTTCAAATTAACTTCTACTATATCTAATTTTATGAGAGGATATTTATCAAATACAACATCTATTCTAATAGTGACTTTATGGGTAGTAGGATCCCACAATCTATATCCCTTAATTCCATCACCATAACCAAAAAGGATATGTTTCTTCGATTTAGGGTCTGATTTAGAATGTTGATATTTTGAAATAAGAGCATATGCATCACAACCAAAAAAAATCAGATTTGAATAATCAAAAGAATGAGTTATCCACACCTCTTCATGAATCTTATGCAATCTATTTTAGCTGATGGTGACCGATTTACCAGATAACAAGCTATGGAGTTTGCTTCTACCCACAAATCTTGCTGCAAATTGGAATTATTGAGCATGCTCCTTGCTCTATCAAAAGAGTCTTATTCATGCATTCAACAACACCATTTTTTTGAGGTGTGTAAACAATAGTTTTGTGCCATTCGATCTCAAATTTCTTATAATAATGTTCAAATTCCAAAGATGTGAACTCACCTCCATTATATGTTCTTAAGCACTTGATTGATTTACCAATTCTCTTTTCAACCAAAACTCTAAAATTCTTAAATACACTAAACACATCACCTATTCTTTTAATAGTATAGCCCCACATCTTTCTAGAGTATTCATCTATAAATGCCAAAAAATATGATGTTTTCCCAAAATAAACTATAGGTGATGGTCCCCAAACATCAGAATGAATATAATCTAGAATACCCTTACTTGTATGACTGCTCGCTTTAAACATTAGTCTAGATTGCTTCCCATTAACACACCACTTGCAAAATTTCAAATTCAAAGATTTTAGATTTGGAATTAACTTATGGTTTAATAGGGCCCTCAACCCTTTCTTGCTTATATGACCCAACCATTGATGCCATAAATGACTAGATTCATTTTGTTTCTTAGATACCACCACCGCTTCATTTATTACAATACTCCCTTCTATATTGCAAAGGTTTCTAATATTTGTAGCCTTCATGACCACCAAAATTCCTTTGGAAAATTTCATTGATCTATCTTGACATTTAAATTTATAACATCTAGAATCCAAAAATCCCAAAGAAATCAAATTCTTTTTGAGTTCTGGTACATGTCTTACCTTAGTTAATGTCCTCAAAATACCATCAAACATTTAAATCTTGATACCCCCAATTCCAATAGTCTTACAATAAATATTATTTCTCATAAGAACAACACAACCATCAATAGCTTGGTAAGAAGAAAACTAATTCTTATGTGGACACATGTGATTAGAAGCACCCAAATCTAATAATCATTATGTTGGAATCTGGGAACACTGAGACAAGGGGGTGAATCAATGTTTTGAAAATTTTAACATTATTGATCTGATTAATAAACCACTTACAACATTGAATGGGAAGAAATATGCAAACATATGAAACAATCATTCACAACACCATAACACAAGTATTTTTACATGGAAACTTTGTTTGGAGAAAAAATATTGTGGGGGTCAATCCACAATTTGAGTACTTAAATATAAGTTTTACAAAATGAGAATGCACTTGCATTCAGGTACACTGCCTAGAGCTCACTACTAAAAAAAAAAAAGGGCCACTACCTTACAATCAATGTCAAAAGACAACAGAAGTGATGAACTATGAATTAGCATGTACAAATGCCTGAGAATAGTTTCAGTTAAGTACATCAGTCGATTTCATGACCTTCTATATGATTCTTCTCTTATGCTCTACTCTGCTACAATTCACATCACAAATCTTATATGCACAAGTGAAATCACTCGAATATCCTTCTAAATTTTGCATCACACACCAACACACTTCACACCTATATAAAAATAATATAATCAATCACTTATATATATCTGCACCTAAAGATTTGACCTCTACCCATCGACTTCAATGACATAAAGTATTTTCCAATGGTCGGCTAAATCCACAAATGATTTTCAATCCACATCACCCAAATTCGGCCATAGCACAGTGATGAACCAAATCAACATGATAGAACAAAAAAATACTTAAAGAATTTCTCCTCAAATATCTGCAACATATTATGTTCACCAAGTCGGCTCTCTGCACTATTAAACAAAAGATCAATGAACCAGATTTCCTAACTCATACACCACTTGATGTGATGCCACAAAACTCAAGAGTAAGATATTCCAGATGGTCAACGACCTTCCTTGAGATCCGCAACATGAAATGATAATCTGGTAATGCAAGTAGGTTCAACTTCAGTCAGATAACCTATTGTTCATTTTGTCTCCTAGTATGAACAAATTTAGAGATGGGCACTAGATCACTGATTTAGGTTTTTATCAATGAAAACACTAGAAGCCTTATGCCAACCATCACCCCCTTTGGAATTGATGGCAACACTTAGTGAAAAATGACTAAGTGTCAAAACCAATATACTTCAAACCTTCAATACTTCAAAAAAACACAACTCCCCCTAAGTTTCATAAGGCATTTTTCACTGCTCTCTCTCCCCCTTTGACATCAATGAAAAAAAAATCCTTACAGTAATCTCTTTTTGGAGTAAGACTAAAGAATTACTTAATAAAAAAATTGTTCAAAATTTGAAGACATACATCTGCTACTTGAGTTAAAAGATTATTTTGAATTTTTCGTTCATCTCTGGAAGACACTTCTTCCATGCTTCTAGTGCTATCCCGGTGATTATGATCATGTTGTTGTTTTCAAATGTCCAGTTGATAATCTTGATGAGGGATTCCAGAATTGTGATAGATTCTTCTAATATCTCTCATTTTCTCAGAATCTCAATCAACTATTCTAGTCTACATTATGTTATATCCTTTACTTTCTAAAAGGTGTCAACAATCAAGTTTCTAGTGTTTTGAACATTTGTAGCTCTATTTGTAATTATTTAATCTTTTTCTTGATTGCACCATCTTGATCCTGAAACATGTCAATTTTTTGTCCTATCCTGTTCAGTTTTGTTTCAATTTGTTCCAAATTTTCTTTGTAATTTTTGATTGCATGAGGCCAATGAAGGTAGTAGTTGTAGATTCTATTTGTTGTTTTTAAGCATTGCCTTAGCTGATTCATGTGCCTTTTTAGCTTGGTGAATGATAATTTGTATTGCTTCTTCAAATGTAAAATTACTTCTTCTTCCTTGTTCTGAAACTCAGAGTTCATGATTTCCTTGATACATTCAATCATCTCCTCTAGCATTGTATTCTAAAAACTTTCTAACTTAATATGGTTGTGCACAAGATGAGCACTTAGTACATTTAAAATCATATCCTGCTCATATGAAGGTTTGATAGACCACATGTTTTCAATTTTTTGTATTCCATCTTCCTCATGAATAACTTAAAATATTTCTTCTTTGGTTAAGTCACCTTCTTCTTCACTTTCTTCTATCATAGCCTTTGCTTGTTCCGATTTGGTTGATTCTAGTTCCTTTCCTTGGGATTCCTCATCCTGTATATCTACAATCACTTGTTCTTTTCCTTTCCCTTCAATTCCTGGAGTCTTGCATGTTGGAGGAGTACAAAGAACAATTTATTTTGCTCTTTTGTTCTTCCTCTCCATCTCACTGGAGGTGGAACCAACTTCAAGTGCACTTACCAGAAGGGAAACACTAATTGAGCCAAACATTTCTAGCAAACCTTTGAAGAAAATTTCATATGATTGATCACAGTTTTCCAAACTATTAGAGTGTATGTAAATTTGTTTGCAAACCGGTTCATTCTCTTTCCATATCACATTGTTGTTCATCGGTAAGAAATTCAAAAAGTACATCACAAGACATATAACCAAAGTACAAAACCTGAAAGGGTAATATGTCATCTTTGTCAATTGAATGTTCTCCATCAATTGATCTTTCAGTAATATGCAAAGGTCAAAATCTCGATCTTCCATTATCATCTTGTGTGAAATGTAAACAACACTTGCCAAAGTTGCACCTTCTCAGTTTCTATAAAAGATTGTTTAGGATGTACACCATGCACAATGTACTTTGTCACTAAATCTCTAATGGTCGAGATTATTAATGCCCTTTGATTGCCAATTACTCTAGTCAGGGTTTTGACTTCTTTATTCTAGATTGACTTCTTTCTCAGTACATCCCCAACTTTGAATAATCCAACTACACTTTCAATTACTTCTTTTGAGATATGATAGGGTTTATCCATAATTAGAATATCGTCATTCAATCTACTCAGAATAAACTTAACGATTTTTGTATTCTTGAAATAAGGAAATTCGCTCCAAATATCCAAGCTTTTGTTTTTAGCTTCTTTCAGCTATTTCAATTCATTTGGCAGCAAATTTTTTCTTGCAGCTCTAATATTTTCATTGTTATATTCATCTGGGTTGATTATCCATTAAATGATTTGTTCCATTTTAACTTCCGTACTCATGTCTTGTTTCTACTTAAGAGGTTTTTCAATCGCACACCAAATTAAATGAATTTTTTTGAAGTGCCTGATGAATTAGGGTTTCACTACCAAATTATCTTCATGCTTTCAGAATTCTATTGCAGAGCGCTCTGCTTCTTTTTCTTTGTTATGAAGTAGAAAATGAGGGTTTCAACTTGCTTTTTATTAGCCACACACCTAACCTTTTATTGTAATAAATGCTTTTTCCCTAGGTGATCTGGATACTCTGTTTTCTCAATTAGCAAGAGAAAAATTCTTTTGCACACCTTAAATTTCTTGAATTTCTTTATGAGTGCTTTCCAATGCATCTATAAATTATTAATACAAATTTTGACAATTTTTTCGCATTCTAGTACCAACTATGGATAGGGGAAAAAGTATTTTCTTGAAAATCTCCCCCTAGGCCAATGGCCTAAAACAATTTTTGGAAGAATTACCAGAAGTAGGATTCAATATGGAACCATTTCCCGTATCAGACTTATTTTTTCTTACCCATTTCTTCTTTATTTGATCTCTTATTTCATTTGCAGTCACCTTCCCTTTTTATTTATCATCTTTCTATATATTTATGCCTTTTTATGCCATACATTTTCTATCCATATTTATGTTTTTGTAGAATCTTGTAATGTGACCGTATTTTTTGTAGTTGTAACACACAAAATTCCCTTGTCTAGACCAATCATTCCATTGATTTCTTCTCCATCTGCACTTGTTAACAATATGCCAAAAAATTCCATAGGTATGATATTTAACATTATGTCTACTGATAGAGTTGTTACACACATTTTTGCATTTGATTGACTAATGACCAAACTTATTGCAATTGAAACACTAACCAGAGAATAATGGATCACTCGATTTCATTTTACTTCTACATTAAGCAGCCATATGACCAAATTTATTACAAGAAAAATACTATCCATTAAACTTTTGAGCATTAGATTGTCTTACCAGATTCCTTCTAGATTTGTTCATCTGATTTCCTTTCCTAAATCTCCTTTGTCCAGATCTGGAACTTTCTCCTTCTTCATATCCAAGACCTCGTTTGTCATTTCCATTCTTCTGACCTTGAATCAACTCATCAAGCTTAACTGCGCTAATCTTGAACTTCTTCTTAGATATTCATTTGCAGTAGCAAGTTCATCCTTGACTATAAAAATCTATTTTTCAACCTCCTCTTCATTCTTTTCTAGATTGTTGGAGGTCAATCTCCAACTGAATGAATTCTCCATTATTTCTTTTGCATTCATCAGATCTTTCTCTTAAGGACTGAGCAAGATTCTCCTTAGTCAACTTCATCACCATAGATTCCATCTCATGCTTTAGAGTAGTATTGTCTCTGAAAATATTTTCACATTCTTCAGTTATTTCTTTCAAGGTATGATTCAGGTAAACATCATCCATGATTTTACTCTATTTTGTTTAATCTGATCACAAAGATCCTTTCTCTTTTCCCTAGACTTAACAATCTGATCCATTAATGTTTGAATGAATTTATCAACATCCTTAAGCTTTGCTTTCAATTCTTGGACTTCTACTTTGGATTGATCAAGGTCATGAAGTGTCACCACTAGTTGTTTTTGAAGACTACCAGAGTTCATTAAATTTTATGATCCACCTCAAGCTATAAAACTTCTTCAGAGGAACTAGCTCTGATACCAATTTTTGGAATTTGGGAACACTAAGAGGGGGGTGAATCAATGTTCTACAAATTTGAACTTTATTGATCTGATCATTAAACCACTTACAACATTGAACTTAAAGAAAGATGCAAATATATGAAGCAATCATTCACAACACCATAATAAAAGGATTTTTATGTGGAAAACCTATTAGGGGAAAAACCACTATGGAGGTCAATCCATAATTTGAGTACTCATATATAAGTTTTACAAAATGAGAACGCATTTACATTTAGGCACACTACCTAGAGTTCACTGCTCAAAAACAAAAATGCTCACTACATTACAATCAGTGTCAAAAGACAACAAAAGTGGTGACCTATGAATTAGCATCTACAAATGCCTGAGAACAGTTCTGGTCAAGCACATTAGTCGATTTCATGACCTTTTATTTGATTCTATTTTTCTAGTTTGCTTTGCTACAATTCACATCACAAATATTATATCTGCAAGTGAAATCGCTCGACTATCCTTCTGAATTTCGCATCACATGCCAACACACTTCACATCTATATCAAAATGATTTAATCGATCACTTATATATCCATAGTTAAATATTTGATTGCTAATTGTTGGCTTCAATAAGATATAAAGCATCTTCCAATTGTCGGCTAAATCTATAAATGATTTTCTATGCGTATCACCCAAATTTGGCCATAGCATAGTGATGACCCAAATGAACATGATAGTCCTCAAGTATCCACAACATATTATGTTCACCAAGTTGGCTCTTTGCACTGTTAAATAGAAGATCAATGAACTAGATCTCTTAACTCGTACACCAATTGATATGATGCCACAAAACTCGAGAGTAAGATATTCCAAATGCTCAATGAACTTCCCTAAGTTTCGTAACACGAACTGATAAATTGGTAAGGCAAGTAGGTCCAGCTTCAGTTGGATGCCTTGTTCTTCATTTTGTCTCCTGGTATGAACAAATATAGAGATGTGCACCAAATCATTGACTTAGGTTGCCATCAATGACAAGAGTAGAAGCCTTATGCCAACACATTCCTCATGATATTTTAAGGAATTATAAACAAATAAAACTTCATCAACCATATATGAACTTGTCTCGACTAGATTTGTTTCCCTTTTGAAGTCATCATTAATTTATTTTCTCCTCCAACAATATTTCTTGAGATGCCATGGTTTATTGCAATATCAACATTTTCCCTTATCTTTTTTCCTTTTAACTTCGATCTAAATGTAGCTCTCAAATCTTCCCTTTTTTATGTGGATCGACCCCTAACCACCATTGCTTATGATGTAGAGGTTTCTATGCTAGATTTACTTTGCACCTCTTGAGAGAAGAAATCCCCCACAAAATAATTAAATTCAAGGGTGTCAATTGTGCTAAAACTAATAGAAGTGACTAAGTGATTCTAGGATTCATGCAATGAACACAATAATGTAACTACCTTGGCTTCATCTTCAACTTTAACTCCCATAAGTTAGCTAATTGGCATATAAGAATATTGAAAATATTTAAATGATCAACAATTTGTATACTTACTTTCATTCACAAACTATACAACTGCCTCTTCATGTAGATCTAATTTGTCAAGGATTTTGTCGTATAAAGACTCTCCATTTTACTCCATAAGCCTACTATTGTTTCCTCTTCAATAATATTGGAAAGAACATCATTTGTTAAACACAATTGAATTGTGCCAAGAGCTCTTGTATCAAGATCCTTCCAATCTTCATCAATCATATTTGTAGATTTTTTTTACTTTCCTACCAACGTTTTGTGCAATCCCTATTGCACTAACAAATCATGCATCTTGAGCTTCCATAGATCAAAATTATTTTTCCCATTGAGTTTTTCCACCTCGAACCTTACATTCGAAACTTTTACCATCTAGCGATACAAAACAAACACCAAATCCTAACATAGACACTACAAGATAATTGCTTTGATACCACTTGTTGTAGAAATGGAAGTGAAAACCCACAAACTTAAAAACTAGAACACAAATTAGTTGCGAAGAAATATAGAAAAAATTTAAATGGAATAATAGAATAATAGATAAGACACAGATTTATATGATAAAACCTTGACAATATGCCAACGAAACATCCACGGGACAAAGTATCAGTATTCTTATTGCTGAGAAAAATTGATTACAATCTTCACACAACGGTTGTTCTTCAATTACAATTCATTACACATAATAGTTTTCCCTTCAAAACACCAAGATATATATAATATTTTCAACCTATATCTAACTTAAAAAAAACCAGCTTTATTTTATTGCTTAAATATTTTTATCCTCTTTTTTCTGTTTTCAAATCTTTATTTTCTTTTATCTTTTCCTGTCATTATCCAAAGAGACTGCGATTTGAACTTGTCGGCATGCATCTTTTCCCGTTTTGAATGCCATCTCCTATATATCCATTAGCACAAGAACAATTGTAGGAAACTGCAAAATTATGGCATACTCCTCCCTCCTCTGCTCCAACGCACATATTCAGCTTTTTATCACTGCACAGTCATCATCACTATGATTAGGAGCCTCGAGATTTGAAAGAGCAATGATTATCAAACAGAAAGCATGATACTAATAGTGGTTGTAATTAAGATAGGGCGGAGATAATACCAGTACAATCTGTGCTATTAGAATATCCATTTCCTTCATAACCAGGATGACATTTGCATACGTGCCCTTCGCCTGAAGGAGAGTCAATGCATTCTGCGTTGGAGGAGCAAGAATAATTAGCAGTTGGTTTAGCCGTGGAGCAATTCTGAAGGCCGATACCCCAGTTAAGGCGGAGACCATAATCAGCCTTCCAGCCGCCTCCCCAAAAGAGGTTTGTTTTATTGTCCACTACGGTGAAAGTGGAGGGGTCAAATATGGTGGAGAAGCCACACTTCGCATCAAATTTGTTGGTAGTAGAATTGCGCAAACCAAACACACCTCCGCCAGTGAAATTGAACGACCTCAAATTATCTGGAACACTAATTTCACAACAGCCATAACGGCAGTATGGTGGATCATTTTGAGGGTCACATGGTGATACACATCTAAATTCGCCAAATTCCCCGTAGGTGTAAGTACCGAACGTTTTGCAGCCAATAACCACGAATTTATTAGACATTGAAATGGTGAAAGGCCCACCATTAGATGGCTGAAAAAAGCTTGATGCACTGCTGTTTGCCTTACACGAATAGACTTTGAGAGAAGTCGAATTATGACGAGGTAACCGGCATAATTGATCTTCATAATCTTATAATACTTGACTGTATGATTACCTAGAAATGCCTCAAAGAATGGAGCCATCGTCCCAGTATCTCCATCCTTCTTGCATGTGATCTGAAAGCCAGGGTACCCACATTGAGAATTGTTAATCCAAAAGGGATAACTCACATTCATAGATCCACAGATTTCAGGATCACATTTTGCAACAGTAAACCCACCAAACATATACAAACTAGCACTTGCACCGAGAGGGGGTGCAAGGAATACGCCAATAGTATTATATAATTTGAGTGTCTTTTTACGGTTGATTTTGTGTTACACAGAGCACTGTTTTAGCGGTTGATTTTGTGTTACACAGAACACTATTTTAGAAGTCCCTGTCATACTTTATCAATGCACTGTTTTAGTAGTCCCTGTCATACTTTATCAATGCTCTGTACAGAGTAAAATGAGAATAATGATGCACAATGAGCATCTTAAAATGGACAGAAGAGTTTACCCACAAAATAAAATTTGAATTATTAAACAATTTAAAAAAGAACTAAAATTAGATTCTTACAATGTGGTTGCAGAATTGAACACATAATACATAGATTTATTTTTTGTGTATTCTCATTCACAATATGATTTTTCTGCATTTCGGAACACATAATCTGATAGTAAATTCCTCACTGCTATAGATAAAAGTAACAGAATTGATACAGCAGAGGTGTCATATCACCAGTAGGAGTAAACAGAGAGGTTAACATCAGGTAATACTTCAGAATGGATAAAAGGGGAGATAATTTATGGTGTTTACATATATACACTGAATTCCTCTGCACACAAAAGTGTCTTAGTAATGCCTATCAAAGTAGTCTTCTATACACAATGATTTTTTGATGAAACTAATTACAAATATAAAACATAGTTTATGAATCCTCTGCACACTGTACATTTCTGGGCAATTGCAAAGTAAAGAGATATACAACGAACCAAGCAAGTAAGCTAATAAAAGTGAGCACATAATTTGATAGTAAATTCCTCACTGCTATAGATAAAAGTAACAGAATTGATACAAAAGAGATGTGATAGCACTAGTAGGAGTAAATAGAGAGGTTAACATCAGGTAATACTTCAGAATGGATAAAAGGGAAGATAACTTAACATAATTGATACAGCAGAGATGTGATAGCACCAGTAGGAGTAAATAGAGAGGTTAATATCAGGTAATACTTCAGAATGGATAAAAGGGAAGATAACTTGTGGTGTTTTACAAATATACAACGAATTCCTCTGCACACTGCAGTGTCTTAGTAATGCCTGTCATAGTAGTTTTCTGTACACAAAAACTGTAAATAAAAATTAAAAATAAATAACAAACTGATTTCCATTAGCATGTATTTATGAAGCAAGGTAAGACGCTAAGATGACCTTAAAGTGATTATATGTATACAATAACCAAAATTCATTCCTTACTGAGTATTTTGTAATCCATTTCCATGAAGAACTAATATTCCATAGAGAGAGCTAATGGTTGGATGCACAAAATTATTCATATGAAAATAAAGAATGCCCATAGATGAGTTGCCTCTCTCAGCCAGTATTCTCATTCTCAATATAGACTGAAGTAATCTAAAACTTTTCTAATAGATATTATCCAAGCATACAGAATGTACACAACTACCATCCAAAATTTTAACAATCTATTTCTTTTCAACAATGACATAAAAACCAACAAGATGTTGATTTCCTGATTATCGTACAAGCTACCCATTCAAAGACATCAAATCCTATCACTCACAACTGACAACTCCATCTCGATAACATGGAAAGGGCTACAAACCTAAATGACTAATCAATTAAACTATACAACTTCACTTTCAACTGGGTATGTAGTGTATTCCCCATCATAAATAAAAATTACCACATCATTGAAAAAGATGCTCCTATGGAAGAAAATAGAAATATATATAATTAAAAAAACTAATACTTTTCATATTGGTTGTAGTTTCCTGCTGGGTGAAACGTGGAATATGAGGGAAATTCCATTAATCTACAAGGAGATCCCAAACAATATTGAGTGAAGAAAACAATGAACAGAGCTTGCAGGAAATATATTATGGAATCATGGCATGGGACTTACCTCAAGATTTCAGCGATGCTGATGAGAAAAAGTGAACAGAGTTTGCAGGAAATATATTATGACACCCTACGAAAGTAGATTTTTAAAAAATTCAGACAATCCAAAACCTATCCCGTACAGCTATTGCTTCAATTTATTCACAATAAACGAAGAGTAGATATGGTGTGAATCTACGCAAATTGTTTGGGGGCTACTTTCATTACCTATACTCATACAATTTAAGTGGGTCACCCATCTGGGAGACAGTCATTCTCTAAATTGCCCAAGAAATCCCAAAGAAGATAAATGAAAGGGTTTCTCATGGAAAAGAGACTACCCTCTGCCACTTCTTAGATAAGTTAGAAGTTGTTATCTCAGAGGTAGTTTGATTGAGAGGCAGATGGTAGAAAAGGTTCCTTTATATGGTAAGACTACAGATCTAAAACTGCAGTCACATTTAATAGGGCCTCCAAAGGCAATCTGGGCAGAGAAAGAGGTCAATGTTGGCTAATGAACACCACATATCTCTTTTAGGAGCTTACAATACCAAATTTGAGAAGGGCTGAAACAACAAGGTTGAATCTATTGGTCTAGTCCAACAGTTTATATGATAAGCTTCCATTTCTTAAAACAGGTGACCTCGTATTACAAACACACCCTATGGTAATGGAGCTAACTCAATTATGGGAAACCTTGGCTGGAGATGCCTTGATACTAATCAAATGTGAAGCTTGTTTTCCCCTGTTCTGATAACTACATGTTGTCACCTGTTGATTTTGGTATGATTTATTTCTTTTGTTTGCTATCTCCTAGGAATAACTATCTCTGATGTCCCATGTTTGATTAACTTCATCAAAAAATATTGAGATGCGGCTAATTTCAAGGTAAATTAATGAAGTTGCTTTGGAGGTTGGAGATGCCTTGATACTAATCAAATATGAAACTTGTTTTCCCCTATTCTGATAACTACATGTTATCACTTGTTGATTGTTGGTATGATTTGTTTCTTTTGTTTGCTATCTCCTAGGCATAACTGTATCTGATGTCCCATGTTTGATTAAGTTCATCGAAAAATATTGAGGTGCAACTAATTTTGAGGTAGACTGGCTTAAGTGGAGGCTTTGGGTGCACAGGGAACTTGGGAGGTGGCTTCACAACAGGATGCTTGGGTGGTGTTGTCAAAGGTGGCTTAGAGATTACAGCTAGAACTCATCCTTCCCAAATTGATACAACACATGAAAGTGATTGAATACAATATTATTGTAAATGCAGACATTAAATTCAATTGAAAAATGTCAATGTATCTATATCTATCATGCATCAATAGTAAATCTCTATGATCATTTTTCCATTTGTGATGTGGAACCCTTGTCAGATCAACACCTTCATCTTCATTTTTCTCATATATAGATAAATGTATAGAAAACCCACAATAGGAGCCACCTTGGTTGTGAATAGATTGCATGCTTTTAACATGAATACATTTAAGTAACCTTGTTGTAGTGCAGTTGATTATGTAAATCTATGATTTTAGAAGATATTTGCAGGCTTACAGCGACCAAAGCTCTTAACTACTTATGACCCTGTTTGTTTGGAATAAAGTGGATGCAACAAATAGAATTTGCTTTAAACAATATGCTCATGAAGCCTTTCCAATCAATTGTATTGTGTTTTTTTTGTGAAAAGAAACACATGCTATCACAATTTGACATTTCCAATAGTTAGTGGAAGTTAAAATAGAGTACAAACAAAGACATAAGCCTCAATTTTTGGCATTGAATGGAACTGAAATGGTTCATTCAGTGATGCTAAAATCAATAGCAATTTAACATTTTGTGTACCATATTCTCACATAAACATGAACTTCTGAAAAATTTCATTCTTTCCACAAGAATCCACATTAAGGAATGTTAGCTGCTAAGCATAGGCTAAATGAATTAGCCAACTCCCATATCCTGTGAACTTCCCATCATGGGAGCCCAATAATTATCCTCAATGTAATCAGAGTATGTCCTCAATTCAAAAAAATTATAAATTCAAAAATTTTCTCTGGTAGGAAGCTTTTTGATACTTCAGAATAGAACATTCTTGTTAGAATTGATTGCCTATTGTTGCTATTTCAGACTCTACAATTGTTGATAGATGGAGAAAGTCTTCTTAGAGAAGACTTTTGGAGGATACCTTCATAAAAGGATAGTGCATTTGATGACTACTGGGATGAGCTGCAGAACTTGACATGTACTGCCAAAAAATAAATGGAATATGAGGAAGATCCCTAGTACTAGGTAGGCAATCAAAATATGAATGGCTTAAAAATCCCCACCTAAAAGAAAATGAAAATTAGATCAATGGACAACCATTGGAAAGAGTGTCTAGGGACATATGCCTGAATGCATCATTGTTCAAGGTACTTAATTAAGGAGGCACCTCTCTACGAAAGGGGGAGATGGAATAGAGCAATAGCCTGTTTGGCTACTCAAAACATAGATTGTAATAAATAAACTGGTTGTTTGAAGTCTTTTTTTCTAAAAGAATACCAGTCACACTGTTTCTACAAGAAGAAAACAAATTGAGAGCTGTAAAAACCCTAGTACTAAAACCTAACTTTAAACATGATGTTGATTTTTCCTCACTCTATTGAGAGGGTAGCGAGAACCAAAGATTGCTAGTTAATGGAGAACAAGTCAGGAAAGGAAAAGGAGTTATAAGTAGGTCCTTAGGCTTTTGATTCTTTGAAGTATTCTTATCTTTTGGAAAAAATAATCTTGGGAAACACAATGTTGTAGTCTTCTTTCAATTGTGTGTTTTGATCTGGGAAATTAAATACACGTTATGGCCAAAGGAGTGATCATACCATTCTTTGTCGACTCTTTTGTGAATATTTTCTCAGACAGTTCTTTCCTCATCTAATATTTCAAGAAAGTGTAAAATCTAAGTTTCTTTGCAGTTTTTGTTTAAGAAAAAAGAAACAAACAAGTTATAATGTGTTACAAATAATTAAAAAAATCCGCTTACTTGCAGCATAAAATACACTTACAACAAAATTAAAAATCCAAATATCAGACCCTGCTAGCTTGATATCTAACAGAAAATTAAAATACTATTATAAATATTCTGAATTTGTTCCTGGAATGAAATATTATAAATGGTAATTGGACAGTTTTCACCCAAAAATAACTGATTACAACAGATCATGCTGGAAAAAGTTCCAAGTGGGATGAAGTTCCTTCAAAAGTCAAAGATGACAGTAAGAAATGTGCAATTGCCAATGGAAATAAATTGATATGCAGGAAGTCTGGACTACTGGCTGAGAATGATGTGGAGAAAATAACTAAATATAAACATGTAGGGAAGGCTAAAGATAATAGCAATTCAGGTGCTAGAAGTGACAAGTTTGATATAAAGGCAAATACAAAGCTTAAAGATAACTAAATATGAACATGTAGGGAAGGCTAAAGATGCCTCTGCTAAAAATCTTCAATGTTGGAGAGAGCCTATGAAAAGCAACCTCAAATATAAAACAATCTTGCTTGAAGGAAAGTTACTTGTACTAATGAATAAAAGAGCACTGGAGAAAGCCTGCACATCCAAACAAAAGAACACTGCAAAGCCCAAGCCCTGTATAAAAGTGAGATTCGATATAACGAAGGAGATTAGATGGTAGCAGTAGAGGTAGTGAATGGAGCCTGTGCAAGAATGACTGAAAAAAAATTAAAGAGGCATTACCGTAAATCACAAATTAAGGAAAGACCATTCACTAGCCTCTCTCAAGCAAACAACCCTAATGTGCTCTCCTTCTCTGTTAATGCCTACAACTTTCTTCCAATCATCTGTGATTTTCTTGTAGAGGGTAAACAAAAAATAATACTTATTCAAAAAATCGTGGAGAACATAATGGAACGAAAGCTTTGCTTTTAAAGAGCACAATAGCGGTGAGGTTTTGGTTTTTTTGCATGGAAACCCAATGGTGGTGCTATTAACAAGGCGTGTGAACTGCAGACTTGAAGTGCAGTTTTGAAGTGGTGGCGGTGAAGTGCAGTGTTGAAGTGTTGTATCAATATTCTCGTGCCCTGTCTCAGGCGTGAGTCTTTTCCTCTCCAGCAAAATCCTGGTGCCGTGACTCAGGCATGAGACTTTTCCGGTGGGCACAACCCACAATAAAGAGCCTATCGGCTAATTACAAATCGAAGAAGAAGCCCCCAATAAATTTGCATTTGCCACAACATTTTCCTTTTTTGTCCAAATGAGTTGGTACTAACTAGTACATAAAAACCAAACTGCTACTCAATTATAACAGCAAAAGAAGAGATGGTAAGAAACTAAAAGGTTGTGGGAGATATATAGCAGGTTTTATGGTTGACCGAAGGTAAATATGCGCACAGACTCTGTCAAGAGTGGACCTATTCCAAGCATCGTTGTACCCGCGTCCAAAATATTATGATATTTATATATCTTTTAAAAAAAATCTATTTAACCCCTGCAAATTAGACATGACCATAGTATTGACACATTATTTTTTCAATTAGATGCTTCCTAACGTTCACGAGATCGTTTTGAGCTTTGAAGATGCCAAAATTTGATACGTGTCCTATCATGGATGTCAGTGATATAAACACGTAGTATTTTTTTATACTTTTACTTTTTTTTTAATTTCAGCGAGACACAAACTTATAATAGGGTTATAAGTAATAAGTTCTTGTTTTTAAGTCTCTTTCCGAAAATTATCCCACTCATGGCCAACTCCGGAAAAGACATGAGAGGAAAGTTTATAAGAGAAACACAAAACAAACGTCATATCTAACCTTTTCAGATGTGATTTCAATTATATCTCTGCAGCATTCTGCCTATATTTATCAATTAATCTTAAATTTCTTTATATTTTAAATTTTAGTTAATTAATAAATGATCAAATCTGTATTTGAAAGATTCGATAGGTAATTTTTAAAATAATTAGGTCTTGATTTTTATTTTAAATAATTTGATTTAATAAATAATATCTAATTGAATTTTTTTTAAAAATAATATTTTAAAATATTTTAATCAAAATGAATCTTGATTTAGAAGTTGAACAGTTTGATTTTGTTTTTAATTTTTGGATTATGATGATAAAACATTTTTTATAGCTATATGATTGTTATGTCAAAGAGAAGATTATCTAGAAGGACCAAATATTTTTTGATAAAGTGTACAATTGAAATAAAATTTAACAAAAAAATATTTAAAAAACATGTGCATAAGTATATTCAAAGTTCTTAGAATGTAAATAAATGAAATCTAATAGATCTATTGAAGAATGAGTTTCTAATATATAATTTCTTTTAGAAAATTCAATTTGTTCAATAAATTGAATGTATTATATATAATATTTTTAAAATATTTAATATTGTAATGAGAAGATTCACATAATCACTGATTTTTATTTTATTTTATTTTAATTTAAAAAGAATATTTTATAAGCTTTGATTATGATATACAACAATATCTTATTTTTATCCTATTTTTATCTTATTTATACATGTTTCCATACATTTTTATATATCATAACACACAAATTCAATCCGACATAACAGAAAACATACTCCGAATTCAAAACATTAAAATTGAAAGTTGTGAACTCCTTACACTTTCTCATTTGCTGTTCAATGTTACATTTTGTTCTAAATTCAACATACCTAAATTAGCGGAACTCTATCTTTTATATTCTTTTGTGTTTATAACTCTATCTTTTATATTCTTTTATAATACAACAGCCCCCACAATGACGAGGGGTATTAGAGCTCATTGCCTTGTCTAGATTGCATGGACTGGTAAATTCAACATATGATGATGCCCTCTTCTTGTGTCCACTACTGTGTCCATGCGTTAGCAGTGATTTCAACCATGGAAATATCATAAGATGCTATGAGTTTAATAGACTTATGAGCTCATATAATAAGTCCCGAGCTCTTGGAATCCTCAAAAGTTGTCATGACTTCCGAGTAGTTGTGTAGATCATCTGATCCTTTCTAGTTCAACAATACTTGCAATCTCAAGGAAGTGTTTCTATGAGTGTAGTGGATAGTTGCGACGTTAGTTTGCAAGGCATGGACGTGCTATATATTTATAAGTTTTTTTAAATAAGGCTTCTTGAGCTTTAATTCAATTATTAGTTAAGATTGTAGTAAATGAGTTCATTTTTTTTACTATATATAGATTTTATATGTTTAATTTTAATAGTTTAAATGATAATTATTTTATTTTAAGAGACATTTTCATGTTTAATATATTTAATTATGTTGAATTGTTTTAAATATAAAGAAAATTTCTAATTAATTTTAGTTATGATTCTTGTTATTTGTGTGAAAAATTTCTCATGTCTTTTGAGTTATATTTAAATTGTAAATTTATTGATTTTAAAAATTTGTGCAATTTATGACAAAGATATATATAATCAAAACTTAACCAATGAATGAATTATTAAGATATTCACCTAGATTACTTTTTAACTTAATATTTTATTTTAGTATCATGTTTCCCTTTCCTCTATAAAGTGAAGTTATGTGAGTTTATTGAAAATATATAAAATATTGGTCTTATAATCCTAGAGGTATTCATATGAACTAAGTCACAGACTTGCATGCTTCCCATGCCTTATATTACTATTAGAATTATGAAAAACATGAGCCACAAGATCAAACAATGAACAAAGACACCTTCCATGCAAGCGATCTACAAACAAAATATGCAATATTCCTCAACACAAAAAGCTACAAAGTTCAAGGGTTCAAGAGAAAAACTCAACAAAAGAAGAGAGATAATATAATGAGGGATGAGTGTTATATAGTAGCAATAATAAATGACAAAGGGATTAGATCATTACAAGTTTCAACATCACATGTGATGAGACATAATGATCTTATAATACCTCTCTAGTTAACACAATAAATCACTACTAATTTTATCTTAAGTGCATGAGAATAAATTAGACTAATAATTAATTATTATCTAATGCATGATTACCATAACATCCCCCCTTAAGATGAACATAATGAGTAGCTAAAAAACCTAAAATGAGAATGCATTCAATGAGTCTTGGGAAACAAGGCTTGATTAGGTACCCATGTATAAACAAAAGATCTCTCAAAATTGGAGAAAAAGAAAAAACCACATGGGAAAAATCCTCTCCAAAAGAGAGAAAGGTGAATCAAGGATTCAAAATCCTCCAAATTAAGGTGAAAGACTAAGAATCCTCCAACCAAAACAATGTCTCAAAAAGAATAACATGTAGAACACCATTGAAGCATGAAGAAGCTATAGACAACTAGATCAAAATATGACCAATATAGTGCTAAAATAAAGAACCCCTTGAAATAGGAATGAAAGAGTGACTATATGGTAAATGATCCATCTCACCAAAATGCATGGGGAACTACCCAATGATGTACATGTTGCATCTGACTAGTATATAGGAACAAGAACTAGATACATAGATCACTCTAAAATGAAAAAAAAAAAGTGTTAACACCAACAATAGAAACCCCCCAATAATGCTAAAAAGGGAGAGCCAAAACAAGTACACTAAAATTATGTGAACCAAGAAGTGTATGTAGGAGAAAAAATTTGCAAATAAAAAGGTGTGTAAACTAAGGCACACACACATGAGGCAAGAATCACTAAGATTCACTATTGTCACAGAAGGGACATTCACTTCATAAAGGTGTGATGGAAAAACAAAGGCATATATCAACCCCCCATGAAATATTATATCATAGTGTGAATATAAAAAGAACAAGATGATGTTCAAAATCTCTTAAAAGTATACACTAGAATGACACTTTATCTCAGTGCATCTACAAAAGAGAATGTGCATAAAAATATTTCTACAATGGCCAAATAGGATATAATATAAAAAATGCATATAGAATAGCTAAAAATAAGTCATCCCCCAAAAAAAAAAAGTTTCTAGGAGATAAGACATACAAGTAATTCACTAGAATGTGAAAACAAAACACAAAAAAATGAATAAAATCTATGTAGAGAGAAATTTGGAAAATTTGCATTGATCTCTATGAATATCTCTGAAAGATCATCTCAAAGCCACTATAATAATGAAAATTATAGAAATAGGTCAAACATTATGAGCTCAAGACTAAAAAACCTACCTCTAAATTCAACAGGCTATAGAATGCACTACTAGTAGAAAAAAGTGATGAAACCCAGACCACTTCGAAGTTGATGGAACTAGTTTTTCGACAATATTTCATTCATCTAGTTTTTATATTGTACGCCCAAGTTACGGTGAAAAGAAAAAAATCCTCCTTTAGGGCACAAAGAGGTTTTGAAGGGGCCACTATGTTGACCGTACCACTTACCTCAATAGAATATTGTTAATATTATGAAAAACATGGGCCACAAGATCAAACAACGAACAAAGACACCTTCCATGTAAGATATTTGCAAACAAAATATGCAATATTCCTCAATAAGAAAAATCTACAACAATGAATCTAAAGAATCTTCAAGAAAAAATAATCTAGTTCTCAAAGGTTGAGAGATAATACAATGAAGGTTGAGTGCTATATTGGAGAAACCCTAAATGGTAAAGGGATTAGATCTTGAAAAATATCAACATATCATGAAATGAAACAAAATGATCTAATAATAGCTCTCTAGTTAACATAGTAAATCACTCCTAAGTTTAGCTTCAGTGCATGAGAATAAATTGGACTAATAATTGATAAAAGATTTATTAATTGTTAGCTAATGCATGAATACTTTTACACACCCCTTAAGATGAACTTAGGGAGTAGTTAAAAACCCTAAAAAGAGAATGCATGATGGGTCCCGACAAACAAGGCCTGGTGAGGTACCCATGTACAAATAAAAGATCTCTCAAACCTATAGAAAAGGAAATAGAAAAATGGAAAAACCTCCTCTCCAAAAGAGAGAAAGGCGAATGAATGACTAAAAAATTCTCCAAATGAAGGAAAATGACTAAGAAGCATCCAACCAACCAATGTCCCAAAAAAATAGAACATGTAGAACATCACGAAAGCACAAAGAACTTGTAGACTATTGTCGAATGATGACTGATATAGTGCTGAAATGAAGAACCTTTGAAAATAGGAATGAAAGAGTGTCCATATGGTAAATAATCCATCTCACTGAAAGTCATGTAACCACATGTTGATGTACAATGCATTTGAAAGTACGTAGGAACAAGAAATAGATACATAGATCACTCAAACATGAAACCAAGCAAGCATTAGCACCAATAGTAGAAAACCATCTATAATGTGGGAAAGAGAGAGCCATGACATGTATACTGAAACTGTGTGAAACCAAAAAGTGCATGTAGGAGAAATAACCTATAAATAAAGGGGTATGCCAACTAAGGCACACATGCATGAGGCAAGAATCACTTGGATTCACTATTTTTATGGAAGAGACACTCACTTGAAAAAGGTGTGATAGAAAACAAAAGACAAGCATCAACCCCCCTATGACACTATATATTATAGTGCAAGTACACAAGACACAATAGGATGTGCAAAAAATCCCCAAAAAGTATACTCCAGAATGGAACTTTATCTCAATGCATCTATAAAAGAGAATGTTCATGACAAACATGTCTATAATGCACAAAAAATAAAAAATACTAGAAATACATCTAGTACAGTAAAAAATGAGTCTTCCCATGCAAACAAAAAGTTTCAAAAAGCTAAGACATCTAGGTAATTCACTAGAGTGTGAAAACACAAAAACTAAATAAAATGTACCTAAAGAGAAATCTGAAAAAATCCATGGATGGTCCAAGCATTGCTAGAATCATGAAAAATTAAGAAACTTGTCAAAATTTACAATCTCGGGATGAAAAAAAATACCTATGACTTCAACAGACTATAGAAAATGCACCAACAACAAAAATAAGTGATGAGACCCACACCACTGAAAAGTGGGAGAAACAAGCTTTTTGATGATATCTCATCTACTAAAAAATTATATTGTATGCCCACGTTATGGACTAAAGAAAAAAAGACCTTTTAGTCACAAAGGAGAGGTTCGAAGGGGCCATGCCAATAGGCTATACCACTACCATCAACATGAAATCATGCTAATGTCATTAGAATATTCATAGAATGTTCCCTTTGATCAAAACAAATATTAGCTACCAAGAAGAAAGATCCACTCAAATATTCCTTCACCAAAGCCAAAATATGCTTAAAGGATTCTAAAGCCAAAAAAATTTTTTGATGCTAGAAAAGTATTTGTGGGTTGATGGAAAAATGCTATCGACTGGGAAAAATTGGAGATGCCAAAAAATCCAACAAACAAATTGGAAGCACCATCATGAGCTGGTTGTCATGCCAAAAAGGTAAGACAACTATTTTTAAAGAGCTGACTAGTAGGTGGAAAGGGTCACTAGGTAGGTCTGAATAGGTCACCGCGAGTAGTTGAAAAGCTATCAAACAACTAGCTTATACAACCATCACTATGGTACAAGGGAACCTAATAATATGTAGGAAAAATTTAATATGCCATCAATTGCCAAAAAAATTCTTTACTTTCCAATATTTGTTATTTTTTTTTCAGATTTTAGTAAAAATCAAGAAGAAAAAAAAAACCATGTACCTTGTTTTATTTTATTTTTATGTTTTTCCATTCTATTGGGCCATATGGGAGTTGCATGACCCTTGACGTGAAAAAAAATTTGATGGTCAAATTGGCCTCTTGAATGCCACCGTGAGGTTCTTTTCATTCTAAAATACTCTGAAATTGTAGCCACTCTCCAGATTTGGAAAAAAAAAAATTGCTTCAAACCCTCACAGATCTGACCTCACGAACCAAAATCAGGCCAAACAAAAGTCAAATATGAATTTTCCTACAACTTCGAATCTAATGGAAGACTATATTTTGGTTCTAGATGCACCAAAATTTTGCCAACCTCCCAAATTTGTAGAAAAGGTAAAGGAAATTCTAGATCTGAAGCTTATAACCCTTGTTGAAAAAAATAATATCATAAATCAAGAATGGGTTCAGTGAATCCATTCTCTAATACCATGTTAGAATTGTGAAAAACATGATCCACAAGATCAAACAATGAAAAAAGACACCTTACATGCAAGAGATCTACAAACAATATATGCAATATTCCTTAACAAGAAAAGGCTATAATAATGAACCTCAAGAATCTTCAAGGAAAATAAGAGTCCTCAAAAGTTGAGAGTTCTATCAAAGGCATGAAAGCTTGAGAAATAATGCAATTAGGGTTGAGTGTTATATAGGAACAACCCTAAATGATAAAGATATCAGATCATGACAAGTGTCAACATCTCATGCAATGAGATAAAATGATCTAAAAGTAACTCTCTAGTTAACATAGTAAATCACTCCCAAGTTTAGCTGAAGTGCATGAGAATAAATTAGACTAATAATTAATTAAAGATTAATTAATTATATAACTAATGCATGATTGCTCTAACAAATATTCCATGATTATTCCCTTTACTTATTTTTTTTGGCTCCCTTTCAAAAAACATGCGATAGAATATTCCTAATGAGCGTTGAAATATTCTTAAAAGACTCCCTACCACAAAAAAATTGGTGTGCCAAAAATAGGTAGCAGTGACCTAGAAAATTTTAAGAAGCATCATAAAGATTTTTTAATGTTGGGTTTTTGGTGCTAGTCAGTATGCAAGGTACACTAGCAGCTGGTGTTATTTCCATCGAGTAGTTTAAATGCTACTATCAAACAATACATGTTGGGTGAGGTACAAGAGAGGCCCATAGGCCTATCATGGTAGGTACTTGCAAGATGTTGGTTTTTTTAAATACTCAGTCTAATCTCACATATAATCTATGGAGTTTCCATTTCCAATGATTAACTATATGGAGGGATGTGCCAAAAAATAGGTGAGAGTTTTCTAAAATTTACCTCTACACTTTGGTCTCTACAAAATTTGGGAGGGTGATCCCTTACCTTGTTTTGGATTCTTTCATATATTCACATCATCTCTTCTATTACTCTCAATATGCAATACAATTTTGAAAGAATCCCTCCAACTTTGAGGGTCCTTGTCTCTTAAGTGATAAATCATCTTTAATTCAAAAGCATTACAATAATTAACTAAGCATACTCGATCATTTGGCCTCAAAACAATAGGTATCTTATACATTACTTTCTGAAATTTGGTATTGAAATAAAATCTATTTAATTTTATCCTTTAGTGATGTTAAAATCACTCAACATGAATCAAGGATTAGTTTTATCACCATAATACTCCTTGAGCACCCTTTTGAATTCATCTCATGATCTAATGCTTTCAACTGGAAAAACTCTATACCAATCTTTGACATCCTCAGTGAGTGATTGCATAGATAAATTCATCAATACATCCTCATTTTCAATCTCAAAATCATCCATCATGTTATTAAATTATCTCAAGTGATCTTCTCCACTAATTGTATTATTTCTAGAGAATCTGACTAGCATATTTCTTATATCATTTGGGAGAGGATTTGGATAACTAGGTATCCCAAGAAAACATAGTTGTCTATATCTATCTAGCTACATAGGTATTCTAGTTAATTGATCTCCATGACCACCTTGACCTTTGCCACCACCTTGACCTCCACCACCACCTTGACGACTAGTATTATGATTTCTATATTAGGTATTCTTTCCTCCACTTGGACCTCCACTACCACAACCTTGACCACTAGGAATACTCTCACCAAACTAGGTGTTTTGTGGCTCTAGGAAATAGGAGTTGAGTGACTAGATCTGGAAGACATGTTCATACTAATATTTTGTAATGTGGAATGAGGTGGATTTTGAGAGCTATAAGGTTGGGAATCTGTAATTCAAAACTTTAGGAAATAAATTTTCCTTTTGATTTCTGCATTTGTAGCAAGAATTTTCATCTTGTCTAATTCCATTTGCAACTACTTATTTTCTAATTGCAATTTTAGAGTTGCAAGGTTAGGGACTGTGCTTGTAGGTAGTAATAGATTAAAAATTAGTACTTTCATTCGTGGTTGTTCCTTGAGGTTGACCTATAGGTATTTTTCCATTATCTACAAGCTGGGACCACTTGGGGTTAGTGGAAGTATCTAAAACTTTGGCTATCACAATGGAACTTGTTTATGCACTTTTGGTAGTTGTTCCAACAAGGATATTCACCTTGAGATGATCCATATTTGCAGTAATAATAGGCCGAATTTTTTTTTCAGGGGAAGGCTCTTCATCAGCCATTTGTTTTGTTCTCTCTACCCTTCTCCTCAATCAATCTCTTTCATGCATGGAAACCCTTATTTTTTCCTCCTTTTATTTTTATTTTTTTCTACTTAGCTTTTCCAGACTTGAGGCTTCCTCTTGAAGTGTTGTCATATCTTTTATTATATCATCTACATATTCTAGAGTAACATCAAATTCAAAGTTCTCAATAGTGTAATTTGTGAGATTCAACACATACCTTTGTGTGAAAGGCTCACAAATTCAACTTCTAGATCTTCCTCTTGGGTTAAAATCAATATCATGATTTATGAATAGAACTAGCCCTAGGATTTTCCCTCCTGACTTCCAATTTAGGATCAAATTATCCATCCCAAAACTTCCAAATCTTAGATTATTTTGAAAGCTTAGGATTAGAACTAGGTTGACTAGTAGTAGTAAGATAATTAGTGGCAGCAACCTCTTTTTTGACAATGTTTTCTTCATTGTTAGGGGGCATACCATATTCATATAGATTGCATTGAGTAGATTCATTTAAATTTGAAGAACTAGTTACAAGAGGATTAACAGACTTAATTATTTCCGTATTCTTTGCTTTCCATGATGGAATTTTGTTGCATTATAATTCTCCTTCCAATGTTTGTTCAAGATTATTCATATTACTTTTGGTTCCTCTCATGGATTTAGATGCCTCTTATAAATTTCCCTCTCTCCTTTCTTTGAAATTAAAAATGAAATGGCACAAGAAACTTTAGAGTCGTCATCCACTTAATGGGAAAATAAAAATATATGATAAATATTGAGAGACTTTACAAATACCCAGAGAAATTAAACACAATCTAACATGAAATAGATTTAAACCAAGAAACTTGGCTCATGGAATGCAAATGTGATCTATGATGGGAATTATCAATATTTTTTTCTTCATAATGTAAAGAAAAATGAACTTTAATGACTTTGACCATGTATGATCTAGAACTAGAGACATTAGACTAGCTTTTCCCTAGCAGAGTCACCAATATTTTGGTGTTTTTTAAATACCCAATCTAATCTCACATACAATCTATGGAGTTTCTAGTTCTAATTATTATTTATATGGAGGAAATTGGCCAATGAATAGGTGAAAGTTTGCTAAACTTTCCCTCTACATTTTGATCTTCGCAAAACTCGGGAGGGTGCTGAGCCCTATAATGCATATTTATATACTATTGTTCTAATTTATCTCATACATTGTAACTTAAATAGACATATTCTCCTAAGTGTCATTTAATATATGAAAACCTTAAAGATCTCTCAAATCTTACAACATTTATCAGTCTAAAACATGAGAATGTGGAAGAACATTTTACTTAAAACACACATTTTGATAGAAAGTAAAGTTTTGATTTGATTTTGAATGTTGTTTTTGTGAAAGACTAGAAGAGGTAACATAGACATAGCTTATGGATTAGTGTGTTATCCTAGGGTATTAAATCTTAAACCATGTAATTAAAAACCTATAATAGTGTTCTCTTTATCATAACATAGCTTTTAAATGATGCATTACACCATTTATCTTAGATATCTAAACCAATAATACTTAATTATCCTTGCATACATTCACATACACCTTCATTCATGTTAAATAAAATTTAACTTATTCTTTGAAAATGTGCATTAAGAATGAACAAACATTTAGAGGAAAGACAACGAAGATGAATTGAATGATCTTTGATTAATTTCATTCATAAATCATATGGAGTATACAATAGAGAACATTGGCTTTGAAAATATGCCATTTGCATTAAAAAATGATAGTACTATTATACAACATTAACAATCAAAGACTTAAAACTTGAAAACCTATAAAGACTTAGATTAAATTGTATCTATGTTTTGTATTACAATTTACTTTCAAAATCAATCAATAACAACCCATGTAAATGGCCTTGAATTCCATTTTATAAAAAAAGGGAGCAACTAGCTTCAGGCCATTACAAATGTCACATTTTCATTTGACATAGTATTACATTTCAAAATTACAAGAGTAACTATGAGCTCATGGAGAGAATATTTAGAGTGCAAGGTAATTACAAAGTTTGTTACATCCATAGTGCTTTCCCAAAATACGTAAAATGGTTACTTGATGCCTTTGTCACTTCAATTATTTATTCTTCAAGTTGTGGAACTAGGAAAGTTGAGCTAGGAGGAGAATACAAAATTGTGGTGTTCAAGATGAAAAAAAACCTTTTTTAACTCTCTTGAAGACCTTTCAAACTATTGCATATGTCAAAATAGACCAAAATTGATGCCACATCACCATTGGAGAAGACCATAAATCTAGAATATTATTATATTTCTAGTCCCAAACTATATAATCCTCTTTGGTACGGCGATTGAAATTCACGAATTCATCTAGCTTTGTTCTATAGGGACCATTCTTTATTAAAATCTCCAACAAAGTGTTGGAAACCGACAATTTATGTTGGACTTGTTGCACCAAAAGATCGCCTTGTCAATGCCCGATATAAGCTTCAATTAAGAACCATAGGAGGCGGTTAGACCATGTCACAAACCCAAGAACTAGGGCTGCAAAGAAGACCAAGGGTCATACCTTGCAACAATCCCCCCAACACAAGCGTGGGGTTTGAACCTATGACCAACACTGATACCAATTGTCGGACTTTCCATTGCACCAAAATATCAACCTGCCAATGCTTGATACAAGCTTCAGTTAAGAACCAAATGAGGTGGTTAGACCATGTCACAAACCCAAGTGCTAGTGTTGCAAGGAAGATCAAGGGTCACACCTTGAAAAGAATTATTCATACTATCCTTTAGCATGGTCATTTAAACATCTCCTTCACAAATAATAGTAGCCTCTGCTACAATAACTACATCCATACGAGCTCTCCATTTATCATAGGTCATGACAACTCCATTATTGAGAATGTTTGGCAAGAAGCCAAGATCACTCTCATCAAACTACTTGAGTAGAGCCCTCATTCATTTTTCTAATGGATCAACCAATCCCTAATATTCAACCATTTGCTTCACTACTTTGTAAGTTGGAGCTATTTGCGATGGCTTATTTTGGTCATGTGTGGATTCAATTACCATGTCCTTCAACACACTGAATTTGGGGACCCATGTTCACATCAATGGGAGAACAACTACTCTATCCTTCTGAAACATACTTATTGATTGGAACATCAAAGAATAATTAGATTGGACACTTCTCACTCTTTTTATTGTCTTAGATAAGCAATGCTCCAAAATATTTTTAACAATAAAAATATTGTTGTCATTATATAATGGAAATTTTTTTCAAATACCTCCATTTTTGTATCAATTTTTCTCTAGTTGCTTCCTTTCTATTGAATTAACTAATCCTAGATATGAAATTGGTACATTATTAGGATTTTAAAGCACCATTTCCATGCATTGTGGTGGAGGTGATTGCATGGGAGGGGGAGAATGGACTGGAGAAAGTGGAGGAGATGGAACACTACCCTGCACATGTGTCCCTACTTTTCTTGACATTATTGATTGCCTTGATTGCAATGCTTGAAATTATTCCTTTAACACTACATTCTCCAACTATAGTTCTATAATCTTCTATTCATCTTTATTGTAAGCCACCACAAGTCATTATACTCATTATTCTTTGCATCAAATTTATTTTGGAAAGATTCAACAGTAGCCTTGGTGAATCGGGCTACATTTATAGCCAATGTGGCTACCTCAATAGCTGAAGTATCAAATACCCTCTTGATTATCAATCCCACCCTAAGATCTGCTATAGGTTTTGCAACCTATGATTTATTTTGGGCCAATGCCCAAATGGCTAATGCGTCACATTGTTGACTAAATTCTAACCCATGCAAAACATTTTTTACTTCTTCCTTAGTGGCAAAAACTACAGTATCATGTCTCTTCATTGTATCAAACACTATATAAAATGACAAATCCCATTCTAGCAGTAGCAACACTCCACTTTCCCTTACTAGCTCTCTTCCCTTAGCTAGCATTATAATGTCCTTATAAAAATTTCTTTTATTTTTGCAAGGACTTTTGACTCAATAACCTCCCTTGGTAATTTTGGATTTTCAATCATTTTATTTTCACCTTTTCATCATATTTTTCCTTCCTTTCCTTCCAAAAAAATTCTTGAAAATACTTTGTTTTGACAAAAGAATCATCATCCATAAACTCATTGCATACCTGTTCTTTTGACCTCATCAACATTGTTTATCCCAATCAGATCAAACTCACTTAATCTAAGGATTTGAACTGGTTGATTGGGAATACCTTGCATCATCTCATCAGTTGTGATAGTGACCTCCAAATTAGAATCAAAAAGGTAGTTCATAAGTCTAGATGATTCGACCCTTCCCCTTTTTGGTGAGGGCTCTCAAGGAGGTGAATCCAAGTTAATGATTTGTGGAGTGGGTGATCTTGAAGATGAAGATGGTGGAAATTGAGATGTAGGAGAATATTTTCTTGACCCCTCTAATTGAGTAGGGGTGGAAAATATTTTCTCCTTTATCACTATTCTCTTCTTCCTTGAAAATGCATATAACTTCTTCGGTGGCTGATATGTTGGTCTTTCTTCAATAATTATGGATTTCCCCTTATCATGCACCTCTCTTTCTTCCTTGAGTTGCCACATCACCCTATCAAAATTCTATAGTATTGTTTCCACTTTCAAAATTTCATCACCAATGTTTTGGAAAACTCCCCCAAAAGTGGGATCCTTATCCTTTTTCTCCTCCAATTTGATTCAAAGGTGAACCATTTCATCTTCATTTCCTCTATTAATTTTAAATCAAATAAATGGGCAAGTGCAAGATCATGAGGGTACAAAAAGTGGTGATATGACCCAAAATTGGTTGATGACATTTTTTTATCCAAATTTGATGATAGGAAAAGGGTTTACTGATAAAAAAATTTAGATTTCCACCAATATAAGTGTAGTGTAGTAAAATGTATCCTTTAACATTTTCACACTCCTTTGGGTCCTCCTTGTGGATTTCGAGTTAATTTTTCCTTGATTTAATGTTTTAATGTGGATAACACATTCACATTATGTCTCGGGTCCTTGTCAAGTAATAGAATTTAATGGTGCCTTGTTAAAAAATTTTGAAGTGTTGTAACACAGTTTCACACTTTTCTAGGGTTTTATCAATCAACTAAGCATACTAAACATAATTATAATCAAAATCAACCTTAATCTTGACTTATTTGAATTTTTGTAAAGTGTTGTAATACATCTTCCCATTTCTCTAGGATTATCATTAATAATTGGGCTTTATTATGCTTTAATTTACTCTATTCTGGATCCACAAGCCAAATTTATTGCATCTTTTTTAGGATAATCCCAACACCAATCAGTAAATAATCATAATGCAAGTGTTTATAGGTTCTATGGCCCAGATTTAGGGATCCAGGAATCATTCCCCACCTTGGGTGAATGATTCCCACCTAGATCTTTCATTCCTGAAACATGTTTTACACCTTTGTAAGCACTTTTTAAAATATTCCCAAAAATTAGGCCTGGATGGACACATTCACCACCTTGGGTGAATGAGTCCCATGTGGCCCAAATTCAAACTTAATTCAAATTTCTAGTGGGATTTTATTCTCCTAGATCTGATGTCAGCTTGTAGTGTTGCAATTTCAATAATTCTTGCATAATTGGGTATAAGTACAAGGTTCTTTCTCTCATTTTCATACCTAGCATTCAAGAGAGTTCACAAGATAATTTAAGCATTCACAAGAGAATTCAAGATCATTCAAGGGTATATTATCAAGCATTTTAGAGAATTCTTCAAGCATCAATCATCATGTCAAGGATTCCATATATCATGTTTATTATTGTGCTAACAATTCTAATGTCGAGTTGATGATTCAAGAAAGTGTTTCAAAAAAGAACATCATCCAAACAAGAGTCAAGAACCACATCCATTGCAGAAATTTCAAGCATATTTGCAACACCATATTGTTAGGGTTTGGTGAGTTGAAAAATTATCTTTTGTTCATTCATCATTCTCCATTCATATTTGCTTTCATTTCAAGGTTTAATTACTAGCAGGGGGTTTGACCAAGGAAAACCCCTATTCACTAACCCCACAACATTTTTCCCTCTTGTTGTGTTTGATTTACAAAGCTAGGTTGCAAATTTTTCAAGGAGAAAAGTTGGAGAAAAGTTGTCAAAGTTGTCATCAAGTCTTGGAGAATCTTGGAGAAGACCTACAAGTGGCAATATATAGTTTCAGATTTGGCAATCAAGAAGAGAAGAGAAGAGCAGGTTGAGAAGAATAGAATTAGGCTATGAAATTCCAAAAAATTAGAAGTGAATTTATTTTACACAAGTGGAAAGTGAGTCCCACTATACAAGACTAACAAATATTTTCATAGATCTGGATACCCTTTTGGTTGAAACCTGTATCGACACATTTTTCTAGAAACTAGAATGATTCACCCAGTTTGGTGAATGATTCCTAGTTAACAAAAATAATGGATTTTCCAAATTTCCAAACCTCCATTCTTCCTTCTTTAGTCTCCCAAGTGCAAACTTTCTATCTCATAACTTTTTGTTGCATTTCAGTCACATTTCTAGGTCATTCAAGGTTTGATATTTTGCATTATCTTGCATTGTATTTTCCATGTCCTTACTTGGTGGTGAACCCCTCATTAGATCTCATTCAACCCCTAGTATAGTCTCTTCACAATATTTAAATCTCCTTTGCATTGAAATCTCAAGGGTTTTTTTCTTGAGTGAATAGTGTGAAGATTGTTCCTCTCCTTTTAGGTCCTAAACCCTAAAGGTGAAAAGAAGAACACCTACCAATTTTTCCCCTTTTCATTTTGGTGAACCTACATTTATAATACCTTAGTTTCTGATTTCGAGTCCATTTACATCTTAGCTTTAGCTTGCATTAATATTGCATTAGGTTTTGCATTGGTTAATTTGTATTATAGGGTTTCAAATTTTGTATTAGTGAAAAGCTCATTTAATTTTCATTTTTGCATTCAATTTCATTGAAAATTAATCAAATATTGTATTTGCATCTTATACATATATCAAAAACATAAAAAAGCATAAAATTCAATTCAAAAATTATGAAAACTTTCAAAAAAATCATCACTAGGACTCATTTGCCACCTTGGCTGAATCAGTCCCTCTGGACATTTTGCGCTTCATTTTCCAGAATTCATAGTTCACTTTTTGAATTTATATTTCTTGTTGTTACATTTATGTTTCAGTTTCTAGACTTTTTATTTCATTCAATTCATTGCATTTCACTTAATTTCATTCATCTTGTGCATTGCTTGAAATCAAAATTGTATTTGTAACATTATTGCATAGTTTACAATCTAAAATTTTCATGATGGATATGTGCTTTAATAAGCTCTACATGTCATTAACTTCCTTACTATATATGTCAAGTTGTGGTTTTGGAAATGGCCCTAATGACATTGACCTTACTCATGCTCAATCAACTTCTAATGCATGTCCTCCTCATGATGTTGACATCATTGGAGAAGATGATGATAGCATGAGTAGGTTCCTAAATGAGTCCCTTAACAACCTTGAAGATAATGCATCCTTTTACCCATCCATGAAAAAACCCAATCCCCCTACAATATGGTCATCTCTTGAGATGTTTGGTTACTTACATCCTAAAAAAATAGTTGAACCTAAGCACCCTACAACAAGTGAACCTAGTTCCTCTAGACAACTTTATGATCACAAAGTAACAAACACTCCCATCAATGTAGAAGACACATCTAGAAAAGGATTTAAAATATTGAGAAAACAAGGATGTGATACAACAAATGAACATAAAATTTATCAACTCCTAGAGAAAATACCAATTAATGAAAATAAAAAGGTGATAGGATATCAAGATCCCTCTCATAAGGGAAATCCTCCTAGAGAATTTCTAAGGATTCAAAGTAATGGTACGGTGATTCTTGATTCCCCTCCTGATATGAATGTCCTTCCTAAATAACAACCAATCACTCATAACAAAGAAAAACATTATAAGATCTCTCTAGGTCCTCTCCCTCAACCTTCAACTAGAGAAGCTGGTGAATCTATAAAATGCAAGAGGTTGTACAAGTTACAAAAACTAAAATTACCTTGTCCACCACCTGAAAGTGAAAGGAAAGTACAATTTCTCTTAAAGAAATAATTAGAAACATTACCACCTATAAATCAATTAGTGCTATATCCTAAAGATGTAAAATTTACACATTGCGCATATCATCAAACTCCTAGACATAGTATCAATGAGTGTCATGGATTCCATTTAATATTAAAAAACTTTCACTTTGATGGAAATGATTGTCATCATGTGATTTCCTAGCCTTGTTGCACCCTTGTTATGTAATAGCTATAGAACATTGTATTCTCACTATTACATGACCTTTCCCATCACCTACCTTGGCTCATTCTTGTCTCCCACTCAGTGAGGGAGATAAGTTGGTAGCCTTGTTCTAGTAACACATTTCCCACTATCCCTTAGCTATGTTATCTACCTTCCATTTAGACAGACTAAGATTGGGAGACGAATGACATGCTCATAAGTTAACTCACATTTTCCTTAATAGTCTTTTGCATTATTTATTTTTTATTTTTTATTTTCTTTTGTGTGATTACATGTGTGTAATGTAATCCCCCATAATGTTTTGTTTTATGTTCTATCTCTCTTTGTGAAATTCCTTTATTTATAGCTACTTTCTTCTCTATGTTGTTCATCTCTTTCACCTTTTTAATTTGTCTTTTGTTTTCCTTTTGGGGATAATGCAAGGCATCGAGACATTTATGTATCTTCCATGTTGACCCAAAATATTTTTCATTTTTTCTTTATTTCTTTTCATTTTTCTTGTGTTTTACTTTTGGGGATGACATAAGGCATCGAGACACCCTATGTCTCTTCCATGTTGACCCACAATGTTTTTCTTTTTTTTTCCTCTCTTTGTGTCATTCTTCCAGTTCTATGTGTATTTGGGGGATGATGACAATTTTGTATCTCTACAAACATTACAACAAGAACATACTGACCCCAAATCTATAGATCCCTTACGTGTCTGGTGATTTCATTTTTGGGGCAACCCCTCTCTTTTCTTTTCTTTTTCACATGACACAACTTCACTTGGAAACATATGACTTGGCATAGGGATTTAAAATTTAGCTCTCATATCTTCTTTATGGTGTGCATTTATCATTTTATACTTAAATTAATTTCTCACATCATGGTGTTTAGCAATTTCTTTAAAGTGGGGGTATACATTGGCATTATTCTTTTTTCTTATGGTTCATGGCACAGTCTTCTTATTTTATTTGATGTGTTTTTTTCTTTGTGGATGACATTGGGTGTGATTTCCTTCATGAGTGTGATCTCTCTTAGAATATGTCACTCCTCTTAGTGAGTTGATGTGACACAATGCATCCCCTAAGTTGTGAATTTTTTATTCTTTAATTAGTCCTCTCTCGGAGATATTAGGAACAATGTTCCCTAAGTTAAGACCTCGCATTAACTAAGCAAGAATCCTTTGAAAATTTCCCATTTTAATTGTGCATTTGTTGTTATATTAACACCTTGAATAACATAGTTTGCATTCCCATAGATCCATCTTGTTTTTTCATGACATCCAAGCATACAAAGTTTTGCTTGTCTCATGAAGCTCAAAAATCAATATGTGTGGCATTTGATTAAATTTATCAGAAGTATAACTTTGGTATGGTTTGAGTGGGAAGCCCAATATGAGGCATGACTTTCCCCACAACAACTTGTGTGTGTGTTAGTGCATATCAATCATGAGTTTATGTCTCTCACCTTTTAGGACTTCTCACCTAGCGGATAGCCCAGAGTTTCATTGCCTCAGAGTGAGTATGCATTTTTTGGACAAACAACCTAGATCTGATCCACATTGTGATGTAAAAATGATCAAAGCTTTATCTAATTCTCTTTTACTTATTTATCTCTTTCATCTTTAGAAGTATATGCATGTGCTTTTTTTTTTCTCTTTATATCATTCTCATGTGTGTTCTTTTGTGCCCATGTTGATTTGTTTTCGGATCTTGACCTTTGGGGCTTGATCACCCCTCTTGATCATTTTTGTACCATATTATTGGCATTGGTACATTTGAAACCCTCTTGATTCATATTTTTCTACTTTAGTGTGATTTTGAAGCAAGTTCATCCTCTCACTAAATTGGGGGCTAAATGTAGTGTAGTAAAATGTATCAGTTGAAATTTTCACACATTTGGGTCCTCCTTGTGGATTTTGGCTTAACATTTCCTTTATTTAATGTTGTAATGTGGATAGCACATTCAAATTATGTCTCAAGCCCTTCTGAACTAATGAAATTTAAAGATTCTTTGTTAAAGTGTTGTGAAGTGTTGTAACACACTTTCACACTTTTCTAGGGTTTTATCAATCAACTAAGCATAATAAACATAATTCTAAGCAAAATAAACCTTAATCTTGTCTTATTTAGAGTTTTTTAAAATTTTGTAACACACTTTCACATTTCTCAAGGCTTGGCATTAATAATTGGTCTTTCTTATGCTTTAATTGGCCCTATTTTACATCCACAAGCCTCATTTATTGCATATTTTTTAGGATAATCCTGACACCAATTACTAACCAATCATAATGCAGGTATTTTTGGATTATGTGGCCTAGATTTAGGGATCTAGAACCCATTCACCACCTTGGGAGAATGAGTCCCACCTGGATCTTTTGGTGCCAAAACAGGTTTTACACCTTTCAAAGCACTTTTTCAAATATTCCCAAAAGTTAGGCCTGGGTGGACTCATTTTCCACCTTGGTGAAATGAGTCCCATGTGGCCCAAATTCAAATTTATAGTGGGATTTTATTGTCCCAGAACTGATTTCGGCTTGTAGTGTTGCAATTTCAGGAATGATTGCATAATTAGGTATAAATACAAGGTTCTTTCTCTCATTTCATACCTAGCATTGAAGAGAGTTGACAACAGAACTTAAACATTCACAAGAGCATTGAAGAGAATTCAAGGGAAAATTATCAAGAATTTTAGAGCATTCTTTAAGCATCAATCACCATGTCAAGGATTCCATATATCATGTTTGTTATTGTGCTAATAATTGTGATGTAGAGTTGATGATTCAAACAAGTGTTTCAAACAAGATCAACATCATTCAAGAAAGAGTCAAGAACCATATCCATTGCAACCATTTCAAGAATATTTCTAACAACTTATGCTAGGGTTTGGTGAGTTGCAATATTTTATTTTTTTCGTTCACCATTCTCCATTCATATTTTTTTTCATTTCAAGGTTTTATTACCAATAGGGGGTTTGACCAAGGCAAATCCCTATTCACTAACCCCACAACATTTTCCCTCTTCTTATGTGTGATTTATAGAGCTAGATTGAAAATTTGTCAAGTACCAAAGTTGGAGAAAATTTATCAAATCCCTTAACTTGTCAAAGTTGTCATCAAGTCTTGGAGAAGACCTATAGGTGGTAGTTTGTAGTTTCATATTCGAAAATCAATCAAGAAGAGTAGAGCAGGTTGAGAAGAAAATAATCGAGTATTGAACTTCTGAAAAAGAAAAAGTGGACTGATTCACCAGAAGTGGTAAATGAGTCCCATTGTACAAGACTAACAAAGGTTTTCATAGATGTAGATATCCATTTGGCTGAAACCTATATCGACACAATTTTCCTGAAATTGGACTGGTTCACCTAGCCTAGCGAATGAGTCCTAGTCAACATCAACAACAATTTTTTTAAAATTCTAGACCTCCATTCTACCTTCTTTAGTCTCACAGTTGCCCACTTTTTGTGGATCATAACTTTTTGTTGCATTTTGGTCACATTTCTAGGTCATTCAAGGTTTGGCATTTTGAATTTTCTTGCATTGTCTTTTCCAAGTCCTTACGTGGTGGAGAACCCCTCATTAGATCTCATTTATCCCCTAGGAAAATCCCTTGGCAAGATTTCAATCTACTTTTCATTTAAATCTCAATGGTTTGTTCTTGAGTGAAGAGTGTGAATATTGTTCCTCCCCTTTTAGGTCCTTGTATCAACGTGAATTTACACCCCTAACACAAATTCCATTTTTCCCCTTAACACTTTAGAAAATGTAAGCCAAAGGATTAATTCCACTTAAGCCCATTTCTTGCATTCCACTTGGCGCCTATTTTGTGTGTCAGTGGGAGCATTTCTATCTGGGATGCCCACTGAGCACGAAGACATCCACACGCCATGCATACATCCCTAGAAGATTCTTATGGCTGGAGACTATAGAGGCATTACATTTTTTATTGGAAGTTGAAGAGTAACATTCCTCTTCGCCTAGCTGACCCGAATATGGTCATTTTTTATCCATCTCTTCATATTCTTCACTCTCTCATTCATTCAAGGATTTTTGCAAGATATTGGATTGGTTCTCTTCATTTCTATTCATCCATTGAAGCTTTTTAGCAACACTTTTCAATCCATTATAGAAATCCACTACTCCATCACTCCAATAGTGCGAGCATAGGACAAACACCATAGTAGCAAATGCTTGAGTTCCTCTCATTCATTCCTCCACAAACCTTGGGTTCTTTGGATGAGGAAGGTGAGATCCTCTAATATACTCTATTTTATTTGTTAGAATTGGCTATGGCTTCCAAGATCTATGGACCGAATGGAAAGCACAAGAAGAGAGAATATGATGTGACAAGAATAAATTGTATTCTCATCAATATGATTCAATGATATGCGATTAGTTTTTGATTACAAATGAGAGACCCCTTGGTTATATAGCCAAGGTGAGAACATAGAAGGGAATAAGATTATGACAAGTGTCATAATATTATGACATGAGACAAGTATGAAAACCTATCACTCCACCGAAAGTGGAAAAGTGATAATGTGATAACCACCACAAATAGTGGATCACCCACAAAAGGTGGAGAGGTAATCACATGATATGTCCATGAAAGATGGAAGTGATAAAGTAGTAACATGATAAGTCCACCAAAGGAGGAAAAGCTCCAATTACCTCCAATGTGGTCCCTAAGTAAACTTAAATAAGGTGTAATTATGACCTAGGACACGATACAACACATTTAATTACACTAACATCCCCCCTTAAGTGAAACTTAGGGAGAATGTACACAAAATAAAACAATGCAAGATGGGTCCTGACAACGAGGCCAAGTTAGGTACCCATGTATAAATGCAATGCAATCTCTTGAAAATGGATAAAAGGAGAAAACCCAGTGGGACATAACTCCTCCCCAAAAGAGAGATGAAATACAATAATGAAATTCTCTCACTGATGAATGAGAAGGTAAAAACCCCATGTGAGGAAAAAGACCTGTCCATAAGAGAGAAGTAGAAGAGAGACAAGGCAACCCCCCCTCAATGTTGAGTCTCTTGCAATGATGGTAGAAGATCGACATTGAATGTTGAAGATGATCCAATATCACCTAACAATATTCCTCCCCTTAGGAAGAAACAAAACCAAGAGAGTATGTAGGATGCCAGGAATATGGATGATGTATGATGTCTCTAAATGATTCTCAAGTGTGTCCATGTTGATGTTGAAAGCTGACACACTCCAAATAGGCATTCTAGGCCACACTATTGAAGAGGAAAATCCAACATCTAGTAGAGATGAATGTAGAACATGATACACAGAGAAAGATATCCCCTCTGAAGACAAAGAAGCCTCCTCCAAATGTTGTCCAAAAGTATCCACACTCACGCCAAACTACAAAGAATGATCATGTAGAGCATGAACAAGAGGGTCAGAGTGTTCCCTCACAACAACTGAAGAAGGATCTTCTCCATAAAAGAGAATATAGATTTCATCAATGATGTTCCCCAGATCTACAATAGGGAACTCCATAAACAAGTCTGAAATACCTGTCAAGAAGCCATCCAAAGTAGCCATGTCTGGAAGACAAGGTATCAACTGTTGCACTGGACCACAAGGAACCCAAACTATGGAATCACAAGCATCCTCAACTAGAAAAATAGGCAGAGGAGATGAAATTCATAGCTCAAATACTAGATTTGATGTGAGAACTCCCAAGTCCAAGTAGCCAAATGTCTTCTCTAAATCATGGTTCATATGATCAACAACCGAAAGAACAATGTCACCATCAGAAGAGAAATTGGCAAAGGTATACAATCAATATGAATGATCAACCACCCAAGTAGCAATTATCTCTCTACTCTCCAAGTCTCGAATGATGACTGAATCAAGTGTGAAATCCATAGTTCTCCCATCTCCACCATGTGTAATCTGATATATGGAAAGAAGATTGTTCGTCAAATGAGGAACACACAAAAAATCTTGGAAATTGGTGTCCACAAAACTAATAGATCCCTTCCATGTTACACTCATGTATGTATTGTTTCCCATCAAGATAGGAGATATAGTACAAGGCTGAAATGAAGAGAATATAGATTGCAAAGATGCCACATGATGTAATGCTCCTAAATCTAGAAGCCATCTCCTTGATCCTCAACTTTAAAAATCACAAGGAGCTTGTCCTTTATTTCTTGATGTAGATGCCAAATGAACTTTTCCCTTAGATTGGTTTGAAGAAGAAGGAGAAGAAGATTTAGACATTCTAGAAGGAAAATCAATGTGATTTCTTTTGAGAATATTTTTCAACTCATCAATATACTTCTTATAACAATAATGTTCTTCATGTCCATCCTTCTTGAAATATCCAAAAAAAGGACTCTCCTTAGATGAATTTTCTTTTGAATTCAGTGGATTATGATTCTTTATGTGGCTTGTTATTTTTCATCTTTTTCTTCTTATCAAGATTCCCTGATTCTTTCTATACCTTTGACTCACTATACACCAATGAATGTGGCCTGGAAGGCTTGATCAGACCCATGTTCTTTAACTTGGCTTCCTCTTGGATTAGGAGATTTGCAAAATCATCAAACTTAGGATTAACATATGATGCTCCCATAGAAATTTGATAGGTATGAAATCCAAAAACAAATACTAAATACTTAGGACCAAGCTTGGATAACACATTCATAATCAATTGTAAATCCTCTTTTTCAATGCTACATTCTTTCAATTGTGTTCTTAATTTCTTAGATTTGGAGATTTAGTCTTTGATGTGGTAAAAAAATTTACGATCAACATTCATCAAATCATTACCAATCTGATATCCCCTAATCTTATCTATTTTACCATACAAATTTTTAAAATCCTCCCATGCCACTTTAGGTGTTTTACATGATTCAATATGAAATGTAAATCAAATGAGACTAATGAACATATGCATCCAAGTGTTTTCTCTTGATCAATCTCCCATTTTTCCAATTCTTTAGCATCAACAGGTTTTTGAATAGTGTCCTTTAGATGACCTATTAGACCTTTCATCATGAGATAGTGCCGTACTGATTTACTCCATGTAGCATAATTATATGGAGTTAAGAGTTCAATTTGAGATTTCCCCATTGCAAGAACACAAACCAAGAAAAAGAATGCAATCAACCACTGCAAGATTACCCCCCCAAATCACTCAATCAAGAAACCCCCAAGCAATATCTGATTTGGCACTTTATATTTAGTGCATTTACAATTTCCACTTCCAAAAATAGAAAAGTGGAATTTGATCTTGGTACATGAAAATTGCCAAAATAGGCCTTAAGCTCAAAGTGAAAAAATCACAAAAGATGAGATAAATTTGATCACACCACTAGAAATTAAACAAAAAAATCATGCACTTTCAAAAAAAATTAACCCAAAAAATGTTACTGTAGGAGTGAGATATAAGCTCCTAAAGTTCCCAAAATGATGACAAAGCAACAACACCTATGAGAATCTACAATTTATGGAAAAAAAAGACACCAAAACAAAAAACTGATTGCACCACTGTGTAGAGCAAAAAAAATTAGCCCAAATAAAAAATAAATTCTCGAAAAAAGTGTTAGAATCAAACGTGCTCTCATACCATGTTAGAATTGGCTATGGATGCCAAGATCTATGGACCAAATGGAAAGCACAAGAAGAGAGAAAATAATGTGACTAGAATAAACTGTATTCAATATCACTGATATGATATGAATTTTTTACAATGACAGACCACTTGGTTATATAGCCAAGGTGAGAACATAGGAGTGCATAAGATTATGACAAGTGTCGTAATCTTATGACATGAGACAACAATGAAAATCTATCACTCCACCTAAAGTGGAAACTGAAAATGTGATAACCACCACAAATAGTGGATCACCCACAAAAGGTGGAAACCTAATCACATGATATGTTCATGAAAGGTGGAAGTGATAAAGTAATAAGATGATAAGTCCGCCAAAGGTGGAAAATATCCAACAACTCCTATGTGGTCCCTAAGTAAACTTAAATAAGGTGTAATGATGACCTAGGAAAAGGTACAATACAATTGATTACACCAACACCCCCCTTATGTGCAACTTAGGGAGAATGTACACAAAAGAAAACAATGCAAGATGGGTCCTAGCTACTAGGCCATGTTAGGTACCCATGTACAAATGCAAAGTAATCTCTCACAAATGGAGAAAAGGAGAAAACCCAATGGGAAAAAACTCCTCCCAAAAAGAGAGATGAAATACAAAATAGAAATGCTCTCAAAGATGAATGATAAGGTAAAAACCCCCTGTGAGGAAAAAGACCCCCCCATAAGAGAGAAGTAGAAGAGAGACAAGGCAGCCCCCCCTCAATATTGAGTCTCCTGCAATGATGGTAGAAGATCGACATTGAATGTTGAAGATGATCCAATTTTTCCGAACAACATTCCTCCCTTTAGGAAGAAACAAAACCAAGAATGTATGTAGGATGTTTGTCTTTGAATGATGCTCAAGTGTCTCCATGTCGATGTCGAAAGGTGACACACTCCAAACAGGCATTCTAGGCCACACTGCTGAAGAGTACAATCCAACATCTAGTAGAGATGAATGTAGAACATAATCCAAAGACAAGGATATCCCCTATAAAGACAAAGAAGCCTCCTCCAAATATTGTCCAAAAGTATCCACAGTCATGTCAAAATGCAAATAATGATCATGTAGAGAGTGAACAAGAGGGTTAGAGTGTTCCCTCACAACAACTAAAGAAGGAGCATCTTCATCCAAGAGAAGATGAATTTCATCAATGATGTGCCCCAAATCTGCAAGATGAGACTCCACAAACAAGTCTGAAATACTTGTCAAGAAGCCATCCAAAGTAGAAATATCTAGAGGACAATGTATATCTTACTACATTGAATCACAAGGAACCCAAACTATGGAATCATAAGCATCCTCAAGTACAAAAATAGATGATTCTACCAATGCTAGATCACAAGAGTCCTCAGCCTCAAGATTTTGACTCATAGATGAAGAAGAAGAACACTCTAAATCTGGATTAGGATCCATAGAAACTGAAGTCTCAATAGATGTCTCTGTAGGAGGAGGAGGAGAAGGTTCTATGCCATCAAAATTTACATACCTTTCCCAATGAGCAAGTGTTTCAGTTGTTTTATCATCAATAGGTCAAAAATCTGCAAGTGGAACACAATCTGCAACAGGATCCTCTAGGGATGGAGGTTCATTTGAGTCTCCATACATCTCCAAAAGTTTGGTCATAAGGTCACAATGGATGTCAATACCATCAATGGCCATTAGTGTATCAATATCACAATTACAACCAATTAATCCCAAGATATGTTATGTTTTTATGTCCCACACAACTCTCTTCCATTTTGATGAAGGTTTAGGAACTAGTCCATAGAGATATGGAAAAATATTAAGCCACCTACAATGTGTTAGGATTCCATCTTGCCAAGACTTAAAGTTCCATCGATTTAACCTTATTACAGCAGGATGTATTTTGATTCCCATATTAAACTCCTCAACTTAGTCACACAATAGACCAATCAAGAGACATAAGCCAACAAAGGCAAAAGATTACACCCCCAAATCACTCAATCATGAAACCTCCCAAGAAATATCTGATTTGGCACTTTATACTTAGTGTGTTTACAATTGCCACTACCAAAAATAACAAAGTGGACTTTGATTTTGGTACATGCAAATTGCCAAAATAGGCCTTAAGCTCAAAGTGAAAATATTACAGTTGATCAGATAAATCTGATCACACCACTAGAAGTTACACCAAAAATAATGTACTTTCAAAAAAAAATTCAAAAAAAATGTTACCGTAGGAGCAAGTTATGAGCTCTCAAAGTTCCCAAAATGAGGATGGAGTAGCAACACCTGTGAGAATCTGCAATTTATAGAAAACCCAAAATCCAAAACCAAAAAATAATTGCACCACTGTTTGAGCATGAAACATTAGCACAAATTTAAAAAAATTGCTTGAAAAAAGGAGCCAAAATGATTGAGTTATGAGCCTTTGAAGATCAACTGCAAAATCAAAAAGCTTAATGGTGAAGGGGCAAAAATTTTCAAATGAGCGTTGACATGGTGATAACATCAGCAAGTCACTAGCATAAATTTAATGGCTTCAGGGGCATTAAAAAAATATATTCTCTAACCTTGATGCAATATTCTCCAACTATTGCCAGCAGAATCAGAAGGAATATTCGGAGAATCTTCATGGCCGGTATGTACCTGTTCGCCGAAATTCATGGAGGCTTTTTGGATTTTTGTTTAAGCATCAGTGGATTGTGGGGCCATAGAAGGTGGAGGAGCCACCACGTGGCATCTGATTTGACATTTTGTACCTGCGGTTGGGGCAGGTACAAAGAACCTTGTACAGGTCTGCCGACAAGTCCGCAAACTTGTATTTTTTTTTTTCTATGATTTTTGATTTTGATAAAATATTTTCAAAATATTAGATCGGTATAAAATTGATTTTTTTTTTTTTAAAATTTCAAAAAAAAATCGACGGATTAAAGATTTATTTTTTCGTACCAACTGGTAATGATAATGATCTAGGGGGTCAGACAGCTTTCTGGGCAAAAAATTGTTTGCCTCACTGGATGACTTGCTCCAAAATGGATGAATGGACAGTTGATCTTAGGGTTGGATTTGACCCAAAATCCTCAAAAAATGTAGCTACCTTTTGGATCTGGCAACCACAATGCAACTTCAAACCCTCATAGATTTGGCCTCATATGTCCGATTTGGACGAAACAAAATGCAAAATCAACTTTCTCAAACCTTCCAGATGTAATGGTGAGCTTAGATTTGCACCAACAAGCTCCCATATAAACCTACAATAAAGATCCAAAAATGGAACCTCCCCAAATCTTGTACCTCTCTTCAAAAAAACACTCTCCAATGGCACCCAACCCGCTCTGATACCATGTTAGAATCAAACATGCTTTGATACCATGTTAGAATTAGCTATGAATGCCAAGATCTATGAACCAAATGGAAGGCACAAGAAGAGAGAAAATAATGTGACAAGAATAAACTATATTCAATGTCAATGATATGATATGAATGTTTTACAATGAGAGACCCCTTGGTTATATAGCCAAGGTGAGAACATAGGAGTGCATAAGATTATGACAAGTGTCATAATCCTATGAGATGGGACAACAATGAAAAGCTATCACTCCACCTAAAGTGGAAAGTGATAATGTGATAACCACCACAAATAGTGGATCACCCACAAAAGGTGGAAACCTAATCACATGATATGTCCATGAAAGGTGGAAGTGATAAAGTAATAAGATGATAAGTCCACCAAAGGTGGAAAATCTCCAACAACAACTATGTGGTCCCTAAGTAAACTTAACTAAGGTGTAATGATGACCTAGGACAAGGTAGAACACAATTAATTAAACCAACAAAAAGAAACTAAAATGACTGAGATATGAGGCTCTGAAGATCAGCTGCAAAATCAAAAAGCTGAATGGAAGGGGGTCCAAAAATTTCAAAAGATTGCTGACATCATCGCTAACGCAATGCTGACTTCAGTAATATAAGTGATTAAATTTGACGGCCTCCTACACATGACAAAAAGAAATGCCCCATGGTTAGAATACTTGATTTTTCTGGTTGGTTTATTTTCTTCCGAAATCAGAATCTTTGTAGATTCTTTTAGAATATTCCCAAATAATATTCATAGAATTTTCTTTGTTTGTCGCCAGGTGAAGATTTTTTCCGCCGATTTTTTTGTGAAATGACTACTTGTGGTGGTTGGAGAGTGGGGTCACGGGGCCAATAAGGCATGACCATGTGGTCATTTACAGTGGCCTAGTACTCTGTGGAGGGTATTGTGTACCCTTCCATGGGTAAAGACAAACCACATAAATTAATCTTCTGCTTTTTTTGTTTTTTTTCTAAAATAAAAAAAAAAATCTTTTACAAATTTTATTTGGGAAAAATGAATTTTTTTATAAAACATTTTCAAAAAAATTTCATTGAATTTTTTCTAAACAAATCGTACCCTGATGCAATGATAGTGACCTAGGGGGCCATATGGCGCTCCAGGCAAATTTTTTTGCGTCACCGAACAATTGCTCTGATTTGGATGATTTGGCAGTCAATCTTAAGGTTTTTGGCCCTTCTGGATGCAATGGAATGGTCGGATTTGACACAAAATGCTCCAAAAATGCAGCTACCTTCTGGATCTACCAACCACTCCTCAGCTTCAAACCCTCATAGATTTGGCCTCATTTCTCCAATTTGGACAAAACTAAAAGCAAAATCGACTTTCTCGAACACTTTGGATGCCATGGTGAGCTCAAATTTACACCAACAAGCTCTGATATAAACCTACAATAAAGAGCCAAAAATCGAACCCTCCCCAAATCTGGTATCTCTCCTCAGAGAAAGACTCTCCAATGGCACCCAACCCACTCTGATACCATGTTAGAATTTGCTATGACTGCCAAGATCTATGGACCAAATAGAAATCACAAGAAGAGAGAATTTGATGTGACAAGAATAAACTATATTCTCATGAATATGATTCAATGATATGAGATGATTTTTTGATTACAAATGAGAGACCCCTTGGTTATATAGTGAATTTGATAATATAGAAGGGCATAAGATTATGACATGAGACAACTATGAAAACCTATCACTCCACCTGAAGTGGAAAACTGATAATGTGATAACCACCACAAATAGTGGATCACGCACAAAAGGTGGAGAGGTAATCACATGATATGTCCACAAAAGGTGGAAGTGATAAAGTAATAACATGATAAGTCCATCAAAGGTGGAAAAGCTCCAACTACCTCCGATGTGGTCCCTAGGTAAACTTAAATAAGGTGTAATTATGACCTAGGACAATGTACAACACATTTAATTACACCAACAATATTCAGTTGAGTAAGCATGTACTATTTGTAGTGTTTTGTGTTTACATAGCTTATATATCCCTTCTTTATCTTTTGTTTCTATCATTGCAAACTTGGTCATCCGTGGAGGTGGAAAAACCAAGATGGGCATCTGATTGAGGTAGGCCCCTATACAACCCCAACCATTTCTCCATTTATTATGTGTAGGTGGAGAGAGATTGGAGCAAGCTAGCGAGGAGATCATTATACGAGATCATCTTCATCACCTTGGTGGTAATACATTTATTTTATCGCATTCGTATTTACATTTCTCTTCTTAATCTCATTTTATCACTTTAAATACCTCTAGACTAGGCTGATAGTCTCCCTCATTGAGTTAGAATTCTATCTTTTTGGTTCTATAGTTGTATGGATGCCAACACACCTATGAGACACGAACGTGCCACATTGTCATCCTAGAACTGTAGTTCCATCCTTAGAAAGAGAGCTACATGAGACATGGACCTGACTCTAAAGGCCGACTCATCTAGCCTCTTTTTGAATTTCAAGATTGCAGAGTGATTGAAGGATGCATAATCCTCATCATTCTCATCCTCTTCATCCTAACTCTATGTTAAACTGAGGTAAGTTAGGGAAGGCTTTCTACTCTTGGTCTTTCGTGACCTGGGGCCTTGTAGTGGGTGGTCCCCCTACCTTACATTTTGGTGAACCGGACATGAACCAACGTCTATCCATTTGTCAGCATCTAAAACTTTTTCTCATATACCTCTTGTTCATTGTACCCTAGTGTGTTGTTACATTTTATGAGCTTCACGACCCAATCTATGACCTCTGGGCATATTGTTAGAATAATTTTGCGACAACTTTTGATGGACAAGATGAAGGTCTCGTCTAGCTTAACTATCAGTCTCTTCTCTAGTTATGTAGTGGGTTTGTCCACACAGGAGCATGTAACATGAGGTGAACCTAGGTTTCTTGACAAAACCGATCACATCCCTACTCCTGTTTCACCGACCTCTTCCTCCATAGATGAGCATGAGGTCATCCTTATCCCTTCAAATTTTTTCCTTAGTCTCGATAAGGGGTTAGGTGCATTGGAAAACCACCTGGAAGGCAACCCGAAGTTGGCTAGGGCTAGTACGGTGATCTATGAAATATGATACATGGTGGAAAAGGAGTAGACAAGTGTAGAACTCTTGGCTAGTCTCACTAGTTTGGTCAAAGCATGTGCCCCCTTGAAATTTGGTCGGTCCATATGAGGTGGCCTCTTCGAAGAATGTGAGAGACAACTCGAGATTTCAATGCCTCCCAAATCTATGTATATGGCTGACACAATTCCCTCATTCAATATACCCTCTACTTCCAAAATTTTGGATACTATCATTTGAAGTAAACATAAACCCTTTGGGTTTCCACTTCACCCTTCTACCACCTTCAGTGGTGGAGGATTTGGCAAAATGATGGGCAAAGGTTTTTGTGGTGGTAATTTCAAAAGTGGAGGCAACATTGGTGGAGGCGGTGACAGTGGAAGTCATGGTGGTGGTCATGGCGGTGGCTTTGGTTGAGGTCATACCAATGGCAGTAGTATTGGTGGTGGTTCTAGCGGTAGTCATGGTGGTGGCCCTAGTAGTGGTTCTGGTGGTCCTATGTCTTCTAACGACCCTATTCTGAATACCCTTCTTCAGAATATGGGGAAGATGCAAAACTAGTTGGCGAACCTTTCCCAGGCTTCAGCCTAGCCTATCTTCTAGACCTTCTTCTAGTACAACCCATTGTCGGTTGCAATCCTAAATACTCCTTTCTCACAAGGGATGGTGATTCCAAAATTTTAAAAATATGGTGGTAAAGGGGATCCACAGACACATGTGTTTTCCTTTAACGCCTTGTGTACAGATTTTTTCCATCACGATGCATTGATGGCTAAATTGTTTCCCCGATCCCTCAAAGATACAACACTGGATTGGTATTTTTCCTTGCCTGATAATTCCATCTTCACATTCGATTAGCTTGTGAACCAATTTTTGTGACAGCTCCAAGCCAATATCAGGCCAAATATTACCTTCTTAGACCTTGCTAGATCTAAACAAGGAGACAATGAAAACATCATAGACTTTATAGCATGATATCAAGAACTCTTCTCCCAAATCTTGTATCTTTTATCTGATTCTAATGTATAGAAGGTCTTCATAGGGAACTTACAAAGGCCTTGGCAAGAGAATTTTTCCCTCATGAAGTATCCTTCTTTTGCACACTTGTGTGCAGCTCTATGAGAATACTAGCAAATGGTAGTTTAGTTCGGGGGCCCTCCCTCGTGTTCTCATTTTGAAGGGAGATCTATCATATCAATCTCAAGAAGGGGTAAAGCTAGTGCAAATGTAGTAGCCATTGTGGATAACAATGACCTCAGATGTGACCAAAATTTTACAAAGCTATCAAAATCTTATTCTTCCATCTTGCAGAAGTTGGTGAAGGATAAGATCCTTTCCCTTCCACCTCCTAAACCAGATAGAGAACCATACCCTAGCTGGTATGAAGAAAATACTTACTGTCAGTACCATCGAGTTAATGGACATGATACCAAATGTTGTATGCACTTGTGTCATAAAATATAGGACCGCATCGAGGATGGTAGTATCCGTCTTGATGGAGGAAATAAAAACATGAACAAATTAGTGGAAAAAGCTAACGATGAGTTGTAGATATACACAAACCCATTTCTATTACATTCTTCTAACATGATTATCAATCCCACCAATTCTACTTCTCACCCTGAGGCATATGTTAACATGGTTATTGTTACTCCCTGTCTTTGTCTTATTACCAGCTCGTCATATGTCACATATGCTTTGCAAGATGTTCCAACAAACAGCGAGCCTTCTCCACTTTATATTCCCACTGGCCTCAATGGTAACATTTTGACATGGATCCTTGTTGACCCCATGAGTAGATTGAATGTCATCATGGAAGAGATGTTACTCTTAAAATCCCTACAAAGGGAGGAATATGATAAGACAAGTTTTGTCATCGACATGCATGATGGAATTTATCTTAAACCCTATGGATCGATAATGTTGTTTATCCTAGTAGGACCTAGGAGTGTAGACATGGTCTTCAATTTCATCCCTAAGTCGGACCTATTCAGAGTGAAGCTAGGCATACCTTGGCTAGCCTCCATGAATGGGATCGCCTCTATGATTCATAAGTGCCTTAAGTTTTCCCACGAAGGTGTCATGCATGTAGTGCATGACACTAGATATCAGCTTGTGGTATCTCGTGGAGGATATTCATTGGATCACTTTTGTCCCACTCTAGTTGGTCCACTCCCACAAAGAAAAAACCTACTTTACAAGAATTACGTGAAGTATAAAATTGGGGACAAGGGACAACCGAAGTTGACCCTTCCCATAGTAGAGCAGCCAACTACCTCCTCCTCCCAAAAAAGGAAAGGAGAAGCTCACTCCATCTCGAGATGACTCATCCACTCCCCTCTCTTGGGAAGAGTACTAGGTGAACAAGCCCGTGTTCTACCCACTATGTTCGATGATGCCTCCTTGGTGAAAATTGAAGGTCAGGATATCGGATCTCCCTAACGGGTCCCCCGGAGCCTGGTACTATTTATATGGTAGAAAGAAAGGTTCACGAAGAGAGTTCACCCCTTGGCCTCTTCTTGTTCCCCTGAACAAAAAAGGATCCACCTCTAAGGTGGTAGCATTAACTCCCACCATTTTTGAGCCTAACCCTCCTTCTCCCATTCAAGAGTCTACCCTTCCACTGGAGATAGTTGTGGAGGACACTCCCATGGCTGAGTAGGATCCTTTTGTCCCTTTGCAAGTTCTAGCTTTTGGTTCAAAGAGCCATATAAACCATCTTGCATGTGAGCATAAGCTATGGTGAAAGGATCTCCTAGCCAAGCAAGCCTCCTTACAAAAGAAGAAGAAAGAGAAGACCACATCTCCTGCTATGTCCTCCTCTTTCCCTCCTTTCATCTTTGAATCTCTCTCGGCTCCTACTATGCATGCATGTGTACCCAGATGGGTGCAAGTGTTCATTACTCCTTCGGCGGAGCCACCCTTGTTGACTTCCATCTTGGATGTCTTGCCTTTTTGTAAAACCCATGGACATGGTGAATGCTTCGGTTGTGTCCATTACAGTTCTTTCCTCTTCTCCCTCAACCCTCCTTGTTTCCTCTGTGGGGAATTCACCTCCCCCAATGAAGAATAAGGTAGAGTGTAGCCCCTCCAGTAATGGAGGACATAAAAAGAGCCCACCTTCTCCTGAAAGGTGGCCCGAGATTGACTTGTTTTGTCTTAGTAATAAAACTAGTCCCAGCCTCCCCCGAGTTTTTCATTGCTCCTAAGTCTCTCAATGAGCCTAGTAGTGAATCTCGGATGCAAAATTCTCGGTCTGCCAAGGTGAAACATGGCACTCCTATTAAGTGCATGTTTAACTCAGTAGATGAAGTCCGAACCTTGTCAGTGATCTTCGCTAGGTTGTTGACCCTAGACTCACAAGAGCTAAGCGATGGAGACCTTATAGGTCCCTATGCTTTCTCACTTATTGTGGGATGTTCAGAAGCTCCTCCCCTTAACATTACACGATTGTAGGCTCATCTTCCTTCCTATGATCATCTAGAGTGGGAATCTCGTGACCTCTTGGTTGACTAGTGTTAGGGGGAGACCCTCTTCTTGATCTCTAGATTAGATGTGTGTGTGTTGTGACATGTGTTCCCCCATGATCATACTACATGTTCCTTGATGACCCTCATCACCCCTCTTGGTGTGGGGATATAGGCATAGTGTTTATGTTGTAAACCCCGCATCTATATGTATCCTCATTCTTCCATGTTTTTGATTGACTTTTGGTAAATTGGGGATGATGCAAAGTGTTGGGAGCATTTAGGCCTCCTTCCACGTTGACCCAATTTTTTATTTTTACTCTATCTTTCATACATTCTTCTTGATTTGATTAGGGATTGATGATCATTTTCCTCTTACTACGGTTACCTACATATATATAAATAAAGGTAGATCTGATCTTGCATAACTAGATCCCCCTATGCCCTTTGTGTGTGATTTATTTTATTTACCCTTTCACTTTATCTTTCTCTCATCTTTGCTTGAGTTTTCCCTTTCATGTGTGACAATGCACCTTCTACATTACTTGGCCTTCGGAAAATACTTATTTATCAAGTGAATCTTTTCAGAGCGACCCTTCACACAGTTGTTAGAATTGTACTCTCAACTTCAAAACCTTGCGAAATTTGTTTCCTTCATCATGGGTTTGTAAAGAAAGGACTTGGAAATCCTCCTATGAAGTTGGAATGGTCTTAGTCTTCCCCTTGCATGAGCACATCTCCCTCCTTTCAAATTCTTTGATGAAGTGAACATCTTTCAAAAGGATTCCTTGATGACAAATTGATTCAAGAAGGAAGGTATTAATATTTTTGAATAGTGTGTCCCTTGAGTGGAGCCCTTTCTTTCCACACTAGGTTCCCAAGGGACCCCTTCAAAATATCTTAGCGAGTTGTATGACGTCTAGCTTAGGGGCAACCCAACTAGACCTATTTCACAACTTCATGTCTAGTATGAGGGAAACCTGACTAGACTATCTTCACATCGTTACGTCTAGCTTGGGGGCAGCCCGACTAGACCTTAATTTTCAAACAACACACCCCTTGAGTGGAACCTCCTTCCTTTTGAAGGGTTCCTAAGGGACCCCTTTGAAAGCTTTGCAATCTAGCGATGGTCTACATGACTATTTGTTCATTGGCCTACATAGCTGCTTCTTGACGTGTTCTATCTATGGGTAAACATGTCACCCTCTCTAACTCTACAAAGTCCCATTTTCTCGGTCTCTCTCATGTGATATTTTTTGGGGGATACCTTCCTTGTAGGTCTATGGGTCCATAAGGCACTGTCTTGGTCTCCCTCATGTGAGAGGTTTTGGGGGATACCTTCCTTCAAGGTTTGTGGATCTATAAGGTGCTTCTCGTGGTTTCCTTCATGTGATAGTTCTTGAAGGATACCACCCTTGCTGGATCGTGAGCCTGTAAGTTACTTTCGTACTTCATCTTTGTAGTTTTGTAGAACTATGAAGTCATCTCTTGCACTTTCGAGTTCGCAAAACCATGCTCTACTTTCTCATCAGTTTAGGTATACATCTCTTACTCTATTAATTATTTACTACTCTAATTTATGAAAGTACTGATCACTACTCATGCTCACTAAAGTGGGGGAAAATGTATCAACATGAATTTGCACCCCTAATGCAAATTCCCTTTTACCCCTTAACACTTTAGAAAACCTAAGGCAGAGTCTTAATTCAAATTAAGCTCGCTACTTGCATTCCATTTGGAACTTGTTTTATTTGTCGATGGGGGCATTCTATTAGGGATGATTGCACGACACACAAAAAATCCACGTAGCGCACTTACATCCCTGGAAAATTCTTGTAGCTGGAGACTACAAAGGCATTACATTTTTTTATTGGAAGTAGAGAGCAACATCCCTCTTCGGTTGGTCGACCCGAATATGGTCATTTTTCATCCATCTCTTTGTATTCTTCACTCTCTCATTCATTCAGTGAGTTTTTCAAGATGTTGGATTGGTTCTCTTCATTTATATTCATCCATTCAAACTTTGTAGCAACACTTTTCACTCCATTGCAAAAATCCACTACTCCATTACTTATATGGTGCGAGCATAGGACAAACACCATATCAACAGAGGCTTGAGTTCCTCTCATTCACTCCTCCATAAGCCTTGAGTGATTTGGATGGGGGTGGTAATATCCTCTAATCTCCTCTATTGTATTCAATTGATTAAGCACATATTGTTTGTAGTGTTTTTTGTTTATGTAGCTTGTATTTCCCTTCTTTATCTTTTGTTTCTATCATTGCAAACTTGGCTGTCTATTGAGGTTGAAACATGAAGATGGGGGTTTGATTGAGGTAGACCCCTATATAGCCCCAACAATTTCTCCCTTTATTGTGTGTAGGTGGAGAGATATTGGAGCATGCTAGTGAGGAGAGCACTGTATGTGATCATTTTTGTCACCTTGGTGGTAATAAAATTATTTTATCACATTTGTATTTACATTTCGCTCTTCTTAATCTCATTTTACCACTTTAAACACCTCTAGAGTAGGATGATAGTCTACCTTACTGAGTTAGAGTTCTATATTTTTGGTTCTCTCGCCATACAGACAACAACACACTTGTGAGATGCCAGTGCACCGTGCTATCATTCTAGAATTGATCTTTCATCATCAGACAAATAGCTATCTGAGACATGAACCTAACTCTAAAGGTTGACTCATCTAGCCTCTTTCTGACATTTAGGATTGAAAAGTGATTGAAGGACACATAATCGTCACCATTCTCATCCTCTTCATCCTAACTATCCCTTAAGTTGAGGTAAGTTAGGGTAGCCTTTCCGCTCTTGGCCTTTCATGACCTGGGGCTTTAGAGTGGGTGGTCCCCCTACCTTATAGTCCTAAACTCTAAAGGTGAAAAGAAGAACACCCACCAATTTCCACCCCTTTTTCATAAGATATGGCTTATACGGTTCATTAAATAGATAATTATTACTGATTTTCTACATGCATTGTGACTAAAGTCCTGATTGATAGGCTAATTGAAAAAATTCTACAATTCTAAAATGATTTCACATTTTTTGAATATGAAAGATGCAATAGATTCTATGCTTCCCATACTATAGGATAAAAAATTAAAATTTAATTTTCATAAATTTTTGACCAACTTATGGTGGTCAGACAAACAAGTTTTAATATTTTAAAAAAATTCTAATAAAAAAATTCATAACTAATTATTTACTTGCAAGAAAATTATAAAAAAATGTGGCATATTCAGGCATGCATCCTCTACATATATTGAAAGTTTCAAAAAAATATATTATTTTTTCTTGTACTTAGGTTGGTTAGACATACACCTGCTTTTTATTTTCTTCCTAAAAATTTAGTACTATTGTATTGAAATTTCAAAATTTCACCATATAGATTGATTTTTTTCCAAACGAGGACTAGTAACTTAGAAACTACATTCAATTTTCTATAAATTTGTTCTTGCACATTTTTCAAATTATGTTAATAACCTATTCAAATATTTATGTTAATTTTTTGAACTTTGGTTTTCTAAATTTTCATTGCCACTTAAGGGCCTTGTTTGGACCCACATGATCCTGCATTGACCCACATTTTTTACTATATCTTCAATAAAGTATAAGTTGTGTTAGAATTTTCCTCCCTTTATCCGGTCCTTTAAGGCCACCATGAAACCCTCTAGATCATGATTTCTTTCTCTAAAATTTTTTATTTCGAGAGGCGTAATCTTTGGGAGAATCTTCTTTCACCCATCCTTAACCATAAAAAAATATGAGAAAATAGTGTATGATGGAAAGAGAGTTCCCTTCCTCATTCCAACTAAGTGGGTATCTTCACCCCTTCCCAATTGCCACATAACTTCAAGAAAACCAATCCTAATGGCACAACTCTTGTAAATACATGAGGTGCACAATTTGTGTCATATACTAAGAGGATGGTGCAATAAAGATATGGGATAATACCTCCCCAATTATGCTCAATTCCTTGTTCAACCATCCTCTCCTTAGGTCTTAGAAAGTCATGTAAATCCTTTAGAATTCTAGGTGGATCCATCACTAGGAATATTCTCAATTTGGAATAAAAATCATTCTGAGAAAAGAACAAAATTGGAGTAATGCTCATCCTTGTCCATTATATGAGTTCAGGCTAGGATATTGAGATCCTCTTTTTATTCACTCTTTCTCTCCAATTTCATAACTTTCCCGAAGTAATTAGCTCCCTTATATAAGAACATGTGTATTAGAAATGAGCACCACCAAAACCTCACTCCTTTTTTACCAACCTTGAGATCTGTCAGGCCTTTGTGGATCTCATTGGATAGATAGGATGGAAAATCATATAATGTGTCTGTAGACACATAAAAATGACCAATGCCCACAAGCAATATTTTATCACCTTTTTCCCTAGCATAATTATGACATTTTAATTATGTTTCTAACCCACCTTCAACTATTAATTAAATAATTCATAATTATTTAATTAATTCATAATCTTTCATTCATCTTGATTATTAAATAAATAACTCTTATTTAATGGGTCATTAATTGTCAAAGTCTTCTGATAATTAAACAAAGTCATCAATTTATTTAATTAATCCTTATCATTAATGTCCTCCTAATTATTAAATAAATATATTTAAAATATATTAATTTAATATATCACTAATCCCTAAATCCTCTTAATTAAATAGATTTGCTAATTTATTTAATTAATTAACTACTTCTTCTAAATTAAATAATTATTTTTAATTATTTAATTATGGCATGTGACACTTCTATATTTTTAAATAAAAATAAATTATTTAAAAATATCACATGGTTAACTGATTCTTCATTTAGTAATTAATTTCAAAAATCAATTACTTATTATCTCACAAAATCCTTATTTTGAATTAATTTAATTCAAAATGGAATTATTCCTCTACAAATCAAGTAATTTCTAAAATTACTAATTTTCTAAAATCTCATCCTCTTGTCTTTTGATTTTTACTAATTTCATCTCCACTGTCACATTCAGTCTTGATTTAATTCATTTAATTAAATCTTATTCACACGTGTGGGCATTTTGCCCTAACCCTAATTGAGAGTTTCTTTATTGAATCTTGACCTTTGATTCTAGGGCATTCCTCAATCTCTCATCTCGACCGTCCATTCAAGATTGCATTTTCTATAAAATGACAATCTTGATCTCATTTTCGAGATCGATCATTTAATTTATTATTATTTTGGTAGTTTCATTATTAGCATTCCCATATCACACATAGGAATATTTAATAATTTGCATAATAGAATTAACTATCTAGTTTGTATAGACTCATTTTATTAAATCCTTCAAAGGCATTTGCTTAAGGGCTAGGCACATATTAGTTTGCTCACACAAAGGCTGAGGGCATTCATTTTCAAAACAGCAAGCTTGAGGAGGTACAATGGAAGTAGTCATGGAGGAGAGAAATGGGTGAGACTGTTCTAGTCTCATTCCTTTTCTCATCATTTCTCTTTTGCATTCCATTGAATGATTATTTGTATTGCATGCATGTTCTAACAAAGATCTGTTTTGTAGGAAAATATATTTAGATCATTACATTGGTGAACCCGACAATCTAACATGTTTTTTTTGCAAGTTTCGTATGGCTTCAAATTTTACTTTGCAGGTATAGGTGCACGGAATGCCACAACTGTAGGCTCACGCAACGCAATTGCTCTGTCGAGCCGCATTTGCACTCGCAAACGACGCATTCACAACCATGCAACATATTTGCTAGCACCTAAACCACAAACAACATCTTGAGCCACATCCACTGAGCCGCATACGCCGAGTCACATCCGTCGAGCTGCATTTGACTGGTAAATTTCATTTTTTTGAATTGTAATCTGGATCTGACGCGACCGCAGCCAATCTTTTTTTTTTGAAGGGATTAAAATGAACCAACCCTAGGGTAGACATTTCATTTAAAATTTATCAATCCTAGGATAGGCAATTTAATTGGAAATTTATCAATCCTAGGATAGTCACCACATCTTCTATTATGTTTGGTTAAAATGAACCCCATGACTGTTGTGAAGCAATATCTTCACCTAGAGTAAATAAAATAAAATAATTTTTTTTGGGTTTAAAACTGAACAAATTTGTCTACTATGCTTGCTTGGGTAATAGGTATATGCTCTCCCCTTTACTGGGTGATCAAAAAACTAGACTTATCCATTTTCTTTATGCATTTTACTACTTTTATTAAAACCTTTAGAAGGCCTACCATAGTGGGAAAATGTACTCACCCTACGGGAACGACCTAAGTGGGAACAACCAAAGCTAGGTTTTCCAACCCACTATAATCAAAAGTGAATTTTGGGGAAACCCATATTCAACGGAAGTAGGAAAGATAACCATCCCCAAAATCTTTATTCTAAAGATTGGGAGGTCTCCTGAGGGAGTTTATCTTTCGCCACGCCGAACAAAAAATTTAACTAAGAACCATAGTGTAGAAGCTAGCCATGTCAATAACCAGACATTGTTTCAATCACAGTGCAATGGGAGGGAAGAATATCCCCCCAGGACACTCACCATATAATCACCACGGACTATTTGCTCAGGGGATTCAGTATCCACTTCTATCACTTTGAGTACGCACCTAGAAAAGACAAAAACACGGGCGCCCTCTAGGGGGTGACATGGCTGTGTGAGTTGACATGATTTTAAGATGTGGGTTGTCATTGTTATGATGACCCTTTGACTATTAAGAGTGAGTCTGCTTGAACATGCATTTAATATTTTAATTTATGTGTTTGCCAATTTTTTTAAATAGACTTCAACAAACTAAACATCAACAAATTTGGATCAAAAAAATTATCAAATCGGCCAAACTATTTTCTATTTTCCAGAATTTACTTCATGCAATGCAAAAGCTCTGTTAAACCGCAATCGCCATCTTTTGAGCCGCAATCGCTCTGACAAGTCGCATTTGAAACAAACTGAGTCATGCTCGCTCTGCTTAGCCACAATTGAAACACACTGAGTCACATTTTCTAGTGTCCCGCCGCATTTGTCATTTAAAGCCACAATTGCTTAGCACTCAGCCACATTTGATATGTCAAAACATAATTGCGCAGTCTTGGGCCGTATTTGATCTATCAAACCACAACTATTTATCACTGAGTTGCATTTTCCAGTCTCAAACCGCATTTGCCATATTGAGTCACATTTTCTAGTCCTAAATTGCAGTCAACTAGCATTCAAATAATTTGCCTGATAAAACACCGCATTTGAAATTAGGAATCGTAATTGCTTAATCCTGAGCCATATTTGTGCTCGCAAACTGCAATAGACTTGTTGAACTACATTTGCAATCCCAAATGCAACATTTTCCATTATGCCAAACACATATCAAAATATTGCAATGCATATGCTTTAGTGCAACACATTTTTTTCTTATAATGATGCATTTGATATTGCACCGCATCTGAAACCCCAAATGACACATTTGCCTGTCATTTGGAAAAATAGATTTCCTATAAAAAAAAAAACCAGAGGCCAAACTTTTGCAACCCAATTTTACTGGCATCTTTTCCAAGTAGTCTCTATTGGAAACTGGCAAAGCACTTGTCCAAGTTATCCATCTAGCTTGCAATCTGTCATCCTCATCTTCATAGGCAATTTCTAAAGTCCTCACTTTCACACCTTTGGGATAGGCAAACTTTCATTCCTTTGTCAAACCTTTTGTCTCAAAAATAAATTGTCATTGGACCAAGTGAAAACAAATTAATCCTACGTCATCATCCTTTGGTGAGCTACTTCCAACTCATAAGTCTAGTGTGGAAGTCTCACCTTGTCATTTTATCATCTTGTCATACAAATCAATCCTTTGACAATCCAAATCGAGACATTGGCCAGACTTTGAGTGGTTAGGAAACCTTTCCTAAAATTCATTTGAAATAAGGCATCTCCTTTTTCACTTTGCATTATCACTTTGCATAAGTCTTAGTCTCATTCCATCCACCATCATGTCTTCAATTTACTAGGACATGTATGCTAGTCTTAGTCTCATTCATGAGTAATGGACAAGCACAACTTGCTAGGGACTTCAAAATGCTATACCTCCAATGCAAGTCCAAATGCACCTCAACCTCTAGTCCTCCTTCAATCTATTCATCTTACTAACAATCCACAAGTCCTATTCCTCTATCTATCTACTATCAGGGGCCCCATAACATAGTCCATGGCACTGAGTCACAAAAAAAATCCAATAGTCATACCCACCCTAACTTTGACAAGGGAAATCATCCATCCACATCATATCCTAGTCTTCCATTCATGTCATATCCTAGTCCTCCATTCACATCATATACTATTCCTCCACCCATGTCATATCCTAGTCCTCCATCCACATCATATCCTTGCTAGGCGGTCATGTCCTATTTTGGCCCATCATCCCTCAACCAAGTCCAAAATTCCATGTCATATCCCAATCCATCATGCACCAATCCATTCCAAGACAATCCATCTTGTCATGAAAACATATCTATTCATGGTCTCGAAAGTCCCATCTCCTTGCATACACTTGAGGATACATGTCAAGAGGCAAGTCCAAAGCATAACATTATAACATCATCGTCATGTCAAGATCAAAGTAGATCATTCCGTGACTCCATCTTTACATCCATTCAAGAAGTCCTCCTGGAAAATCATGGAACACCAAATACACCTATCCTCACTCAATAGTCCATCCAAAACCATGTCATTTAGGAGGAACCTATCCTTGGTTAAGACCCTATTTCCAATCATGACATTCAAAATACACCCATCTTTGATCAAGACACTATCTTTGATCAAGAAGTCCACAATGATCCACTCCTTGACCTCTATGCCATTCACAATGAAATGCTTGAAGACGATCCCATTCAAACTTCAAGTATTGACACTCCCAAAGGTGAGACACTTGCCTCCATGGGACGCATAGATGATCTACCACTAGAACAAGAATATTCTAGCATGGACATATTTGCAAATGATCAAGCTATAGCTGAATTTAATGGGCTCTATGACAATGACCATGAAGATGGTTTTGACATAGACTTGGAAGCACCAAGAGAATCATCGGAATCCGATAGGTCACCTAATCAGACTGAAGATATTAATCAAAAACATGTGCAACATGTTAGTAAAGCTACAACATCCTATCAATTAGGATCATCTAAGTTTTTCAGAGCAGGCTTTCTTACAGAGGAAAAGATTTCAAGCATTAATCTCCCCAATAATGATGGGTTATCATCTTGCTTCCAAAGTAACAAGTATCCCATCGCCAACAAAATCTGTTAGAACATGCATTATCAATGCAAAGGATTAGGCCTACATGAGCAAGGAATTATTGAACCAGTACAAGTTTAGGCAAAGTACAGACACCAAGGCCTTGGCTACACCTTAGTCAGAAAATATAACAATGTTAGTGGTCCCTCCTCGATACTGGGGCAACTTTATCTAATACAAATGTCAAAATGGGTGTCATGAGTAGTCCTTTTCATAAGATTGTTGCCAATACCCCTTCTCTCCACACCCCAAACCATCATTCCATCATGAATAAACCTTCCTTTTGGAACCAACAAAAGTCTTACAAAATATAAAATCAAACGTTAAAGGCCATCAAATTAGACAAAAATTCAAGTGGACAAATGAAGCTAAAATGGATCCCAAAAGAAAATGGATCAAGTCAAGAATTAGGCAAAGAAAAGATGCAAAATTCAAAATTCAATCAAAATGTGGAGCCACAACACTAGAGGATTCCCACATAAAATACATGTCCACCTCCGTCAAAATGGCCATCAAGAAAGACATATGAAAATGTTGGTTCCAAACAACATCCTAACCCAACACCCAAAGTTTCGAGAGTAAAAACAGCTACATCCAAACATCCAACCAACTCGTCCATGTCCACCATCATCCATCATAATCCTACATCATCCTTAAAGTCCAAACATCCCATGTCAAAAATTCATCGCATCTTGGCAACGACTCTCTATCATAAGGACTCTCATGGCACTCTATCGCGATGTGTGTATTCTGATAAAGCCAACTCTAGTATCAACAAAGATCACAATGACATCAATCAGGTGTATGCAAGCGCTATCATCCTGACAAGGCAAATACTTCAAAAAGGTCACTATTGGCATGTCATGGCACCAGTCTCCCCATCGACATCGTCAAAGGCTTCAACATAGTCAGTGGTCATATAAAGCATCAAGGCTATCCGGCAAAAATGCAAAAACACAAAAAAAGGAAAAATGGAAAAAATCGTCCCTTGATGAAAACCTAGCAAATAGGTGTCTTGATGACACCAAAAAAATAAAAAAATATTAAAAATAGTAAAGAGAAAATTTTTGTCCAATGGTGAAAACTTGGCAAACAGGCGCTTTGGATAAGTACCATGATGAAAACCTGGCAAACATGCATCATGTGTAGAGTAAATCATCTATGTGGACCATTGCACTTGGGGGAAGGTCATCTCATCTCCCATTCCCTTCACACGAAATTTTCATCCATCCATCTTAGCCCTACCATGTCCATCCATTTTCCTACTTATTTTGATCTTGACAAAGACTAAGGCACAAACACAAATCAGGCTTTGGAAACCTTTTGACATGTCCATCCTTTGCTCATACACTAGTCACAAAGTATCATATTAGTACCTTCATAGCCTCCATTTCACTATGCAACATCGTCCTTGGAGACCATATGATATTTCTCCTAGTCCAAGCCATCCATGTCTCTTATCTTTTACCAAAGTCATCCATGGTCCTTTTATACATATCACCCATCTTGGTTTCCTTTGTCAATGGTCCTACATTCCTCTGTCATCCCATTTTAGTTCTCACCAAGTCATTTCAAATGCAACAATATGGCACCCTAGCACATTATCCAGAACATTCCTTGGCTTTGTCCCTGGCGCTACTGCAAACTTATATCCTCTTGTCATGTCAGTGTCATCTTCATGTTGTTTCAGGATGTGTCCTTCCCACGTCAAACAACGTTGTCATCGTCATCATCACCTATCTGTTGGTATTCAGCTTGACTAGTAGCAAAATCATGGTTGTCCTTGGATTCATGTGCATCAACATCATTGACATGCATTTGTCACAATTTTTGTAAAGCATCATAAAATCCTAAAAATTACAAAAAGTCCTGAAAAAAGTCATAAAAATTATAAAAAGTTTTAAAAAAAGACCTTAAAAGTTAGAAAGTGTCCTGAGAAAATACAAAAACATCCAAATCAATGTCAAAATCCCAAAAGCGGAGTCGAAGTCAATCTCTGTCTGGTCAGTCCAAATTGGTCCCATCAATCAATCTTTTTTCCAAGTCTGAACTACGTTGTCTCTGTGCATTTGCTACATAGGCAAGATTCATCTTTGAATCCCCGAGACATTAGGTCAGTCCTTTTAGGTTTGTCAAAATAAAATCATAAGTCAAACATGGCCATGTCAATCAAATAAGTCAGACAAAGTCACCCTTAGCACAAGGCAGTCATTCGAAATTTCAACGTCAAAATTGGTCAAAATCAGACAGCATAACCAAATCAATTACATAGTCAACATCAGTCAGCTTGCCAAGACATTGGTCAAAATATAAATCTCGTCACTTTTTGACCTTCTTCAAGATGTGTCCTTCTTGGATTTGGATCTTGTCAAAGTGTCATTTTCCTTTTCAGGATGTGTCCTTCCTAACCTCCGTCACCATCAAACCATTAGAACCACCAAAACTATCAAGCTTTCAAACAATTAATATTCGGCAAACCTTGGCAATGCAATTAAATGGTTGTTATTTTTTGGCTATTTTGTCTTATATTTTTATTGACTTGTCTTTTGGTCATGTTACTAGCTGCCTCAAGGATGTCCCATGGAGGATTTAGAGGTGCGATGACATCTCATGACCTATTTTGTTTTCTTTGACTGTTGTCTGTGGATTATCTTGACAAAAAGACTAGGGCAAATGGGCCTCTAGTACAAGTTAGGACATTCCTTGTCTGCAATTATCGGTCTTGCAAGTGGATGACCTTGCACACCTTGGTCTGTGTCATACCCTAGTGTTTGTTGTCCATTTGTGTCATTTTTACCGCCCAATGATGATTCGAGCAACATGTATTAGTACCTTGGCAAATATTGAAGGATTTTAACATGCATTTCATTTTCCGCACTAACTTGCATTCCCTTCTATCCTGACATTCATCTTTTTCTCTCTACCATTTCTTTGTCTTGTCATATTCTAGTCTTGTCATCAATTTTGAGAGCACACCCGTGTTCTTGGAACCCAACTATCCTCTTGAGGGGGCATACCGCTACCTCCTCATCATTCTTCCTCATACTATTCTACACTAGGGCATATTCTTGACTTGTTTTCTTTGCCATAACACGACAAGCTAGATTATGACAAAGAGGGGCAAATGTAGACACATAAAAACGACCAAGGCCCACAAGCAATATTTTATCAGCTTTTTCCCTAGCATAATTATGACATTTTAATTATGTTTCTAACCCACCTTCAACTATTAATTAAATAATTCATTATTATTTAATTAATTCATAATCTTTCATTCATCCTGATTATTAAATAAATAAATCTTATTTAATGGGTCACTAATTGTCAAAGTCTTCTAGTAATTAAATAAAGTCATCAATTTATTTAATTAATCTTTATCATTAACGTCCTCCTGATTATTAAATAAATATATTAATTTAATATATCACTGATCCCTAAATCCTCTTAATTAAATAGATTTGCTAATTTATTTAATTAATTAACTACTTCTTCTAAATTAAATAATTATTTTTAACTATTTAATTATGGCATGTGACACTTCTATATTTTTAAATAAAAACAAATCATTTAAAAATATCACATGGTTAACTGATTCTTTGTTTAGTAATTAATTTCAAAAATCAATTACTTATTATCTCACAAAATCCTTATTTTGAATTAATTTAATTCAAAAAGGAATTATTCCTCTACAAATCAAGTAATTTCTAAAATTACTGATTTTCTAAAATCTCATCCTCTTGTCTTTTGATTTTTACTTATTTCATCTCCACTGTCACATTCGGTCTTGATTTAATTCATTTAATTAAATCTTATTCACACATGTGGGCATTTTTCCCTAACCCTAATTGAGAGTTTCTTTATTGAATCCTGACCTTTGATTTTGGGGCATTCCTCAATCTCTCATCTTGACCGTCCATTCAAGATTACATTTTCTATAAAATGACAATCTTGATCTCATTTTCGAGATCGATCATTTAATTTATTATTATTTTGGTAGTTTCATTATTAGCATTCCCATATCACACATAAGAATATTTAATAATTTGCATAATAGAATTAACTTTCTAGTTTGTATAGATTCATTTTATTAAATCCTTCAAAGGCATTTGCTTAAGGGCTAGGCACATATTAGTTTGCTCACACAAAGGCTGAGGGCATTCATTTTCACAACAGCAAGCTTGAGGAGGTACAATGGAAGTAGTCATGGAGGAGAGAAATGGGTGAGACTGTTCTAGTCTCATTCCTTTTCTCATCATTTCTCCTTTGCATTCCATTGAATGATTATTTGTATTGTATGCATGTTCTAACAAAGATCTATTTTGTAGGTAAATATATTTGGATCATTACAGTGTCAAGGATTACATGTTGAATATTAGCTACCATGTACATGAAGCTACTGACATCCTTGTGAGAGTTTCAAACCCTAAAATATGACATAGACTGAAGAAATTCCTCTAAAAGTAGAATTGAAACATGTCAACTTGGAAGGGCTCCTTATCAGTGGGTTGAAATTGATCCTGTTTCCTCTCTTTCCTCTTCTCCTGAAGTTTCTCAATATTGAAACCCTAAAAGTTGCTTTTACTTTTTCATACTCCTTTAGTTTGTTCTCATCAATCATCTCTTTAGCATCAAGGTTCAAATTGAAAATTTCAATAATTCCTACTCGAGTAAGATCAATTATTTTTATACCAAAATGTATCCTTATGACCCAAACATTAGTCTCATATTTAGCTTCTATGACATTCATGAGATCATTGTAAAGGTATGCATTGGGAGCAACATGTTTTCCCATGTCTAATCTCCATCCATTGCATCTGGGGACCTTTCTATGTCTTTTCCCAAACCAATACTTGAATAGATTCCATCTAGTTGTTGGTAGTGTAGCAGCCTTAATAGCATATAATTTGGTCGACAATGCCATGCTCTCTTCTAGGACCTTGGAAAAAAAAATTACCATCAAATTTATTGTTTGTGGAACTCGGTAATTGGTCTAATATGTCATGGAAAAGGGCTCATTTTTTGGAATCAAAACTAGAGGGCTAGGCTCTTGGGGGTGCTATTGAAAGAAGTTATGAACTAGGGTTTATTATGATGCAACTAGGGTTTAAATTTGATGCAAAAAAGAAAATAAAATTTAAAATAGTTGGGATGGAAATTCACAAATGCCAAAACATAAAAGGTACCCTAGCTTGCAAATTGAAACACAAGACTAGAAACCACATGAAAATTTGATGAAAATTAAGCATAGAAAGAAATAATTTTGACTTATAGGTTTTTGAAACTTAAAAACTCTAATTCTAGATGTGAAGAGCTTGAGAAACGCTACAATTGATCTCAGGATTCTTTAAAATACTTTTGTGAATCAAATTATGCTTTCATTATGGAAAGAAAACCCTTTAATTTAGTAGTTGAACATCACATCCACCATTATTGTTTGCTCACATGAACCAGAACAAATCTATCAACTCAATTTGCAATTTTGAATTACAACCATTGATCTTGTGATGAGCTGGCTTGATGGATGGTTCAGATAGAATCACACAAGTTTGAATATTTGACTTCTTTTGACTTTGAGATCGACTAATATGATTCTACCATGTGGAATCCCTACTTTTCTATCAATATAGGCTCCACCACACCTTAAGAGCCTTGATAGTGTCCACGTGTGCACCATTTAACCCCTAGGCTTATGCACGTACTTAGGAATTTTTTTGGCATGTGCTTATTATTTTTCTAGATGAACGGTTGTGATTAAAACATCTTGATTTCCTGTTAACCATGTGAACCATAGGTATTTTAGTAGCAAAAATTTAACTACCCCTAAAGTCGCTTTGAAATATTTAATGAAATACTCCATCTCTTCAATAGTCCTTCAAATGTCTCAAATGAAACCATGTGGTAGCCACTTGTTGTCCTGCATGGAATCAAAAATTTCATTAAGATCCCCCGCGGGCTAGCAGGGAATGGTTTAGATTTAATCATTAGAAGCAATATGAGCTCCTAGATCTTGGACCTGCCATCACCATTTCCATAGAATATTTCAAGGCCCAAAAAAGAATGGAACATGTGGCACATGCTCGCTATCTCTTGTAATATTTTCTAAGATTATTTTAATGATGCGAGCTAGTGGGGCAATGGTCAAGATTAAATCTATTGGGCCAAGAAAATTCTTCAAGTACTTTTTACTATGCATGCTTCAAGTTACAACATAAATGAGGACATCCCTAGGTCAATGCATAACTCAAAGACTTAATATTTTGGACCCTAAAAATAAAACATAGTATGAAGGCATTAATATTTTTACCTACAGATTATTAAACTTAGGAAAATATCAAAAGGCACATTCAACTAAATTTTACTAGGAAGAAAGGTTCCAACCTATCAATAATGTCAATGGCATAAGTTATAACTTAAGGAATGAGGAAATAATGAATGCATGATAATGAAAAATTAAAATAAAGTTAGAGCCTTTGCATAATTAGGGTTTTAGGAGGCTTTTAGCCCTAATATTGAACCCTAACAGATGGAAAATGGAACTCTAACCCTCATGCAACCAATGGATGACCAAAATTTTGAAATATGATCATAGAAATAGTAAAAAAATTAAAATTACTATCATGGGTACCCCTAATAAATCTGCTCCCATAAAAAAATGCCCCTCATAGAAAAATATTAATACACTTGTAGTACCTATTTCTTTTTAATGTCAACCTTTCTATTTTTTTTTTTCAATCTATGTGCATAGGCATCCGTATGGCCCCTATGCAAAATTTCTTTGGCTCAAAATATCCTAACAAGAAATATATAAAAATCTATAGTCAAAATTCATCGAATAGGCCTCTTGAATCTAATGGTGAGGCCCTTTTCATGCCAAAATGCACCTAAAAATCACCCATCTTCAAAAATTGCAATAAAATCAATCAAGAAAATAGATTTGAATCTTGTAACCCTTGTTGAATACAAACTTTGATACCATGTTAGAATTGTGAAAATCACAAGCCACAAGATCAAACAACAAACAAGGACACCTTCTAATGAGAAGTAAATAGGTTTGATACTGATTGTTGGGAAATTCAATCTATATCCAAAAATGACTTCAATGGATGAGATACAAGGCTTGGACTACAATGACATGAAAATCTAAAACTTATATGTAAATCTAAAAATTATGTTTCCTTAACATGGAAATACCATGATTAGATCCATCTTCTTTATGATGCCAAAAACCAACCAACATAACATACTTATAAACACTACCTTATGTGAACTTATTATAAAAAATAAATAAAGAATATCATCACCATAAGATATCAACAATGAGGAACAAGTTAGGAACAAAAGATCATCACATAACATAGGATTTACGTGGAGAAGCCCTTGTGGGAAAAAAAACCACCAAGAAGAGAGACCAACTATACATTATCATCAATTAAGTGAGATTACAATACAACCAATTCCATTCTCCTCTTTTCCTCCAACATGGAAGCACTTGTGTACCTATGAAAAACATCATTGTTCCTCCACTGATCGTTATTCCTCTAGAGTAACACTACATTCAATTATTACTCTCTTATTCTACATCCAAGAGGCTAATTTTATAGACATGTGAAGGCATCTAATACACCAAAAAATTTCCCCTAATATGGCCCTTCATTACAAATGTCCCCAACCTTTGGATTACCTCCATGGAATGAAAAAGGACATTAGTTTTGGATCTAATACTTACCCTCCAACTTGGGTACCCAAACTTGAGAAGATATTAACATTACATTAAATGTAATAAATGATGGAAAACCAAGTGACACATGTTGCCTCTTTCCAAGCACCCACTTGGAAAAACCTAAGAGTCAATTATTTATCATTTCCTTTATTTTTTATTATCTCATTTTAGTCATCCATATGCGGGGAAAACAATATTAAATATTTATGTCCAAGCCCCACCTTTAATATTATGACTATATTACAAACAATGGTGAGAATTAATATTATAAAATATTTTCCCAATACACCCTAAATTCGTAGAGATACTTTCCAAGGATATTTAAACCATGACATATAACATAGGTTTTACGAGGTGGATGGCACCGAATCCTAATATTCTCCCACTTGAAATCAACATTGTATTTATACACCCATATGAATAAGAAACAAGGTAAAAATATCCCTTAGCCAAAAATGTAACATCAAAATCTTCACCATGCTCTCATGGTCCAATAAGATACTTTCAAAATAAACTATGATAATACACCATCAAGAAAGAAACTCCTTCACATCCACCAACATGTTACCTATGGAAGAAAAAAGGAATATGCCAAGGTGAAACATATCAACATTTGTGTCGAAAATTGCACCAATATTTATATGAACACAAGCATCAAATTAAAATGATCATAAAGTCTCTAAGTATTCCCCTTCCTCAAACCACCTAAAACAACAACCATAATAAATTGTAACTCATCCAAGATAACAATACCTCTAACCAAGGTATAGCAAACATAGATAAAACTTCATGCCATCAACATACCAACCCAAAAATTGTAATCAAGTCTTTCTATATCCATCCTCCTATCTAAAAGAAACGTAAATATGAATAAATGAACATAAAAAAGGCCTAATAACAAGTCTATATAAACATTGAAACAATCTCATGGATATAGATAGTCCACATTTGAGTCATGCCACTACAATTAAATACATGATCATCCCATACAACTGCATAACTTATAGATCCATATCCAATAAAACATGAAAACTCATTATCACATCAATAACCAACATACCAAGATATCATACAGGATAACCAGACATATATCCATAAAATCCCACTTCATGAGTAATGTCAAATCTGAAAATAGATCAAGGCAAATGAATTATATCTATAGTACTTCACATGGATGACGTGGCTAACTCCTATATTACTTAGTGTTAAGGAAACATACAGTGATATGCAAATCCTTTAAAAAAATATGTTGCAGTACCTCTCTCACCATTAGTCTCCATAGCTCTCTCAATTTCTTCACACTCAACCATATGAAACCAAACATCATGACCAAAGTGATAACATGCAAATCAAACCATATCATTGTTCCATACTAACATGTACCAAGTTGTGTAATGTAAGATCTCCTTCACTATTCCCAAACAAGAAGGATATCAACATCTAACATTCAAATCAAATGAAAACATAGTAGCAATAAATGTAAACCTCTCAAACAAAATTTAGATTTGTAGACACTTAAAATCTTCTTGATCGATATTGCACATTTGAATTTGATTATTAACACCATTTTTGTCCTAATTCACCTCTTTTGACCATTTAATTTAATAATGATAATTATTTAATCAAATTTATCATTTTCTTCTATTAATCAAATAATTGACATTATTAAGTTAATCCATCCCATTCATACTAATTTTCATCCTATTTGATTAGATAATGTGAATTATTTAATGAAATTACTTCAGTCCTCTCATTTGATTAAATAATCTTAATTATTTGATTGAATTTAATTAATTCCCCTTTTAATTAAATCCCTAAATTTCATCCATCATGCATAGTTAAATAGTGTTTTAATTATTTAATTAACTAATTTCTTTCATCCCTCCAATTTCTCCCACTTGCAAAGGAATATACCCATGGAATATTCCTCCATTTCAATTCCCTCCTAAATGGAAATATCTAAAATCCATGATTTTTCAGATGCTCCACTATTGCCCCAATGGAAGGAATTATGTTGGTATACTACCTCCTTAAGAGATCAAGTTAAAATTTGATTTTTAGGTCGAGATTGCAACAAAGATTCAACATAGGTTCAACTATATGAAATTAGCTCCAAGATGTGAAAATAGGATTGAGACACTAAAAACACCTCAAAATAGGTTGCATAGCTCAAAAACTGATTAAAAAGATTAAAAATCCCATTTCTACCCTCTAATTAGATCATTTCCACCCTCTAATCAAGTCAAAAACCTGGTTTTAGGCTTAAATAGGAGTTGAGGGGTAACTTTCAATTCATTTGCACACTTCACTTTAGAGAATTTCTATTGATTTTTCTATAACACCTCAATGCTATGGTTGATCCCATGCTCCCCCAACACCTTATAGATAGGTTTTGATAGTTCTAGCGGTCAACCAATGTAGGACCCCCACTACACACTTAGAAACCTTTTTCATTTCCGTAGTTTTTTCACTTTAATTTTGAGTTCAATTAGGCTAGACAATTGTGTCACAATATTATGACACCTTTTTCATGGTCGAAAATGTAATTGCACTATTCTGATGCATTTGTAAAAATGTTATGCTAATGCCAATTTAGGTCTAGGGACATAATTTCAAAATAGAGGTGCTACTGTAAAATTCGCACACAATAGGGTTTGTTTCTTTAGCAACATAATTATAGAATTGTAACACACCTATAAAATAGGATTGCAAGGTGGGAGTTTTCCCTAGTGACACATTTGAATACCTCCATGCAATTGAATATAGCAATTCAATTGTCAAATTGTTATGTAGCTATAAATTACAAGATTAGTGCAATTGTAAAATAGGTGTGTGATTGTAGATTTAGAGTTTCACACTCATAATTTTATCTTTCTTTATAAATTTTGACATTATTTACTTCATGCATATAGGAGACCATTCCACCACTCATGTCCCATGAGCACAAACCCAACATTCTTTCTTTCATTTTCCATTTTGGTGATGACAAGAACTTCTTTCTTGGTATGATCAGCTTGGGATTTGTAGTGCACATGTTAGAGATTAGGATACATCTAGCAATGGTGGCTCCATTGGTAAAGTGTTGTCACATTGAGACATCTTCATTTCATCTTCCCATCAGCAAGGCCACAATCACGCTAGAGGATGTGTGGTTTATTTTGTGAGTTCCTATTCATTGGGAGTAGCCCATATATGACACCAACTTCGAGATGGATTCTATCTATGCTGTTTTCACCATAGATACCTCCTTGGTGGATAAACATTAGATCAGCCTATACTATTACAAAGGATAGGTTCCAATTCTCACATTAGTTATAGGAGAATTAATTAGGGAAGTACTGGTGCCAGACAGATGAGGAAATAATTCATCTTTTGTTGGGGACTTTCTTGGGAAGGTATGGTGCATATGATGAATCTCTATGCTCTAGGCCCTATCATTCTTTCTTCATTATACCATGATATGCACCAAGTCATCTATATGTGAGGAAAGAGTCTATCAGCAAATGTCATAGCGCTTCATATCTGGGCTTGGGAGCACATTTTTGTGCTTAAACTAATTATTACTCTAGCAGATATTGATGTAGATCAACCATTGGTCTACATATATAAATCCATTACAACCCTCTAGAACATAGGCACTATTGCTACATCATACTAGAGATGAGTGATTGATAATATGAATATAATCAGATGGAGACCCTAGGTACAGGCATACCCATGGTATGATGATCAAGACAAATTTTTTATTTTCCCATCAGACCCAGTATATGATAGGTTGAGTGATCACATGGTAGAGATATACTTAATTGATTGAGTGGCTCAATAGTTTGGAAAGGTATGAGATGTAGTCCCTCCTACGTATAGAGCCATATATTCCTACACAACTAAAGAGATAGTTTGGGGGAAGAAAAAATTTCCCTAGGTCCTTTCCATCCTTTTTGTGGAAAACACTCTAGGTGCTCCATTTCAAAGGCCTCTTAACACAATCTCTTTCCTATTGGCTTGGAACTTGAACTCCATGGTTTGGTGGTTTGTATAGTATCCTCCAGTAGAATGCAATGATTGAACACCCAATATAACATCATTTTCCCATATTCAAACAACATTAAAGTCATCACAAACCTCATAGTCATTCAAGTTTATTTTGAGATGTTGAACCATTTGAGTGAATGGTATAGTAAAACCATCGACAATAGTAACATTGAAACCTTCAAATTATTTTTTCTTCAACTCTCTCCTTGACACATAACCCTCACCTATAAATTTATGTGTTGCACCTCTATCTATGAGAATTATTGTCCTTTGTCTAGCTATAACTCCCTGAACTCTGAAATTATGATACCTAGGTGCTCTTGATAGGGCTCCTATAGTACCTCCCTTACTATTTTAGTTTTCTTCCTCTCACTCTGCCATCTCTTTGGAGTCTTGGAAATCCTCATTATCATTTGTATCTAAATCTAAAATCACCTCAATAAAATGCACTTGTCTTTTTTCCAGATATCTATGCTCCTTAAACCACGGTTCCCTATAGGTAAAACAAAGCTTCTTTCTTCGAAGTTCAGATTTTGTCACAGCATCCAACCTCTTTCTTACTGAGTTTTGAGCATTCTTTTTTGGGGGAATTGTGGGGGTCTTTTTTTGAAAATTTCTTTTGTTTTTCCATGAATTTTCAGGTTTAGTTTTATGAACACTCACTTTCTCGGGCATGGAGACTTCAAGCTACAAACTTCTTTTTATTGCTTCCTACAAGGTGATGAGCGAGAAATCCTTAACAATTCCCTTAACATGTTCTTCAAGACCTTCCAAGAAAAGGTATATGATCCTTTTTTGGACATATCTAGTACTATAACAACAACCTTTTGAAATTTTTCAACATGCTCATCTATGGAATTTGTTTGTTTCAAACTGGACAATTCCTTAAAATAATCCTCTTCATGTTTAAGCTCAAATCTATCATCAATTTGTGACTGAAATCATTAGAAGAAGTTACCTTATCAAACCTTGAGTAGTCATTCCATGGTACCACCAATCATAGGAAAGTCCCTCCAGGTGCCAGGTTGCATATTGTATGGAATCTTGTTCCCTCATTGGATTGAGTGTTAAATAGGTCTATAGTTTTTGTAACCATGCTCTAGCTGAGATTTTATCAGTTTCATCAAAGGTAAGGGCTGAAAGTTTATTGATTTTTCTTTCATGTTCTTCTCCACTATAATCACAGTGGTGCTTATAACCCCTTAGTGCGATCACACTTTTCATTTGAGAACATAGTCATTGTAGGAGACTACACTTTTAAACCCTTTATCCTAATTCTCATAGGAAACTCTAATTACTACGAGCTCTTTGGCCAACTCCTCCATGGGATTAGGGGTTGTGTTAGTTGCTAGAGAATTACCTTTAGTAAATTCATATCTAGGTTCCTACAAAATACGGATTGATATTTACAAGAGTGAAGTGGCACTATCAGTTAAGTTTGTTTAGTTCAACTATGGTTTAGTTATCTTCAGTTGCATGCAGTTGACTTGAGTTGCATGCTAGTTGCATACAAGTTGCATGTAGTTATTATGATTTGTATACTAGTTGACTTGACTAATGACTTCAATTTCATGACAAATAATAGGTTGATACTTTCAGTTAAGTGGGGATGATCAAGCATGCATATTGTTTGCATAGATTGATGGAGAGATGTTTCACTTAACTTAGATTGAATTGGACCCACCTTGGGCACCCAAGTTGGCATCCTTCAGTTACCACCTTTTTCATGACAAGATATTTACAAGGATTTGTTAAGTAGGGCCCATTCTTGGGTGCCAAATTTGAGGTGAAGCTTCCAAGATATCTTGAAACCAAAGTTCAGTTTGGGGTGCTTAAATTGAGGAGACTTTCATTTAGACTTCTATTTAGGAGGTGGAACTCTACTTAGCAAATCTAGGTGTAGGTTTTTGAGAGAAGCTTTAATTCTTTGAAATTGTCAACTCTTAGGATTTTCCAATGCTCAGTATTATCTAAATATTTCAGCAAGTGCACAAGAGTTTCATATGATTTTATCGTAGGTTGTGAAGAAGTATTGTTGAAGAAAAAGGAAGCATATCAATAAAGGATTGATATAGTGTTATTGTAACTCCTCCAGAACAAATATTGCTTGTATTACTTAACCTTATAATAAGATTACAATAACACTATATCAATCCTTTATTGATATGATTCCTTTTTCTTCAACAATGCTTCTTCACAACCTGTGATAAAATCATATTAAACTCTTATACACTTGCTACAATATATATACAATAATGATAATTGTAAACTCCTAAGAGCTGACAATTACAAAGCATTAAAGCTTCTCTCAAAAACCTATGCCTAGATTTTCCAAGTAGAGTTCCACCTCCTAAACAAAATTGAAAACCAAAGTCTCCTCACTTTAGGAAGCCTAAAGTGAACACTTAACTAAACTCTGGTCTCAAAGATATCTTGGAAGCTTCACCTCAAATTTGGCATGCAAGAATGGGCCCCACTTAATAGAGGCTTGTAAATATCTTCCCATGCAAAAGGTGTTAACTGAAAGATGCCAAATTCAGCGCCCAAGGTGGGTCCAAATCAATCTGAATTAATTGAGAATTGATTTTGAGGATTTTGTATTGCTCTGTTGTGATTCAAAAGAGCTACCCTTGACATTAGGTGTTGTTGGATTTTTTATTTTCTTAGCCAATAACCTCATCATCTCTCTTGTCTTAGCAAAACTATCAATGGTTAATTTTTGACTCCTTTGTAGTTCTTGGAGAAATTTCTTATGCATTTCATCTACATCATCCATTGTGTTGCTTTTTTTTTACTGAAACTAGGTTTATCTTCTATCTACCCATGGAATTGCCAATTCCAATCAAGGGAAAATCAAAGGACCTAGACCAACTGATAAGGATTTTAAGGACCTCCTACACTATGGGCTCTAAAAGACGTGAGAGGGTGATCCCTTAATGTTTTTATAACCTCTGCACCATAATTATAAACAACATTAACAATAACAGATAATCTCACCCAATAGCTCAACATAATGGGATAAAACTAAATATAATTGGTTGTTCATCAATAATTATCTACCATTTGGAGTGTGAGATAATCACAACAATACTTTAAAGTAAAATATATTCATTAATTTTCAATTTGTAGCAAGCTCTGGATGAACACAAATAAATACTAAACAACAAAGAACAAATGCAACCTAGATCAGTGCCTTATTTCCATTAGAGGAGTCACCTAAGGGTTTACAACAGATTCAACCCATAGAATATAAGATCTGTGATAATATTGCATTACAATATCACCAATATGTAACCCTAACTCAATACTACTTATCAGATCCTTATACAAAATGTATTAACCTACAATCTCATTTAATAATTTTAATTAACTCCTTGAATCAAAGCTAAAATAAGAATTTCACACACCACAACAGTGAGATGAAAAAAATAACCCTTGATCACTTTGTTCAAAATTTAAAATACACTTGTATAAAATGAGAGACATGAGCTTGAATTTATCATTCTAATTCAACTGTTAGGACTATTATACAACATTAAATCTCCATGAATTCAAAACCTATAACCAAAATGACTTAGAACCTAATTGGCATTTCCTCTATAAATATCAGACTTTACAATTTCTTAGTAACTTCACCTAGACTCAACCAAAATTTCTCACTTGCTAACAAGTACTTCTAGCCTTGGAATCCTTCTTATGAAAATGAAGGAGAAAACAAGAATCAGGCCATAAAGTACACATGTCACCGACTCATTTGACCACTTTATGACATCTCAAAATTCAGTTACAATAGATATTTCCCCTTGGATAATCTTCTTATTTTCTTCCATCTTTCTCGTTGAGGATGATTTGATGTAGATGAGAATATTCAAAAGCATGCGCACTTAAATCACCACCATAAAATAAAACTTGAAATTATTATGACTCCAATAATTAGTTAACTAATTGTTAGCAGTTTACTCTTGCTCAAAATCTTCCTCAGTTAAATATGTATCCACCAATAGCTTGTATTCCTCATCACTCGACCAATTTAAGTAGATTACTTCATCTACCTTGGCTTTGTAAGGTGTATATTTAACTGCTACGTGGTTTTCCTCATTTCCAAAAGACTCAAAAAATGAACTAGTGCTGATGATTTTGTCCATGCAAATCTCTAATAAATATGAATCCAACTCATCACATATTGAATCAATTTGGGTATTAATGACCCTACGAGCCTGATCCTTCCATTGTTGAAGAGATATAATATTACTTTTGTCATCAATTAATTTAGGCAATAGTGTATCATTCCATTCATCAAAAAAATTCACCAATTCCCTTATCTTCCTACTCAAATATTGTGGTAAGGCATGAAAACCTTGTAGGGATTTAACCAATATTGAGTAGGTCTCAATGAGTGTGGCCTATTATTAACATTAAATCTTGAGGCTTTATACAGTATATCCAAATCATTAGCCCTAGGGATCTATTTCTCAATCAATGGTATTGCTACTTTTTGATCCGTGTCAAAATTATTTATTGCACCTAACAATAAAGAGTGGCCTCAATGAGTGTGGCATGTTATTAACATTAAACCTTGAGGCTTTATACATTATATGCAAATCATTGGCCCTAGGGATCTATTTCTCAATCAATGGTATTGCTACTTTTTGATCCCTATCAAAATTCTTTATTGCACCTAACAATAAAGAGTAAGAAGAATGTATAATTGGCAATCTATTATCAACCTTTTCATTTAAATTTTGTAAAACTGTGGTGACAATTTCCTTTTTCCTTAGAGCTGCCCTTTCCTCATTAGTCTTCAAAGAATCCTCTAGCTCTATGATTTTTTGCATTAATTGATTCTTTGTTGGATCAATAGAGTATGCTAGCTCCTCCTCAATTGGATATAATGTGGGACTAAGGGCAGGATTCTCAATGGGAAGCCCTAGTGTGGAGACAATGTGGGTAGTAGGAAGGGATCACCTTGATGTAGATGATAATGATTGAACTATAGGTGCACTTGGTGCTACCTCTATCTCCTTGTGCTTCAACTTTTCCACCTTTGTTTGCAGCTCAATATTGCTTTGCTGAAAATTATTATATTACCCAATCATAAAATTGCGTTTATCCATATAATTCCTTTTTTTAACTTCTTCTCTTTCGGCTATATTTTGTGCTAGCTTGGCCACATCCATAGTCAAACCTGTAGCCTCCACTATTGAATTTCAAAAACTCTTTTTATTATTAACCCTCCCCTATAATTAGGGTTAATATATGTTATGCCTGGATTTCTTCCTCCCAAGGCCAAACCCCATATTGCCAAGGTCTCATACTCCTCACTGAAGGTAGAGCCTTGCAATGTTGAGCTGACTTCTTTGTTTGAATTATAGAGGGGATGATTGGATTTCAAAACAACATCAAAGGCCATTGGATGAGAAATATCCCATTCAGGTACAATCAAGACACCAGCTTGATCAACCAGTTTTCTCCCTTTTTCTAGAGTGATTTTCTTAAATTCACTCATCATTTCAGCCTTCACTTCATCATCATTTTTCTCATCTAACCTGTTTGGTCTCTGAAATATTCTTTGCTTTCATTTTTCTTGGTACTCTCCCAGTTTCACCCTTCATATAGGTTGCAAGAACATTGGTGTTTTCACAAAAGTATCATCATTTAAGAATTAGTTATAAGCCTCCATTCTTGCATCTTGTCACACTTCTCCCTCATGTCTAGGTCTGACAAGACCAATTCAGCTAGTCATGGAGGGGATGGCATGCCTATGTGTAGGTCTTGGTATGTAACAATAATTTCATCCTTAGACCCCACTAGGACTACTCAATTATTTTCCCTTTGGGAGCTGGCAATGATGGTGGTGGTGAGGAACTGCTTGTTGGTGATGACTCAAGATCAATTATCTTTATGGTTCCTGGTGGCTTGAGATGTGATCTTGGTGGATTTTCCTACTCCATTATACTTTTTAATTTTCTATCATTCTCTTCTTCTTCATCACTATCATCCCTTACCCTCCTATAGATGAGTCTATCTTTTGGAGGTTGATAAGTTTTCATTTCTTCCAATGGCCTCGTAACTTGTTCTTGTTTACCAAAATCCAACTCTAGATTGATTTATTTTGTCATTAACATTTCCATGATTTCCTTGAATTTTTCCATCAAAAAATAAATATTCTTATGGAAAGGGGTGAATTCCATCAATGGATCATATTTTGGATCCATTTTGTGTACGATAGCCAATAAATTGTCATAGGAAACCCATTTTTTCTTATTTAGTTCTTGCCTATTTAAATAAAAATCATTCCTAATCAAGTCTTCAAGAAAATTGAACTCATGAACAAATATTGCTCCTTTTATTCTTTGTCTGAAAAAAATGAAGAATCCTTCAAGGTCACACTACATCCTAGAACTGAAACTTAAACTGTATGCTTGAAAGAATTTCCCAAATTGTACCCATCCTCTCTTTGTAATAAAAAACCGAGAAATTACTATGTAATATGGATAGAAATTCCCTTTGCCTCTTCCAATGAGATTGTCCTCATGAATGGAAACAATCTTCCATATAACCTCAACAAATCCAATCCTTGGTGGCACATTGTAAGGAAGGATGTGTGGAGTCCCTTGAAATCATAACACTCTCAAAACAATGTTGAATAGATATGGGATGATATCTCCCTAGTTGTGGCAGATCCTCAAATCAGGTCTCCTCTCCTTGGGCCTAACAAAATCATGTAACTCCATAGGAATCCTGGGTGGATTTACTATCAACATTTCTCTTAATCTTGATGCAAAACAGTTATCAAACTGTACATAATTAACACTTTCTCTGTTATATGAAAGGTTGGCAGTCCAAATTTGTACTGGAAACTTTTCTTCATTGTCAAACGTATTCAGTTTCATCTTTTTAGAGAAGAAATCCGCATTCTTGAACAAGAACATATGCATGATCATGAAATACCAGTAGAAAGGTGTGCTCGTATCATTACTTTTAGCTTGACCAACCCTTTGTGTATTCTCTCGACCAGGAAAAGAGAAAAATTATAAACTACAAAGAAATTTGGATGTTGTATTTGCACCCCCATGAACATGAATGCTATTGGCATGATAGTGTTAGGGGTAAATCCCAATATTTCACATAGTGAGTAAAAGGTAGCCTAAAAGTGTTTGGCAAAAATATCTAGTTTGAAAGGCTCTCTATAATTAGGGCTAATATGAATTCTTGAATCTCCTACCATTTCCAAATGAGATGGGATCATATTAAATCTAAAGAAATGCTTACCTTTCTCATATTCTTGCTTCATCTTTTAAAGCTCAATAGGAACTACGAAATCACTAGGTTAATAAAAAACAAAAACTTGTTGAAATTATTCTATGTTAATTCTTATTAAAACCCTTCCATCATTATCCCTAACCACCCATGTGATATGATCATACCTTGTAGCTAGTGCCTTGAGAAAATCCACATCTAGGACTACATTGGGTACCACCAATTTTCCCATATCATAAACCCAACCATTTAAGAATGGGTGGGGGAAATTACTTTTCAGAAACCATAGTCAGAACATCTCCAAACCCTTCATCAACACTTTAGCATCAACTATATTGAAGTAATTATATACTAACCCCTCTCCAAGGTTTTTTCCTTGAATTAGGGCCTTCCATTTTCTTTTTTCAGTTGTCGACAATCGTAATTGGTCCAAGAAGTCATCATATAGGTTCCTTTTCAAATTATCAATTTGGTTGTAGTTTTTCTTTTATGGCACCATCCTGGACAAACTAGGGTCTACTTGAATTACAAATTTTAGAACAAACTAGGGCTTTTCAAGGTTGAAAAATTACAAACACGTAATTTGTAATTTCAAATAAATTTCAACCTCACTTACAACCCTAACACTATTTCTAATAATTTCCCAACAATCACACTACAAATTCTCCAAAATTTAGGCTAAAATTTCACTAAGAAATGCAAAATTTAACTTACGACTTTTTACTCGTATAACAATAATTATTGACTGCAATAGATCATGATTTCGGCTCCAATTATACTAGAAACAGATTTGAATCTTAACTATTGATATCCATATATGGTGGATCATTGAATGACTATGATTTAGTCAATTTGACATTGAATTCCATCATAGCAAATGGGCCACCACCTATTACGTCGTCAAAGAAATACACTTATCAACATTCCCTAGATATCACGATCATTAACCATATTGCAACTCTTGATCACATGATAGCAGGCAACTGTAGATCTCGATCTTCAATGAACTTGCTTGTTCGGACAGTTGACAAATTTGACCTTAAATGTTGAGCACCTTTTCTGTTGAGATTAAAACATTTCCACCAATTTTAAGCATGTGCATTTTAGACCTGCTTTAGTAGCTCACTAGTTAATATATTAAGGCTGACTTAATATATTAAAACATTCATAATGCTCTTTTGGCTTCTCCAAATGTGACAGATGGCGCCTTTATGTGACATCATGATCATTCAATACTCTATGGTGATGTCATCATGGGATGGTGGGGAGCAACTGATATTTTAATTCCTTATCATCAACAACCACTATAATTAACCTTTCTTCAAAATATAAACCAATTATTAAAATAAAGGGGACATGACAAGGTTGATGGTAAACAATGACATAAAGTTATTTTGAAGTCCCCCTAAAAGGGTAATGATCAAATAAAAAAAATCTAGGGTGTTTGATATGAAATTAGGGATTTTTATATGAATACTTGGAAATAATCAGAGAACCCTAACCCTAGATCTTTCTAAAACCATTTTAGAGAAAATTCACCATGGAGAACAAGAAAAATATGCAAGATCAAATGAAATTTGTAGGGAAGATTACTAAATTTCTATCAGTGGCTCCAGTTGGGGAAGTTTATTCCACTAGAATGAAGCACGAATTCAAAAACTTAGGCTGAGCAGACCAATTACAGAGACAACCAAAAAGATGATTTTCCGAACAAAAAAAACCAACAAGAAGGAAACCTATCACTAACTATATACAAACTTAAACTTTTTCTCATGGAAAAAACATACTTCAAGTGAAGTATGGCTCCAAGAATTGTCCATGAAATGGTAGTTCAAGAATATCTATTGTCATCTATTGGAGGAAGTATGAATTATCACCCCACTTACCATTGATCAGAAATTGACCCAACCAAATTGCATCAAATTTTCCATGATTTCCCTTATCTTCTAATTTGGTATTCCACATCAGGACCAAATCTCCAATTCGGAAGCTCCTTGCAGTTTCCCTTTTATCATACAAATTCTTTACTTGTAATTGAATTTTTTCATTTTTTGTTTGAGATTCCCTCCTGGTTTCATCCAACTCTATGAGAGCTTCTAATCTCAGTTGCATTTCATCATCAATGTTATTGTCATATGCTTGGACAAACTTGTACATCTACATCAAATTATTTTGGGGAAACCTTGTATTTATCCCATAGACCAAGTCAAATGGGGCATAGCCTATTGCTTTCTTCATAGTCACCCTATCTGCCCAGACTACTAATTTCAACTTAGAATCCCATGCTTTCTTATTTTTTTCCGGGATTCTCTTTATGATTTTCATCAAACTTTTATTGCTTGATTTTGCTTGTCCATTTCCTTGTGGATGATATGGTGATGAGTAGGAGATTTGGATTCCATGTTTCTCATAAAAGTCTATGTATTCCTCAGATCTAAAACACATTGCATTATCCAAAACAATACTTTCTAGACATCCAAATCTAGTCAATATGTTACTCATTAGGAAATCAATTACTACTTTATTAGTTGCTTTCTTTGCTGGGATTGCTTCCACCCACTTGGTAAAAAATCAGTGGCTACCAATATCCATGAGTGGCCTCCACTAGATTTGCATGCTATTTCTCCTATGAAATCCATACCCCACTATTGAAATTGAGATTCCACAATAACTACTCTTAAAGGCAAGTTACCAGAAAACTTTAACTTACTAGAGAAAGGTTTATAGGCATCACATTTCTTTACCAATTTATGTGCAGCTCGAAAAACTATAGGCCACCAAAATCCAACCCTCAGTATCTTATGTGCAATTGGTCTGGCCATGTAGTGCCCTCCAAAAATTCCACTGTGCATCTCAATCAGAAGTTCATGTGATTGGTTTTGATCTACACATTTTAGCATGACACCTTCCACATTTCTCCACCAAAGCTCACCATCTACAATAAAATATTTGATAGCATTAAGTTTTAATTTTCTCTTCTTATTATCCCTTAAGTTTTCAAGATACTTCATCTTTTGCAAATAATAAATCACACCTTTATACCATTCATAGTGTTCCATATCACATATGTGTGATCTATTCTCCTCTTCTTGCACATTTATTTGATTTGCCTTCAAGTTTCTTTGGGCCATAATCTTGGCTAATCCCTCCCCTCTTACCAATTTAGTAATTTGAATATCAATGTTAAATTATTGAATCCTATTGATCCATCTACACCATTTTCTTCATACTTCCTATTGTGTGAAAATATCTTTAACAATTGAACTAGGTACATATGCAACCATAATAGATCCCATAAAATAAGGCTTGAAATATTTGACTCCCTTTACCAACACATATGCCTGTTTCTCATTAATATCATACTTAAGTTATGTAGCTTCTAAGGAATTACTAAAAAATTCTATAGGTTGTTCAAAACCTTCTGCATTCTTTTACAACAACACAACTGCAATTGTATGGAAAGAAGAAAATGAAAAGATTTGTAAGGGCTTAGAGAAATCAGGGGTTTTCAATACAAGAGCCTCCTTTATTTCTTGCTTTATGGCTTGAAAGAAATGCATAGAATCCTCTCCCCATTCAACCTTAACTCCCTTCTTAAGCATCTTGGAAATTGGGTCAACTATCTCAGCAAGGTTTGTCACAAATCTCCTTGGAAATTTTATTTTCCCAAAGAAAGATTATATACCTTTGATAGTGCAAGGTTGTGGTATTTTGACTATTGTAGAAACTCTCTCTAGATCAATTCTAACTCCCTCCTTGGAAACAATATGTCCTACCAAGTTCCCCTCTCTTACCCCAAATGCACATTTCTTTAGGTTCAAAGAAATACCATACTACAATGCTTTGTTAAATATCTTCTCCAAATGATCACAATGATCCTCTTCCTTTTTGGATTATGTTGTCAAATTATATTGGTATATCACAAAAAATATGTTAATGAAATCTGAAAATGCCACATCCATGGCTCTTTGAAAATTAGCCCCTTCATTTTTTAGACCAAAATGAATTCTCACATAAACATATGTCCCCCAAGGTGTAGTGAATGTGGTCTTATATTGTTTAGATTCCTTGACCACGAGCTAGTTGTAACCATAAAACCCATCCATCATTGACATCAATTCACAGCCTACCACCCTATGTAACATGGCCTCCATGTTTAGTAATGGATAGTTGTCTTTTAATGAAGACACATTCCAATGCCTGAAGTCTACACATAGTCTGATGTCTCCATTTTTCTTTCTTAATGGTACTAGGTTTGACACCCAGGATGAATGTCTGGTTCGCTTAATGATCCCTGTATCCCTTAGCTTCATTAAATCTTCTTGCATTTTGGGGGCTAAGGTAGGATTCATAGGCCCTTTTTTTTGCCTAAATGGTTTGGCACCATCATTCAATGGAATCTCATGCTAGAACAAATCCTCCCTATATGCCTTAAGATCATCATAAGACCATGCAAATATATGTCTAAACTTCCTCAATAGGTCAATAAGCATTTTTCTCATGCTTGGTGACAATTTATTTCCATTGTATACCCTTTTTGGTGATGATTCGGTTCCAAGGTTTATTTCTTCCAAGTCATCACGATGTGAAGTAGTATTATCAAACTTTGTCTTATCCCGATTGTCAAATACTCTTTCTAATACAACTAAACCCTTAGGAATTTTATTTGTTTTCAACTAAATTACCTCATTCCCAAATACAGTTTCCTTACCATCAACTATTCCTACAAAAGCTCCAAAGTCAATTTATTGAACTTCATATTCTTCCACACATCTCAGGAATCTTAGTATGTCATCATCATCATCAAAATCTTGCCGCTTTTTAATATTATCAGGAACTAACAACCTAGTTTGCAGTTCAATCTTTGAGATCCCTGCAAAGGTTATATCATCTAGCTTTAGGGCTATTTTGGCCAATAAATCCGCCACTCTATTATTGCCTCTCTTCATCCAATCTATGCCAAATGCATCAAAATTTTAAAACTCATCCCAAACAACATTTCGTTACTATTTCAATCTCTTATTCTTTGATGCGTATTTGGCTCTAATTTGGGAAATCACAAGCTCTAAATCTCCAATTACCTTAAGCTTCTTGATCCCATGATTTTCAACTAGTCTCAACCCTAATAATAGTGCCTCATATTTTTCCACATTATTAGTGCAAACAAATAACAGAGTGAAGGAAAACTTAAATGTCTTTCCACTTGGTGTAGCTAACAAAATACCTGCACCTAACCCCTCTTTTGAACTTGCATCATCAATGTACATAGTCCAAAAGTCATCATTACATGATAATTTTTTTACTTCCATGTCAATCAGTGCAGTAGGCTTATCACATTTTATAGGGAATTCTTCAACTCTGAACTCATTTATGCCATTGTCAGTAAAACATGTCAAATTGTCAGTTGGATCATGCTCAACCATCTGAGATACTTTTGGTTCTCTCTCAATCTTGATTTTATTTCCATCAATATAAAAAGTGGCATATGACAGGTAACACTGCATGTTTCCCCCCATTGATGAGCTCCACTTTCTTGACAATAGCATCCCATAATGTGGTGGAATGTCTACAACTAGCACACCCATGTTTAAGTCTTTCTTATGATACTGATTCAATCTATAAAGTAATGCTTTGGTAGTACCAATAACCGACACTTCTCTTGAATCCATTGGATAGCATTTACCTTGAGTGGTATCCATTGTTAGGCCCATTGCCTCCATGATCTTGAATGGCATAACATTGTTTGATTCCCCTAAATCTATCATACAATTCCTTAAAGTCTTCCTGTCTATAATAACAATTAAGAAAAAGGGGTTTATGTTTTCAAGGAACACATTAATAGAATTCCCTAAATATATAGGGGGAATTTGTGACACAATTTCTTTTATTTCTTTCTTGTTTCTTTCTCTTTCATCCTTTTATTTTTTACAACTACCTTGCTCAACCTTAGTAACAAAAATACCTTTGATCAAAGCTACTACCTTTTCCTTATGTTCATTTATTCTCATCATTTCTAGCAAAGGTACTGAAAATTTAACATGAGAAAGCAATTGTAACATATCTATGGGCATATATTTTGGAAAATCAAATAATATACCTTCTTCATTTTCTCGTTTCTCTTGTTGCTTGATTCCCTTGGTTTTCATCTGCATCTTGTCCTTTAAAGTAAGTTCAAAAAACTTTGTGATCATTTTAGTCTTCACCAATGGTGAAGATGTATCTCCTTGGGGCTTGGGATTTTCATTCTTTTTTTCCTAGATCTGGTCATTTTTAACCTCAACCTTGACAGCACCTTTCTTGCTATCAACTTTGACATCCTTATTTTTAACCTTTTTTTCTTTAATAAATAAGATAGTAGGCTTACCTTGTTTGCCACCAACATTTTTGTTTCTCAACTGAAATAAGATTTTCACTTGAGTAGCCATTTTTGTGATCAATCTTGCAATCTCTTCATATGATGGTCTCCTTCGAGACTCTGCATCTTCATCCTGTTCCATATTGCAAGTATTATGATCAAAATCACTTTATTCATATGAGAAGAATTGTTGATGGTATATTTCATTTCTTTATCTCTGATTATCCACATCTATTCCCTGCGATTCACCACAAGAAGAAAATTCCGCTTCATCAATATATGATCTAGCCATAAAAATATCCACATCATCTTGCTCAATTTCAAGAGATCCCTCCTAAGCTTCCTGCTATGTTCCCTCAACAACAACTAACTGAGCAATATCACAATGACTTTGATAATGTGGATGCTCACAAACCTCACACCATGGTCTATCTTCTACCAAATTTACTGAATTATTTTGCAGAGGGTCTAGTGTATGTTGATCATGTTTAGGCTTCTGGTTGGGAAAGATTGCTTTCCCATCTTTCCAGTTTGTATTATAAGGGTAATTTTACAATCTAGGAAGTCTTTCATTCTTATTATATTGTTGCTTCTCATTTCCTACACCCTTTTCTTGCTTGGAAATGGTATGTTTTATGTCCTTCAAAGTACTCAATACCTTATCCCATTTTTCTTCATCTTTAGGCTTTGAGCTAGAGACCTTTGCAACTTTGTCCTTGGGATTATTTAGGAGTCTAGGGTCTTCTCTTTTTCCATATTTCCCAAAAGCTCACCTATTAATTTCAATATTTATAGCCATACTAAAATAATCCCTCATGGTCCAAGGGTCTTTATATCTGAGGAGATATGCCATTTTAGCATCAAAATAATTAAAATATGTTGTCAAACAAACATTTTCATCAAGCCTTAGAACCTGGAACAATTTATACATTGCATTTTGAAACCTTAAATTGAATTTAGTTATAGGCTCGTTTAGTGACTTATTAATATTGTTGAATTCATTCAACAGGAAACTGGAATTTATCTTATCACCATACCATTCCTTGAAACTTTTCTTAAATTCATCCCATGAACCAATACTAGTATCAGGTAGACCTTTGTACCAATCCCTCGCATCTTCTACAAAGGATTATACAAATAGTTTCATCACAACATCCTCATGCTCCACTTCATATTCATTCAACTTATCCATAATAGCTTTCAAATGTTTCTCTCTTGCCACAACATTATTACCAGCAAATTTTCTCATCATTTCCCTCAAATAATTTTGGATGGGATTTGGGTAACCCGAAATACTATCAAAGTAAAAATTCCTATATCTTTATGGATGTATAGGTCTTCTTTGAAAGTGTCTAGCAGTATTTTGACCACTAGTGTTTGATCATATACCATGTACTATAGGACCACCTTGAATTGGACTTACAATCCTAGCAATATGGATTTTCTGACTAGAATTATTTGTGTTGATATCCAAAATTTTTTTAGGACCAGATTTGGAGGCATCTTGAAAATTTTATGGGGTTGAAACTCATGTAGCCTCATCTAAGCTTGACATCTTTAGGAAACTTTATTTTTCTTTTCATCTCTATATTTGCAGCCTCAATTTCTATCCTCTTCAATTCCTCTTCAAGAGCCTCACCCTCCTTTCTAACCTTTTCTATCACAACCTTAGCTTGTGATGGTGCTTGTGGTGAAAAATATGGCTTTGGGAGATAGAAAATTTACTTTTATCATTTATTCTAATCCCTTCAACTATTTTTTTTCCCTTGTTTAATGAAGATTTAGGATTTTGATCACTTGGTTGAGGCTTAATAGGATCTGATAGCTTTAGTTGGGTACCAAATTGACCTACATGACCTACCTTATAAACAAGCCCTACCTTCCTATCAAGGATTTCACTCAAGATAGGGCCCTCAACACTTGGCTTAATTTCTTCTTGATTCAAGGTTTTCATTATTTCAAATTGTCTAATCAACCTATCTCTTTCAATCCCAACATTCATCAATTTTGTTTCTCTCTCCCTTTCTCTTTTCCTCATGAGCTCAGCTTGTCTTTGTATCTCCCATCTTAAGGATTGAATTTCTCCAAAAACTTCTTCATGGTCAGGTAAGGTCATTTCAGAACTTGATGTATCACTTAAATCTATAAGATTCACATCTTCCCATATATGTCTAGAAAATAAAGGAGATTCTTCATTCACAATAGGAGGAGGAGGAAAATCATTGGTACTTTCTCTATGATGGCTTCGACTTCTAATCATGCCTCTTTTATTTTCAGAATATTGAACATTAATAGGTCCTTTATTCTGACATATTACATCCTCTTGGTTTGGTGTATTAAATAATGCATCAAAAAATCCACCACTGTCTGATTCTGAACTTTTAGATAATCCTTCAAAACTTTCAGGGATAGGATGTAAATAATTTCTTGCATTTTTATGTATAGGCTTCTATGAGGTGGGAGATGCATACCTAGACTCTACTTTTTTCTTTATCCAATCCTTCTTCTTCATTCTAAGAAGTCCACTTTCCAAATTCTGTTCTAGATGTTGCTTCATAAATGATCTGGTGTTCTTCATTCTAATTATTTTTCAAAAGATCCTCAACTTATATTTAATCTTCAAAAAAAAATTCACACTAGTGCAGAGATTTCCAAGTCACCACCTGATTATCTTGGGAATACCAAATATTTGGAAATATTCGGTGAATTTCAAAGGATCTTTGAAACGTTGTACTGACAACTTATAATGTACTTCATCAATGACTCAAAATGCCTTGAAAAACAAAATATATGGAAAAATGTAACATAAAACCACAAAATTGACCTTCAAATCATAGAAACACGATGAAACTCTATGAAAAATGGACAACAAGTCTAGACTAGCAAGAAATATTTAAATTAAGTCCCCAGCAGAGTTGCCATTTTGTTGGTTTTTCTTTTTACTGAAACCAGGTTGATCTTCTAATCTACCTAGACCAACTGATGAGGATTTTAAGGACCTCCTACACTATGGGCTCTGCAAGACCCGAGAGGGTGATCCCTTAATGTGTCTATAACCTCTGCACTATAATTATAAACAACATTAACAATAAAAAATAATCTCACCTAATAGCTCAATAGAACGAGATAAAACTAAATATAATTCGTTGTTCATCAATAATTATCTAACATTTGGAGTGTGAGATAATCACAAAAATACTTTAAAGTAAAATATATTCATTAATTTTCAATTTGTACCAAGCTCTAGGTGAACACAAACAAATGCTAAACCACAAATAATAAATGCAATCTAGATCAATGCCTTATTTCCATTGGAGGATTCAAAATCACAAATACCTAAGGGTTTACAATAGATTCAACCCATATCAAATAATATCTTTCATAATATCGCCTTACAATATCACCAATATGTAACCCTAACTCAATACTACTTATTAGATCCTTATACTGAACATATCAACCTACAATCTTGTTTAATAATTTTAATTACTTCCTTGAATCAAAGCTAAAATAAGAATTACACACCACAATAGTGAGATGAGCATAATAACCCTTCATCACTTTATTCAAAATTTCATATACGCATGTATACAAGAGAGAAATGAGCTTGAATTTATCATTCTGATTCAAGTGCTAGGACTATTATACAACATTAAATATCCATGAATTCAAAACCTATAAGAAAAATGACTCAAAACCTAATTTTCATTTCCTCTGTAAATATCAGACTTGACAATTGCTTAGTAAATTCACCTAGACTCGACCAAAATTTATCACTTGCTAACCCGTACATCTGGCCTTGGAATCCTTCTTATAGAAAATGAAGGAGCAAAAAAGCATCGGGCCAGAAAGTAAACATCTCACTAGCTAATTGGACCATTTTGTGACATCTCAAAATTTAGTTACAATAGATATTTCCCCTGGGATAATCTTCTTGTTCTCTCCCATTTTGATCATTGAGTATTATTTAATGTAGATACGAATCTTCAAAAGCATGCATACTTAAACCGCCACCATAAAACAAAACTTGAAATTGTTATGAATGCAATAGTTAGTTAACTAGTTGTTATCGGTTTACTCTTACTCCCACTCTTCCTCAGTTAAATATGTATCCACCCATTGCTTGTATTCCTCATCACTCAACCAATTGAAGTTGATTACTTCATCTACCTTGGCTCTATAAGGTGTATATTTAACTGCTACCTAGTTTGCCTCCTTTTCAAAAGACTCAAAAAATGAATGAGTGTTGATGATTTTGTCCATGCAACTCTCTAATAGATTTGAATCCAAGTCATCACATATTGAATCAATTTGGGTATTAATGACCCTACTAGCCTGATCCTTCCATTGTTGAAGAGATCTAATATTACCTTGCTTATTAGTTAATTTAGGAAATAGTGTATCATTCCATTCATCAATTTTTTTTCCAATTCTCTTATCTTCCTACTCAAATAATCTGGTAAGGCTTGAAAACCTCATAGTGATTTAACCAATATTTGAGTAGGTCTCAATGACTGTGGCCTATTATTAACATTAAATCTTGAGGCTTTATACATTATATCCAAACCATTGACCCTAGGGATCTATTTCACAATCAATGGTATTGCTACTTTCTAATCCCTATCAAAATTCTTTATTGCACCTAAAAAAAAAGAGTAAGAAGAATGTATACTTCACAATATATTATCAAGATTTTTATTTAAATGTTGTAAAACTATTGTGACAATTTTCTTTTGCCTTAGAGCTGCCCTTTCCTCGTTACTCTTCAAAGAATCCTCTAGCCATGTGAATTTTGGCATTAATTGCTTCTTTTTTGGATCAACAGAGTATGCTAGCTCCTCCTCAATTGGCTCTAATGTGGGAGACCCCAGTGTGGAGACAATGGGGGTAGTAGGAAGTGATGACCTTGATGTAGATGGTAATGATTGAGCCATAGGTGCACTTGGTGTTGCCTCTATCTACTTGTGCTTCATCTTTTCCACCTCTGCTTGTAGCTCAATATTCCTTTGCTGCATATTATTATATTCCCCAATCAATTAATTATATTTCTCCATATAATTCCTTTTTTCAGTTTCTTCTCTTTCTACTATTTTTTGTGCCAACTTGGCTACATCCATAGTCAAACCTGTAGCCTCCACTACTGAAGTTTCTGAAACTCTTTTTATTATTAACCCTCCTCTACAATTAGGGTTAATATATGTTATGCTTGGCTTTCTTCCTTCCGAGTCCAAAGCCCATATTGCTAAGGTCTCATACTCACTAAAGGCAAAGCCCTACAATGTTGACTTGAATTCTTCTTCTGAATTATGGAGGGGATGCTTGGATTTCAAAACAACATCAAAGGCCACTGCATCAACAATTTCCCATTCAGGTAAGATTAAGACACCAGCTTGATCAACCAGTTTTCTCCCTTCTTCTAGAGTGATTTTCTTAAATTCACTCATAATTTGAGCCTTCACTTCATCATCATTTTCCTCATTTGACCTATCTGGCCTCTGACCTATTCTTTCCTTGCATTTTTCTTGGTACTCTCCTAGTATCTCCCTCCGTACTAGTTGTAAGAACATTGGTGTTTTCACAAAAGTATCATCATTTAAGAATTCCTTACAAGCCTCCATTATTGCTTCTTGTACACATGTCCCCTTCATGTCCAAGTCTGACAAGACCAATTCAACTAGTCATGGAGGGGATGGCATTCCTATCTACAAGTCATGGTCTATAGCAATAATTTCATCCCTCAAATACCCTAGGACTTCTCAATTATTTTCCTTTTGCGAGATGGCAATGATGGTGGTGGTGAGGGACTCCTTCTTGGTGATGACTCAAGATCAAATATCTTTATGGTTCCTACTGGCTTGAGATGTGATCTTGGTGGCTTTTCCTACTCCATTATCTTTAATCCCTTTTTATCCTTCTCTTCTTCTTCATCACTGTTGGTTTTCACCCACAAAAGGATATAAAAGTCACGAAAAATCCTAACCTAGGAATTGGACATTCTAGCAGGTGACTAATATCTTCTCATGGTCATTCATTTACATTGTCAAACCAAGGAATGTATACTTGAAATGAAGCGGCACTATATGTGCACTAAGAACCGATTTTAGCCACAACCTACTAGAAATAAATGCATGAAAGGAATTCCACTTCTGATGCAGGAATTTAAGGCAAAGTCTTATCAACTTAAGCATAACTTAGTTAAAGCAGAAATCATGACAAATATTACTGAGAAACAAACCATGAACTAGTCTTATGCTGTAGGAACAAACACAGGGATGGATTCCTTATGCTGCAGGAACAATATAAGACTCAGTTTGCACTGAAACTTCCTAGAATGAAATTCTAACTGATAAACAACAGGAAATAAGAAACTAACTATAGATACTTACTAAGTGGGTCCCCTTAGCAAGCATCAACCAAACTATGCAAGAATTGAACTCAAAACTTCATTAGCTTTTATTCATAAAATCAAAATCATATACATGGTTTTTCTGCTTGTAAGAAAAATAACACAAAACTCTATTTATCATTACAATACTAACTCAAACATACTCTGTTTTGTTCTCTTATTTCTAATCTAGTCTTTTTCTCTTCTCTACTTGCTCACTCACGTAGGAGGAACATTTATTTATAGAAAAATAACCAGCTAACTAACTTAACAGAGAAAGATGTTGACATAGATGCTTCCTAATTCTAAGGAATAGACTTCCATATATGAAAGCATATCTATTCAACTGATTCAGAGAGAATATAGCATTCCACTCTTCCTAGATTGATGACTATACACATCTAAAAATGGTCACGGTGAATTAAACTTGTTAATTAATTAAATATGAATGATTTAATTAATATTCATAAAGTCGTCTACATATAAATAAATTTAATTATTTATTCATATTGTTCATTTTTCCAATTCTTCTAATTTAATTAAATCAATAAGTTTATTTAATTATTGCTATCTTCCTCTTAATTAATTAAATAAATTTCACAATTTATTTATATTAATTATCACAAATTTAAATGATATTCTTGTTTTCTCCACAGTTAAATATTTCCAATATTTAATTAAACGCTTTCTTTCTAATTTCTTTATCCTTTTCCACATAATTAAATATTATAAAAATATTTAATTGAAAGCTTTCTTTCCTCCATAATTAAATATTCCAAAAATATTTAATTATAAACTTTCTTCCTCTCATATTTAATTAAGTATTTTTATATTTAATTAAAGTGCTTTTATCATCTCACACATAATTAAATATTATTTATTTAAATTATGGAAACATCTTTCATATTTCATCTTTCTTTCTATCTTTCCTTCAACTTCTCAATCTCTCACTGTTCATCTTAACAAGTTAATCTCAACCATTGATCCTCGCCAACTAGATTCTTGCCTTCAAAAATCTATAAATACAACCCTATTATGAGTTGAAAACACACCTCGAATCTTAGATTTCATACGCAATTACTAAAGTTGCATTCTAGCATATCAGCATCTTAGCATTTCAATTTCATAGCATAAATCATATAATCATGCACATGGGTATGTGCAAGATCATGATGGGCCAAAAAGTGGTGATATGTAGGCCATATGATGGCCCATGTGGTTGATGACTTTTTTTTAACCCAAAATTGATGAAAGGAAAAGGGTTTTTAGAGGAGATTCTCAACTTTCCACCAATATAAATTATGCTTTAATTTGAATTTAATAAATAATTATTATTCATTTTCTATTAGAATTATGAATAAAGTCTTGATTGATAGGCTGATTGAAAAACATCTATAACTTTCAAATGGTATCACATTTTTTTAATCCAAAATATGCATCACATTCTATGCTTTGCATACTATAGGATTAAAAAAATAAAATTGAATTTCATGATTTTTTGACCAAGTTAAGGTGGTTAGATAGATGAGCTTTTATATTTTTTAAAATTTGTAATAAAAAATTCATAATTAATTATTTACTTGGAAACAAATTATAAAAAAATATGCATCACATGGGGACATGAGTCCTCTACTTATATATAAAAGATTATAAATTATTTTTATCACTTTATTGAGGTTAGGGTGGTCAGACAGACACCTACTTCTTATTTATACCCTGAAATTTAAATACTACTGCATTGAAATTTCAAATTTTCACCAAATAGATTTTTTTTTTTTAAATAAAGGTCTGGTAGTTTAGAAACTACATTCAATCTTCTATAGATTCAATTTTTACATTTTCTTGAAATAATATAAATAGCTCATTTAAATTTTTACGTCAAGCTGTCTAACTCTGATTTTTTGTCTTTTTATTGCCACTTAAGGGCCTATTTTTTCCATGATGATCCTGCACATACCCACATGCATTTCAAATAATCTCATTCTCCTAAGCTGCCATTTCAACAAGCTGCTACTTACACAACTAAGAGCCAACACCTTTAATCAAATCCTTGGAGATAGAGGATGATGGGATGACTTTGAAGAAACTTTTAGAGTTTGCATTTATGTTCTTTAATTAGATTTATTTAATGTAATGTCTTATCAGTGTGTTAGTTTTCTATTTAATTAGTTCACATTTTCTAACAACACATTTCTGGCACCCACTATGGGGCATCCCCCCATTTTAATCTTTTTATTGCAGACTTTTTTGACAGGTGACGGACTGGAGTTGCGCTTTGGCACATACAATCTTTCTTTCGGTGCATACAGACACTGTTTCAGTGCATCCCAAGATTGTTTCGGTTCATCCAAAGACTGTTTCGGTGCATTCAAACACTATTTCAGCGCATTCAAAGACTATTTCGGCACATCCCATATTGTTCTTTCAGCGCATTTAGTAACTGTTTTGGCGCATTGGGGACCTATTTTGGTGCATACAAGAGGTTTGTAAACATAAATTTTTATTTCAATGCCATCCGCGAACAAAAAAAAAAATTAGCGCATATAGGAGGTTTGTAAACAAATTTTTTTATTCCGACACCATCTACGGACAAAATTTTTTATTTCAATTTTTAAGGAGAATGAAGCAATCCTAGGATAAAAACTTAAAATCTAGAATCTATCAATCCTAGGGTAGTCACCACACATTGTTTTTGCAGTTAAAATTAACCCCATGCCTATCGTGAAGCAACATCTTCACTTAGTTTAAATCATTGTCATTTGGTGCTTTAAAAGAACATTGGTTGCTTTGTCTATGGTAATAGGTCTATGCTCTCCCCTTAACTAGGTGACCAGAATAGCAGACTACCTTTTTATTATTATGCAATGTTTATTCTTTATTACATCCTTAAGAGGGCCTGTCATAGTGGTAAAAAGTACTCACCCTACGGGAACGACCTAAGTGGGAACAACCAAAGCCAAGTTTTCCAACCCACTATAATCAAAATAAAATTCAGGGAAAGTCCATAATTCGACGATAGTATGCAAAGATAACCATCCCCAAAGCCTTTCTTCTAAAGGTTCGGAGGTCTCCTGAGGGAGTTTATCTGTTGCCATGCCGAATAGAAACCTTGACTACAAACCACTGTGTAGAAAGCCAGCCAAGTCAGTAACCAAACATCATTTTAATCGCAGTGCAAGGGGAGGGAAGAATCTGCCTCTAAGACACTCACCATATAGTCACCACATATTTTTTGCTCAGGGGATTTGGTATCCACTTCCGTCACCTTGAGTATGCACCTAGAAAAGACAAAAGCATGAGTGTCGTCTAGGGGGTGACATGGCTGTGTGAGTCAAAGTGATTTTGAGCTATGGGTTGTGATTACTATGATGACCTATCTGACAAATTAAGATTCAGTCTAACTGAAGTGCTTATCTTGTTCAAAACCTGTGAAAATCTCAAGAATATACACTGTTTGTTTAGATTTTAGGATTAACAAAACAACCGTCTACTTCTATATGCTATGTTTTTCTCATTTAAATCAGATTAAGATCATCCAAAAATATCAAACTGTCCAAACATGTCTGTCTCAGAAGTCTAAACGGATAATTTAGTGCATCTCAGGTCTATTTCGGTGCATTGTTGCTCTATTTCGACGTATTGCTGCTCTATTTTGGCACATTGATGCTCTGTTTCGACGCATTGCTGCTCTTTTTCGGTGCATCTATGCTTTGTTTCGGCACATCTGTGCTCTTTTTCGGCCCATCTATGCTCTGTTTTGGTGCATCTATGCTCTATTTTGGCACATAGGAAGTCTATTTTGGCGCATATGTTTTCGGAGCCTAGGTAATTTTCTAACATTTAGAAATAAGTCATATTAGTCTAGTCTTTCCCATGCTTAGAGTTTGGATGTTTGCAACCTTTGCTAAGAAGTCTCTAGAAAGAAAAATTAGAAAGCCAAAGAAATCCCTCAGTTATAAGAAGTTATTGAAGAAGAGGAAATTTCTATACCAAATTTGAAAGGTCTTGCTTGAATATAGGACCTTTATTCACAGATATCATGACTATATTAAAGGTTTCACTGATGATTATGCTATATAACCCTTATACTCATGAGCCTTCTTTCAAAGAAGAACCTTTTCTCAAAGGCACAGCCACAGTCAGCGTATTCGTCCTTCTTATATTCCCCAACCTGCAATTACCTATGCTACTCATCCCAATCAAATTATGCGATAGAGAACTCAACCACATTAGGCATCCATCAAACCCATCTTTTTACAAAGCTACAATCAAACCTCACAAAGTGAAAAATCATCTTTATTTTGGTCTTTGGTTTAATTCCCACAAGTAGGATTTTCCTCCTTCCAATAAGGGAATCACGAGCTAAAGATTAAAAAAATCTTTTAAGTCATAGAATCTTCATTCTATCTTGAATTTCATATCCATCAACATTGCACTATTTCATTCTTTTCATCAAGGTTAGTAGAAATTGAGTGAAGCTTATGCCTGTTGTCACAAGATCTCAAAAGCACATAGAAAAAGAAAGAGAAAGTACAGTAAGCAAAATGGGTGATAATAGTGAGAGGGAAGAGATCCCCTGTAATAATTCACATACTGAAGAAATAACAGAAGAAAAGCTCCAAGAAGTTGAGCAAGATCCCTTATTCCATACTCTTATGGAAAGAGTTTTAGAATGAAGCAAGGAAAGATATTTCCTTTCATTAGCTAATCAAGGAGCTAAGCTACCTACTAATTTTGACATAGAAGGGATTAAAGAAAATCCTGAAACTCCTCTTGATGATTTTAGTGCCCTTACTCAATAGATCAAGGAATTACAAGGACAAATAAAAGAAATGCAAGGGGGTACCACAAAGAAGTATGTTTTGGATGACATATGTCCTTATCCTTTTGATAGGAGTCTTTGAATGATTCCTTTTCCATAACATTGTGAAATCCCTAAATTTGATAGGTATAATGGGAAAACTGACCCCATTGAACATGTGAGGGATTTCCAAAACATGAGCTTAGAATTCACTCATGATGATACCTACTTAATGCGATTGTTTCCACGAAGTCTAGGTAGAAAATCCATGCAGTGGCTTTCAAAGATCACTCCCCCCATCAAAACCTTTGAGGAGTTAATAAACAAGTTTATATCACAATACTCTTACAACATCCAACAGCAAATAACCATGCTTTATCTTTGTAAGGTGAAACAAAAAGTAGGGGAATCTTTCACTACATTTTTACAAAGGTGGAGAAAGGTGTTTGCTAGATACTCTTGCCCTATTCCTGAAATAGAAAAGATGGAGATCTTTATCAATAGTCTGAATCAAGAAATGAGTTATAGACTAAACCTTCACTATCCTCAATCATTTGAAAAATTGATTGAAAACACAATTACTATTGAAGGTGCTTTGATCAAGTGTGGAGTTCTGAAAATTGATAAATAGGGTTCAAATTCGTACAACAACAACAATAACCATAATAACAACAATGACAAGTCACGATTTTGGACTCGAAATAAAAATGTTGTGAATGATGGGGTAGTAGATGCTAACAACATGAATACGAAGCCTACCATCCTTAATGTGTCAGGTGTTCAACGTGGCAATAATGCTAGAAATTCTAGTACCCAAGGAAATGTTTCCAATCAAGGAAACACAACTAATAATCATGGAAATAATTTTGGCAATAATCAAAATTCAAATATGCCCAGATCTTCATATTTTTCGAATTGACGGAGTTTCACTCCCTTGGGCCAATCTTTGGAATCCATTCTCAAAGATTTATTGAATCAAAATGCTATTACATTTCCACCACAAAGAGACTATGAGCCTCGAGTTAAACCACCATCGTGGAATGACTCAGAATTTTGTGACTATCATAGGTGTAAAGGTCATAAGACAAACAATTGCCAAGGGTTGAAGAATATTGTTCAGTATTTTATTGATAACCATACCATCATGGTTGAGGGAAATAATGCCAATAATGACCATCAAGAATTCAAGGATCCTCTCCCTAATTATAAAAAAGGAGAATCTTCAGGTGACAAGGGCAAGAATGTTAATTACATCCATGATGTCATTATCAATCATATTTATACTGATGATCAGCACATGAATGCTATCTGAATCAAAGGTAAGCAAGAATATCGAGAGGTCAATGCTATGACAAGGGGATAAGCCAAAATAATTGTCAAAGGAAGCTCATCTAAAGCAGAAATTCCCCCTCCAAGTCATTACAATTTGATTGATCAACTATGACAAAAATCATCCCAAATTTCTATCTTAGAACTTTTAAAGTTATCACCTGCACATAAGGACATTCTGGAAAAGGCCCTTGTTGATACAACTGTATCCCCTAATCTAGATATCAATAAATTTCAAGCCATTGTGGGACAGTTGTCCTCATCCACATGTTTATCCTTTACTAAAAAAGATGACTCATCCATAACCCATCCACATAATTCATCACTCTATTTAGAAGTCATGGTTCACAAAGCCTGCATTAGATGTGTCCTCATAGATGGGGGAGCTGGATTAAACATTTGTACTTTGAAATTGGTCCTAGCTTTGGGATATTCAGCAAAATCTATAGATCCACAGAGGAAAATTACAATCAAGGCATATTGTGATGAGGAAAGGACTTCAAAAGGCCTCATCATGCTACTAATCAGAGTAGGACTTGTTGTGAAGAATACCTTTTGTTAGGTTCTAGATCGGGATCTAACTTATAACATACTCTTGGGTCATCCATGGATCCATGACATGCAAACTGTTCCATCTACTTATCATCAATGCTTAAAGTTTCCATATGATGGATAGGAAGTAACAATACCTGTTGATCACATTAGCAGCCAAACTTGCTCTAACCTAAGAGTAACTCAAGACACACTTGTCCCACACAATAGAGAGGCCTTGGCCATCTCTACCTCCAAAAACACTAAACAAGCAAGTGAAATTATAAGTAATTTTGGCACCCAGCTAAAATTGAAAGATAATGGAGTGGGAGAATATTCTTTATCTCTCTCTAATCTACCCCTATCTCCAAGATCCCATGGTCAACCATCAACATCCATACAATAGGCTACAATAGCTTTAGCCTTAGCTTCAGTTCCCATCACCAAGTTTAATGGGATATTTATCAAAGAAACTGAAATAGAAGATAGAGCTATCCTTGATTGGCTCTATAAAGATGAAGAAGAATCCGTACAACAATTTAAATTACCTATAAAATAGTATGGAAAAGGTTATGCTATCATGCAACAAATGGGTTATGAAGGAAATGGCCCTACGGGTAAAAGGAAAGAAGGTATTGTTGAACTTGTCCAACTAAAAACAATGCACCCAATTGATAAAACTGGGTTAGGATATGGTGAAGATACAAAGGAAGAAGTAGTACAAAGAATGACTAAGGAGGAGTTAACTGAATCAATTCTGAGAATTCAAGCAAACAATTCTGACACTAACTCCAATGAATATGAATGGGATGACTTCTCTGATGCTACTTTCATCTCAGAGAAAAGGGTGGACATCATACACAAATTCACACCCACATTCTTACAAGGGCAAAGCTCAAGACCTCTGCTCGATTATGTTCTACAAAGCGATCATGACTCAAGTGAGACCCATTCGATTCAAAGTGAAATAGATCATTCATAGGAGGATAGCATCCTAGACCTCCCCTATTATGACATTAACAATAGCATCATGACCCTAGTGGCCAGTGACCTTACGCATCCTAATGATCCATTTCCTTTGGTATATCCTGAACTCATTGATTGGGAGCAAATCACACCTATTGATGTCCCAAATTTTCCCTATGACGAAACCATCATAGAATTTCTTTGCTCCTCCCAGCCTGAAACAAGATCCACCAGGGAATCACAAGATCAGAGTCTTCGATAGGAAAGTGCCAAGTTTCTCAGCTATGAAATAAATAATTTTGAACAAATATCTAACAGTGAAAAACTAACAAAGGCAGTATTAGATCAAAAAAAGAGAAAAATAAAAAGCGTATCCAATGGTGAAAACCTTTCAAAGGTGCCAGAGGATGGGAAAATTGACACTCTTTTTGGAGCATTATTAGGAAAGGTCTTCTATTCTAATTGAACCAACAATGGCACTCAACATAGGTTCTACAAAGCAGCCCAAAATCTTGCAATTGACCACATCTCTAACAGAGGAGGATGTACATAGATTCACATAATTTCTCAAGAAAAATCAAATCAGTTTTGCATGGTCCTATGCAGATACGCCTGGATTAGATCCAGATCTCATCATGCAACATTTATCTATTATGCCGGGGGAAAACCCCGTGAAGCAAAAACTCAGAAAAATGCATCTACATGTTGCATTATTGGTTAAAGAGGAATTAAAGAAGCTTTTGGATGTTGGATTCATCCGATCCATGGACTATGTGGAATGGATCTCCAATATCATACCTATTTCAAAGCCAGACGGAAGGATTAGAATTTGTACAGATTTCAGGGATTTGAACAAGGCATGTCCCAAAGATGACTTCCCCTTGCCAAACATAGATATGATTGTTGATTTGACTACTGGACATGCAATGCACTCATTAATGGATGGATTTTTAGGATACAACTAGATAAATATTGAACCAGAAGACTAGGATAAAATAGCGTTCACATGTCCTTGGGGTACCTATTGCTGGAACGTAATGCCATTTGGACTGAAGAATGCAGGAGCTACATACCAACGAGAAATGACAACAATTTTTCATGATATGATGCATACATTCATGGAGGATTACGTTGATGATCTTCTTGCCAAGTCTAACACTAGAGAAGGACACATTGATATCTTATCTAAAATTTTCAAAAGAATGGAACAATTCAAAGTAAGACTTAATCAAAAGAAATGTGTCTTTGGAGTGAAATCTGGAAATTTATTAGGTTACATTGTATCAGAAAAAGGAATTGAAGTGGATCCAACTAAGGTACAAGAAATTATTGATATGCCACCACCAAGGAAAATTAGTCAACTATGCTCTTTGCAGGGATGGTTACAATCCATTTGCAAATTCATTGCTCAACTGGCGGATAAAATTTTACCATTTACACATCTCTTACAGAAGAATGTTCCATTCAAGTGGGAGCACAAATGCAAAGAAGCATTTGATCAGATAAAGCAATATCTCATGAATCCACCAGTATTGATTCCACCAGTGCAAGGTGCACCTCTCGTATTATATATTGCTGCCAAAGAAGTGTCTTTAGGAGCATTATTGGCACAGGAAGACAACTCAGGAAAAGAGCAAACAATTTATTACATCAGTCAAACCCTAACAAGTCATGAGCTTAATTACACCTTCATTGAAAAATCTTGTTTAGCAGTGGTGTTTGCTTCTCAAAAGTTTTGAAACTACATGCTCACTCATACAATAAAGCCTGTGGCTAAGATTGACCCACTAAAATATCTTCTAAGTAAGGCAACCTTAACTAGAAGGTTGTCTAAATGAGTTATGATCCTAAGCGAATTTTATATTCATTATATGGATCGAAAAGCTATCAAGGGATAGCTAATTGTAGATCAATTAGCGGAAGCACCACTACCAATAAAACACCCCATACACATTGACTTTCCTAATGCCAATGTATTCACAATAGTTATCCAACAACGTTGGGCACTCTACTTTGATGATTCTTACACTCAACATGGTTCAAGAGCTAGGATTATTTTTATTACACCTCAAGGACATACAATTCCAAAATCTTATCGGTTAATGTTTCCTTGCACAAAAAATGTAGCTGAGTATGAGGCATTAGTAATTGGCATAAGAATTGTAGTAGACTCGAAAATCATAGAACTTCAATTTTTTGGTGATTCACAATTGGTTACAAATCAAATCAACAACGAATATCACACTAAAGATGACAAGCTGATACCTTACAAAAGAATGGTGGATGATCTCAAGAAATACTTTGTTAATAAAGCAGTAGACGCTATGGCTACAATCACCTCTCTACTTCAGTTGATAGAGAATCAAACACGGTGTGATTTCATGGTGGAACAATTGTTTTCTCCCACCCATGACAATCCTGAAACTCAGGTCATTTGACACTTAACCAATTCTGACTCTCCCTTATATGACCAAATTTACACTTACCTAAAGGATATTATTTTACCCTTAGAACTGTCTAGGAATTAGAAAATAAATTTCATCCATCAATCATCCCACTACACCTTAATTGCTGATGTCTTATATCGGTGTGGTATGGATGGTACCCTCCTTAGATGTCTCAAATGTGATGAATCTGAAAAGGCCTTACAAGAGGTACATGGAGGAATTTGTGGGACACACTCAAGTGGACTAACCTTAGCAAAAAAACTTATTCGATTAGGTTATTACTTGCCAACCATGGAAATGAATCATTCATCTTTGTGAAGAAATGTGCAAAATGTCAGATTCATTGGAATCTCATTCATGCTCCTGCTCACGAATTACAACCTTTCACCATAACATGGCCTTTCAATTAGTGGGGATTGGACTTGGTTGGTAAGATACACCCACCCTCTTCAAATGAACATAAATTCATCATTACAGCCATTGAGTATTTCACTAAATGGATTGAAGCTATTCCCCTCACAACTGTTATTGGCAAACAAATATCTTCATTTTTTTTGAACTATATCATTTGCTGATATGGTATTCCCAACTCCATTATCACAGACAATGGAAGACCCTTTAAAAATCAGGATGTTGATGAGCTATGTGAAGATTCTGCATCCAACATAGATTCTCTACGCCTTACTATCCACAAGGGAATGGTCATGCTGAAGTTTCAAACAAAACAATTCTGAAGATTTTGAAGATGATAGTAAATGATGCAGGTCATGATTGGCATGTCCAATTAAATCCAGCATTGTGGGCATACAGAACAAGTATTCACACACCAACAAGAGCTACCCCTTATGCTTTGGTCTATGGAGCAAAAGTTGTTCTACCACTAGAAGTCAAGATTCCCTCACTTCGAGTATCACTAAAAGGGTTAATCAATGATGAAGACTATAGAGTATCAAGGTTACAAGAGTTGGAACTGCTTGACAAATGACATCAAATTGCAGTTAATCATTTGAAGGGATATCAACAAACTATGTCTCGCAGCTATAATCACAAAGTCAAACCATGAAATTTTCAAGTGGGTGACTTAGTTCTCAAAGAGAACCCTCATAATCAACAGGATCAAGAAAAGAAAGACAAGTTCAAACCTAACTGGTTGGTCCATTTCATTATCATTGCAACGTATAGATCGGGGGCATATCAGTTGTCAACTACAGGAGGGGACCTATTCAAAGATCCAACCAACAACATTCATTTGAAGAAGTTTTATGCTTGAGAAAATATCAAAAACAATATAAAAAGTCCTGAGAAAATATCAAAAACAATATAAAAAGTTTTGAAAAAAATACAAAAAAAGAAAAAAATTGTTGCCTTGATGAAAACCTGGCAAACAAGCATCTTGGTAATAGAAAAAAAATCAAGAAATCAGGAAAAAGTGCAATAAAAACAAATAGTGAAAACTTGGCAAACAAGCATTGTTTGTGATTTTATTTGGCTCTCTCATCTATTAGGATTCATTTTGCATATCCATCTTTTCATCAACATCACACACATGCCTTGCCATCATGGTTTACATCACATCATCTCTTGGAAATGACAAGGACCTCATCGTGGCTTAATGAATTGGGATTATCCTTAGCAGTAGTTGTGTCTAGCAAGGGTCAAAATACAAGGTCACTAGGGGGCAGTTCGCTTCTTGGAGCTTTTCTAACAGGAAAATGACAACATGTGTCTAGAATCAAGGTATCAGGAAACAACAAACTTGTCCAATTACAATGAGGCTGCATAACTATTTCGACAAATGAACAATTTGGATGATCTTAATCTGAATAAAATGAATGATAAACTTAAAGAAATAAGATGCAATTATTGTTTTGATATTTGATGACATCATGTCTTTGGAGTGATTCAATGATGTACTGAACTAGAATCACGAGGAAGAAGTATGATTTTTCTTCATTTTTTGTCTATAAGCTAATCATTAGTATTATGAAAATTTGTCCTAGGACATGCTCTACAATGTATCATTGATGACATTTCGGAATTTGCATAGGAAAATGGTTAAATTTTGTCTCTTTATGCAAACAATACTCAGGTCATCTTGGTTCAATTATACCTCGATGCTTGTATTAATTCTCTATATCAAACATCATGAAAGCAGTACTCAAGTCATCATTGGTGCTAACATACCCTTTGATGCTTGTACTAACTTTCAATATATCAAAAAGCCTAATGATGAAAACAAAGCACAACACGAAATGGAAACAAGGAGAATAGTTCATTACTTCATTTTATGATTGCACAATTCATTTGCACATCGAGGGCTATTTAAATAGATTTTTGAGGGTTGGCCACATTCTTGAATATCTTTTTAGACAATGATTGAGTACAATTAGACATTTTTTACATCTCATTTTATCATTACTCATATCATTTTACCAAAACTCATTTAGGGTGTCATTATTATTACATTTACATTTTGCATCATCATTTCATTATTAGTTCATCATATTCATATCATGTGCATAAATCATTCATTATTATTATCATAACATTAACATTTACATGTGAATCTTTGATTCACATCATCTACATTAATATTAAAATTACGTCCATATCATCCATTTTACATCATCATTTAGGTTATCATGTGCATTTACATTTTTCATTATCATCATTATCATGTTACATCATTATTCATATCACGTGCATTTCATTCATTTAATATTACATCTTCATATCCTTTATCCATTCATCTCATTTCATCATAAATTTCCATCTAGATCATTCGTCATTACATCATATAATTTTCACATCACTAAAAACATTCACCATTACATCTTACATCTTGCATTCATTACATATATCATAAAAGAACATCATTTTCAATTACATCATACATACATCATATTTGAAAAACTTCATCACAACACATCCTGCATTATCATACATAACATAAAAGAAAATCATTTACATCATCATACATCATAAAAATCATACACAACATAGCATATAGAAATAAACATGCATCCATAACATAAGCATAGATCATCCATAACACATGCATAATCGAATCACCACTACATCTCATAAATATCATCAAAACAAATGTCCAGGAGTACAAGGATATCAAATGTTTCAAAAAGATATATCAAATACAATGGAATAAACATGTCAAAAATGCATATCACTAAGGGGCATCTCGCAGTGGCACATGGCTTCTACTACCTCCTGAGGTGGTGGGTCTCAATGGATCCCTGCTCCCAGAAGCTCTAAGCTCTCATCTGACTGGATGACCCATACTCCTAGTGGCACTCCTAGAGTGGCTGCGTGAATGGGTCTAAGAACAAGTACCTGATTGTGTGAAGGCAATCCTCCTCTCAGGTGGCACTGCCTTGAAATACCTCATCCTATAATACTTGGCCTCCCGAGAAGTCTCTAGTCCCTCTGCAACAACCTCTCCAATCAAGGTGTTCTCCATTGACTTGAGAAGTCTCTCACCTAACCCCTCGACCTATACACATCTATCTCTAAAGTTGTCCCTCTCGGCCTTAAGTTGTGCTACCTATGGGTCAGGACGTGGTGGCTATGCAACCTGTGCCTGTAGCTAACCAATCATCCCCTGAGCCTATGCTAACTGACTCCAAAGAGTCTGAACCTCTTCCTACAGTGTATCAATTTGTCCCTATTAGGGAGCCCTGATAATAATTCATGGAGCCGAAGTACTCAGCTGGTCCACCACTCTCAAATTCCATGGCCTTGTCTTGAAGGGCATATCAAAGAAATATCTCTGTCCTCCACCCCCACCACCTCCATCATCCCCACTGTCATCACTACTATCATCTTGGCTACCCAAATCATCCTCCTCATCTCCTCCCTCATCAATATCCATGGCCCCTGCCTCTCCCTGTGGCTGCCCTGCTACTGCTAGTGCCTGCCCTCACCCTCTATGAATAATTAGTCCTCCCAATACTAGAGCAGGCTCCTTTGGACTAGTAAACCTCGGGAAGGGATGTTTGTAAAAATATGCAACATACTCGTCTGTCATCCTTCAATCTGTAACCTCCAGATGCATCGCCCACTGAGCTGGTTGCAACTGCAAATACTCTGCTCAGGTTGCCTCAATGGTTGCAGTAGGACCCCACTCTAGTACATCCTCTTGGCACCTGACATAATGTGCCACACCCTACGGCATCATCTGTACTAACCCTAGTTGCCTCAAGACTCTCATCACTAGAAACTACTCAATAATGTAGGGGCTACATCCGATCAAATATCTAGATCTTGTAACATAAGGAAACTCTAAATCATTTGTCTCCCACAAATCACAATATATATATGGTCTCCAGATGACTGTATCCAGATCATCTAACACACTTTGCCACTACTCCAACTTGCCTAGCCTCAGCGAGACAAGAGGCCCTGTGTATGCATAGACATATGGGAACCCAAGGGGACAATCCCTCTATACAATGGGACATGTAATCGCAAAATGCTCCCATGCAAATATCTATAGAAGAGTCACTCCACATGAGAGACTCTTCCCATCAGTGTACACAACCTGATGAAGATCCTGGTATAGATGGGCAAGCATGTATGATCCCCATGCATATCTAGTCTGGTGGAGAATCATATCCTCCAAGATCCTACCCCAACCAACTGATAGTCCCTTTGCCCTGTGATTAGGACAAAGGAAATCACCGATCATACTTGCTAAAATCGAAGGCAGTGGGGCATATCTCTCCACCATCTCCTTCCAAGGAAGCTCATATCGAAAGACATGAGGATCCTGGAAGACTCACCTAAGTGCATCGGTCCCTTCGATCTCCTTGTGATCATAGATCACAAGCTCACCAACTACCAGAATACTCAAGATCCTTTACACATCCTCTAGAGTCATTGTAATCTCTCCAGTGGGCATATGAAAGGTGTTATGCTCACTGTGCTACCTCTTAGCTAATGCAGTCAACAGTGTCCTGTTGACCCACTACTATGGGATCCCCAACAATGGACCCAACCCGCACTATGTATAATCTCTAAATCATCCTACGACAGCCACGAAATCATCTCCCATGTGTGAGGGAATATCTCTCTGATCTAGAGGAGGTTAAATTCCTCCTTTACAACATCATCAAGCAATCATACAAATTAATTAGCAAATAATCTCTACTCAAATCAGTACATCAGATAACAATCAGCTCAATCAAATCAACACTTATTTGTTTTTCATATCGCATGGAAGCAAATTTTTCAAACTTTTCATCTACTATTTGTTTTTCATATCACATGGAAGAAAATTTATCAATCGTTTCATTTCTACTATTTGTTTTTCATATCGCATGGAAGCAAATTTATCAATCATTTCATCTACTATTTATTTTTCATATCACATGGAAACAAATTAAATAGTCATATGACTCAACATCTATCTATTTTACTTTCAATCGGGAAAGCAAATCTATCATTACTATTTGTCCTTCAAACAAGAAAGCAAATTTATAAGACTTATCTATTCTTCAAGCACAAAGAAAATTTTATCAAATCAAACTAATCTATTCTTGATGTTCTCCAAAAGCATAAAATCAGTTGGCTAATCTACCAAAAATCATCACACATCTCAATTTTTTCTGCAAAAATTCCAAATTCGGGAAAAATCCATGGATGCACCAAAACATGCCATCAATGCGTAAAACCCTGTATGTGCAACTTTAACCCATAGATGCATTAAAACAAACCTTCTATGCACTAATTCACCTATGCACTACTCTATCAACTAGATGCACTAAAACAATCACCCTATGCACCAATCTAGCATCCTACACGGGCATCATTTCTATATGTGCTATAATAGGGACCCTATGCACCATTCTACGCTATGCATGACTGTTTTACCCCTATGCACTAAACTAGATGTGCGACTTTAGCTACCATATGCGTGAAACCAGAAACTTAAAAATCTAAAAATTACAAAAACATGCGAAAAATCATCAAATTTTTTTATGAAGATGCTCAAGTCAACTTATTGGAGGTCTATACATAGCTGGTCTTTGATACCGGTGGGCTCGCTTGAATCTATGGCATTCATAATGGATCGACATCTTGTTTTCACCTCTTAGAGCTTTGAAAATTATCAAAGGTTACTATTCAAATGACAATGACTTTTCACCTTTTTCTCCTTTTAAATGGGGTAAAAGTGTGAAAATATTCAAATTTTTGCAAAACAAAGCACTATTTCGAGAGCTAAATCAGTAATTTTCATCCGAAAATCATTCTGATTCTTTCATCAAGCGATTTATTGCTCGAAGGGGCATATAGCATTGACAATTCCTAAAATTTTGGGGCAAAATTCTTTAAAGCAATGCATAAAACACATCACTTCGAAGAGGGGCAAAATGTACACATCTAAAAATGGCCACGGTTAATCGAACTTATTAATTAATTAAATATGAATTATTTAATTAATATTCTTAAAGTCATCTACATATAAATAAATTTAGTTATTTATTTATATTGTTCATTTTTCCAATTCTTCTAATTTAATTAAATAAATAAGTTTATTTAATTATTACTATCATCCTCTTAATTAATTAAATAAATTTCATAATTTATTTATACTAATTATCACAAGTTTAAATTCCAAATTTAAATGATATTCTTCTTTTCTCCACAATTAAATATTTCCAATATTTAATTGAACGCTTTCTTTCTAATTTCTTTATTCTTTTCCACATAATTAAATATTCCAAAAATATTTAATTAGAAACTTTCTTCCTCTCATATTTAATTAAGTATTTTTATATTTAATTAAAGCGGTTTTATCATCTCTCACACATAATTAAATATTATTTATTTAAATTATGGAAACATCTTTCATCTTCCATCTTTCTTTCTATCTTTTTTCAACTTCTCGATCTCTCACCGTTCATCTTAACAAGTTTAATCTCAACCATTGATCCTCGCCAACTAGATTCTTGGCTTCAAAAATCTATAAATACAACCCTCTTATGAGTTGAAAACACACCTTGAATCTTAGATTTCATATGCAATTACTATAGTTTCATTCTAGCATATCAGCATCTTAGCATCTCAGCATTTCAATTTCATAGTATAAATCATATAATCATGCACATGCATTTCAAATAATCTCATTCTCCTAAACTGCCATTTCAAAAAGTTGTTGCTTACACAACTGAGAGCCAACACCTTTAATCAAATCCTTGGAGATAGAGGATGATGGGATGACTTTGAAGAAGCTTTTAGATTTTGCGTTTATGTTCTTTAATTAGATTTATTTAATATAATGTCTTATCGGTGTGTTAGTTTGCTATTTAATTAGTTCACATTTTCTAACAACATAATGACCATTTAGATCTCCTACTAATGACCTGGACAAAGATTCTTCACTTCCTCGATGTTGTGGTGGAAATGGTCCTCACTGCAAGACTGAGGTTTGTTGCGCATTGACTCGTTTATGGAAACTTCAACAACCTATAAAAAACATGGCAACAGAGATGAAAGAAAGAATGCATATAATAATACGATACTCATTCATTAATCAGACATTAAATTCATCTCATTTATCCAAAAACCACATGTATCCTATCAGTCAATTGGGAGATCAAACAGTGCCATGAATATAAACATACAAAAATATTAGGCTGCAGGAATATAGGAATGCTCGCCACAGGATACTACCCTTTTTTAAATAAAAAGTTTATAATCACAGAGTTTAAAACAACCATTAAAAAGAGTAAGGGTATTTAAAAATAAATTATGATATTTAAATTACGAGCATATTTTGGGCTCATCATTTTCCCCCTACTTATCCTAATGTTGGTCCTCCAACATTAACCTTCCTCGTTGTTTCCCTGAAATCGGTAAAAATAGCATGGCCTTGCATTGAAGTCCCAAACTTGTAGTAGAAGCCTCTGACATTCTCCCATCTCTCATACCTGTGAGCTTCATTAGTTTCATTAATATATGTGGCCAGATAAGGATACATTAGCCACATCAAAATAGGGGGGTGATGTTAATGGCAACCACAATTCAAACCTTTCCTGGAGACCCAGCTATATACACCTTTCTAACCTTTTGATGGCTGCTCTAAAATTCAAAGGACTATGAGGCTCAGATTTTCTTAGGCCAACTGTCAATTTCTCCCATCTTATTTTGATTTTGGAAGATGAAAGCTTCCAAAAAAAATATGGTTGGGCTTTAAATTCATCATATACCTATTTTCAGAGATCAAATATTTTTATTCTTGCTATAGGATCATAAAATCCATATGTAACAGAAAACCAAGTTCCAAGAACTGTTTGAGAATCTGAGCTTTCTGGTCTCAAGGGAATTGGTTCTTTCCTTTTAGCTTCCTCATAATCCTCTAATTGCTTCCCATAATTAATCTCATTACCCACCCAAGACATAAGTGACCTCAAATGAATTTCACCAATGTAAAGGAGCGGATTCCACTCTATTTCAAAAGGTATTAACAAACCATGCAAATAAAATTCACATAAAGAATTTCTTAACCAATTGGGTGTTGTCTGATAGACATCATAAAACTCTTTAGCAGAATGAATGACAAGGTCCAGATTTTTGGAGATTCTCATTAATTGGAACCACAAAAACTGCTCCTTGAGGCACATTGCATACACCCTAGGTGCTGGTCTACATTCCATGATTTGTCCAGCTACTTTCATCATTTCATTCATTTTCTCCTTTATTTCTTGGATTTCCTATTTTTGGTTTTCAATTTCTTTCTTTAATTTCTTCTTCTCCTCTTTCCATAGACTTTGTTGCATTTCGGTTTTAGCCAGATGGAAGAAACTCAAAGTTTGAAGTGTCACAGGCCTCTAGGAAATTTTAAGATATTCTAAATACTCAATCAGTAATGCTCTTTTGTACATAACCAATGCACGACAAGGTTCTGAGGGCAATGGTGTTTCATTGAATATCTCAGTTTATTCAAGTTCTTCTTTTTTTTGTTTAGGAGGGGATTGTGCTTCTCCTAAAATTCTCTCAACTGCATTAGCCAAATCATTAAGGCTTGGCATCCTCCTTTCATCACTACAACCCTGTTGTACTTCCTCAATTTCCTCTGTTTTAGTTTGTAACTCCTCGGGAATAAAAGAGGAACTGTGTGGAACATTCTTAGATACACTCTAAGAATCCTCATGACCAAGCCCCTCAGACTCCTCTGAAATGATTATAATTTCTAGTTGGATGGGTGTTGAGGTAGTTTTACCCTATTTTCTTGTTGAAGCTCTTCTAGGCAATGTAGCAGACGCAGGAGGTTCTTTTCTGGCTTTCCTCTTTCTAACTTGCCTAGGGGATTCAGACTTAGCAGGAGAGGATGATGACAAAACTGTGGTGACAACAAGTGTTGCTATAAGGAAAAGTTGGGTAGCATGTTTTCGCTTTTGTGTTTGAGGGTTTGCTTCTAGGTTATGCTCAACACTAGATGGTTTGCCTACTTTTGTTTTCCCCTACTTTTTTTTTCCCCTTTTCTTTTCCTGTAGCAGACCTAGGTTTTATCTAGGTAAAAGGCTTAGGTGTGGAGGTTGCAGGACTAGGTGTTGTAGGAGTAGATGATTCTTGCTCAACTTCCCTACTCGTAGACTCTACTCTCTTTCTCTTTTTCTTGGGCTAAGCAGGGAGTGTTCTAGGAGGTTCTGGAGGTTGCAGTCCTTTCTGGGCAGAAAATTCTTGCCAAGAAAGGGGTGATACATCTCTCAAAGAATGCTCAATCAACAATTTAATAAGGGCATGATGGGTGATGGAATTATCTATACCCTTCTGAGTTTCATAGGTACTATGCTCTAAAATATTTAACAAGAAATCTGGGACATTGATAGCTAACCCATTCCTCATATGACTTCACAGTTTTAAATGGTAGGAATGCAAATAAGAAAAGTATCCTTCACAAGTCAAATACCTGATTATGAAGGAGGCATATTTTGTATATGGATAAGGTAGTGAGACTCATTTGCATCCTTGCTTTGAAACTTCTAAGGGTCCATCCATTGGCAATGTGAATTATGACCTGGAAGAGACATCATCCCTTCCTAAAGGGAAGTTATCTCCTACTGCTAGAAGCCTAGTTACTTCAGCAATCATTGCTCTATTACAGCAACTGTTAAACCCCAAACTCTAGCCTCTCCTTCTGAAAGAGTTCTTAAAAATTCACCTCCAGCTTCCTCATTGAAAGAATCTATCCTTAGAAAATAGTTTAACCATCTGTAAACACTGAATGCCTGAACCACTTGAGGATCTTGTGTTAAGGCCTCATGAGCTACTGGCTCATGTCTTACTAGCTGACCACCCATACTCAAAAACTTACTCTGCTAAAATCCCTGAAACTTAACCTCTTTTGAGAATTTGAAAAAAACTTTTTTTTTGCTCTGTTTTGTTTCTTTTCGGCTTGTTTACCTTTCTTTTTCTTTCCAAAAATGATATAAAAGACAATTTCATGCAATGATTTTTAGAAACTACTTAATTAAGCAGGTCACTTGCTGATCAGGGAGAAAGCACACATTCATTCTTGGGAACTTGCTGATCAGGGAAAAAGCATGCATTCATTCTTGGGAACTTGCTGATCAGGGAAAACACACGCATTCATTCTTGGGAAGTACAATCTAAAAATTGTTTTTAACAAACATGGCATTGGCAAAATAAATTTTTTTGAAACAAATTATCCCCACCCCCTACTTAAGATTTGACATGTGTCCTCACATGTGTGAAAGGATAGGTGAAGAATGAGCAATAATGACTAATAGAAACTTGTAATAAATGAATAAATGAAATAAATGAATGATGTGATAAATAAAAAGAATATTCGTACCTTGTATTAAATGCTCACGGATGTTGGGAGATATCATAGCACAACCTGAAATGATTGCTTGAAAAAGAAATCATAAATGGAGGTGGTACGGTAGGATGGGTGATGTGGATGGGTGACGTAGAAAAGAAAGATGAAATGAATGATGATGATAGATGGTGATGGATGGTGATGGAGAAAGTGGTTTCCATAAAAAGAAAACCTTTATTATCAGCGTACAACATAGTTTCAAAGAGATGCTGCAGGAAGAAGACCGAAGCCTTTCGCTGTATGAAGATTCTTGCCTGCATCGAAAACAAACTGCTTCATAAATTGTTCTTTGGATGCAGGCTTATTATGATACAACTAAAGAAGGTATCCATTAACCAGCAGTTTGTAGCAAACAGTTTCGATTGTAGCCAACTAAACTGAACCATTCTCAAATACATTTTCAATTTCATATGGACCAAGCCATCTTTTTGTAAGCTTACCTTGATTCTGTTTATATCTGGAGTCATAGAGTAGCACCCAATCACCAATAGAGAAATGCTTAGTTTGGATATTTTGGTCATGCCATTTCTTCCTTTGTTACTCGACGGCTTCAGTGTATTGTAGGGCAGCTTTCCTCATCTCATCCAATGCATTCAACTATAGGAGGCATTCCTTTTAGGCTTCTGAAAGATCAATTTTAAGCTGAAGTGCAGTCCTTAAGGCCTTATGCTCAAACTCTATTGGCAACATGGCAGTTTTTTCATAAAGTAACTCAAAAGGGGTAAACCCTGTAGTTATTTTCCATGTTGTCCTATAGGCCCAGACTGCTTCTAGAAGATGAGTGCTCCAATATTTGGTGTGTAACTACAATGTTTTTGTAAGGATTGCCTCCAATTCTTTATTAGTAACCTCTGCCTGACCATTGGCTTGAGGGTGATATGGGCTTGACTTCCTGTGCTTGATCTTGTAGTCATTCATCAAAGCAGTGATCAGGTTTGAAGTAAACTAAGCTCCTTGATCAGTAACAAGCTCTCTTGGGACTCCAAACCAAGTAAAAATTTGTTCATAGAGGAACTCAACAACTTTATTGTCACGGGAATGTGTCATTGCTTTCACTTCCACCCACTTGGTTACATAATCAGTGCAAACTAAAATGTAAGATTTCACATTGGATGGAGGATCAATAGGTCCAACAAAATCCATTCCCCACTTATCAAAGGGACTAATTACCACTTGTGGATACAAGGGTATTTCATCATACCTTGTTGGTCACCCCATTCGTTGACATCTATCACATTTTCTAGTGTAGGCCACAACATCCTTATGTAGTCTGGGCCAATAGTACCCTGTATTGAGCACTTTCATTGATGTTCTTTTAGATGTAAAGTGCCCACAACATGGCTCATCATGACAAGCATGAAAAATGTCATATGACTTGGTCAGGTTATATGTAAAACAAACAGTCTGCAATCCACGAAAAATTAAAAAATTTCTCAATCAATAGCTTCTTGTCCTTTAGTGAGAAGTGAGCTGGAATTTTGTTGGCTGCTAAATAATTTGCAATATCTACATACCATGGAGTTTGAGAAGCAATAGAAAATATATGTTCATTAGGAAATCTATCATCAATTACCTTAGATGTGGTAGGTGTAGTTGTTTGAAGTTTTGATAAGAAATCAGCCACCACATTTTCCCTACCTAGCTTGTCAATAATTGTGATATCAAATTCCTGCAACAATAGTAGCCACGTTGCTAATCTACTAGATATGGCAGGCTTATTCATGAGGTACCTTATTGCTGCATGATTTGTATGAAAAAATATTTGGTAACCAGTGACATAATGCCGAAACTTGTTTAGAGCATACACAACTGCTAGCAATTCTTTCTCTGTGACAATATAGTTTAATTTCGGGCCTTGAAGGTTTTTTCTAATGAAATAGATGGCATGTTCTATGGAATTCTCCTTTTGTCCTAACACTGCCCCTATGGCATAATCAGAAGCATCTATGTGTATATGAAAGGGAAGACTCCACTTGGGTCCTTGAAGAATAGGTGCTTTAGTAAGTAAGTTCTTAAGCTACAGGAAAGATTTGTCACAGGCCTCAGTCCAGCTAAGTTCATAATCCTTAGTCAGTAAGGCATACAAGGGACTAGCTATTTTGTTGAAATCTTTAATACACTTCTATAATATCCAACATGTCCTAAGAAGCTTCTACCATCCTTTTGTTTCATAGGTGTTTGCAAAGTTAGAATGACTTCTATTTTTGAAGGATCAACTTGAATTCCTGCTGGAGAGATATGATGGCGTAAAACAATTCCTTCTTGCATCATCATAAAACACTTCTCACTATTTAAAGACAAATTGTGCTCCTGGCATCTTTCCAACACTTTCTCCAAATTTTTTAATGCTTCTCATAAGAAACTCCATAAGTGGTGAAGTCATCCATATAGATTTCCATATAATCATGAGAAATTTCAGCAAAAATACTAATTACTACCCTTTGAAATGTTGCAGGTGCATTACATAGGTCAAAAAGTAGGACAAAGTAAGCAAAAGTCCCCCATGGATAGGTAAAGGTTGTTTTGTCTTGATCCCTAGGAGCAATTTTAATTTGATTATACCCATTATATCCATCCAAAAATGAGAAATAATGTTTACCAGACAATGAGTCTAGTACTCGATTAACAAATGGCAGTGGAAAGTGATCCTTTTTAGTTGTAGTATTCAGCTCTCTATAGTCTACACAAACTCTCCATTTTCCACCCTTTTTAGGAAAAATCACCAATGGAGATACTTATTGACTGTTTGAAATAGGGTAGATGAAACCAACATCAAATGACTTTTGGAGCTCATTTATAACTATTTCCCTGAGTGTTGGGTTTATCCTTCTCTGAGACTACCTAACAAGTGAACAATCTTCTTTAATGTAGAGCCTATGAGTACAAAGATCTATTCCCTTCATATCCCCATAGTCCCATGCAAAAGCTTTGTGTTGATCTTGCAACATTGTGACTAGGGTAGTTTTTTGAGATTAAGGCAACTTATTATTGATATTCAGACAGTGCCTTGGCGACAACTCAATTTGCTTGGTAACATCATTCATGGAGTCTACTGATAAAGGTGGTGTTTTTATTTCTTGTGGAAGAAAATGTTGATAGACTGTAGGAATTTTAAATGGTAGGCTCTAAGGATTTAGTTGCTGCAAGAAGCACTGCTAAGGACAGTTATCTAAAATAGATGGGCTACTCATGTGAGAGTTGGAATGTAGAATTTGTAAGAGCAGGTCATCCTCACTTTGAAATTGGGAAAATGGATTAGTTTGCAATATCATTAAGTGAGCCAATGAACTGAATTCTTTAGTTTCCTCACCTAAATCTAACCTAATTGGCTGAGACAAGTCTGGCTGAGGCTAGGCAGGTGGGTATAAGGACAATTTCTTTGTTGACTAACCATCAAAAATCGTCATGTCTCCTGAACAACATCCTATAAAAGCATCAACTATGGCTAACCATTGTCTACCTAGGATGATAGGATATCCTCCCAAGGTTGCTTTAGTGGACAATATGGTGAAATCTGCTGGGTATTCCCAAGACTCAAGGTTGATAATTATATCTTCCACCATATCATCAAGTGTTACTGTGGAACTATCAGCAAGCTGTAGGGTGGTAGGTGTAGACCTAATGGTTAGGATATTCAAATACTCCATTGTATGCTTGGTCATTACATTGATGGTTGCACCAAGGTCAACCAAAATATTCTTTACTATCTGACCATTAATAATGATTTGTACCATAGGACTCCTAGGATCAGTATATTTTGGCATGACTACCTTCTCTAACATAATATCTCCCAAATGTCCTATAACATGGATAGTTTGGGGATCCATTTTCTTCCTTCCAGGTTTCTTCAAACAAGCCTCCCTAATTGCTTTCCCATAGATTGGAACATCTTTAATGGCTTGGAAAAGAGGGATTTGAATGTGTACATTTTTTAGCTGATCCGAAATATCAAAGGTGGGCTCTTCCATAGACTTGGGGGTATTGACTTGCAATCCCTGAGGAAAAGGTGGTTTTGCTAGATGTTGTAGGACAGGCTCCTTAGAGACAATATATGATATAGGTATCTGTTCTGTAGGACCAGTGAGTTGTTCAGAGGGAGGATCTATAATTTCAGTAATTATTGGTAGCTATGGAGTGGGTAGGGTGGTTCCAAACCTGAGATGGATATCACTAATATTCAGAGCATAGGCTGGATACTGATTGGTTTCTGCAAAATACATAGGCTAGTGTTGTTGCTGCTTATTATTAGGATTTGGCAATGGTTGAGTAGGTATAGGAATTTATTTTGGAGGGCCAGTATTTGTTGCAGGTGTCGTAGGAGGTGGCATGAGGGCCTGAGTTTGTGGTTCTACCATTGTTGAGAACCTCTCCATTGAGTATTTTTCTACCAGTTACCTTGGGGTGGAGCCCATTGTCCTTGTGGCTGCTGCCAACCTCCTTGAGGATATTTCCATTATGGTTGAGAGGTATTCCATGGTTGTGATGGGCTATATGTAGGTTGCCATTAGTTACTATAATTAGAGTAAGGATTATTGAAAGTCAAAGGTTCTTGAGGAATACCTTGTCTTTGAGCCCATGGGTGCCTTTGTGCAATGTAGAATACTTGGTCATCATCACCTTCTTCTGCCTTAAAGTCAGTAGGTAATTGCTTAGCCTCCAGGTTAGCCACCATCTTACATCTATAGTCATGCTTCTTGTGTCGGCAATGTGGATAGAACTCGGCCAACATTGTTTTAGCTTCCTCATGTTTCTTTCAAGCTTACATAGTATCCAAATGTGTAGCCATATTATTTATGATATCTTGCTTGAAATTAGACAACAAATTTTAAATATCCATCCTTGAAACTCTGTTAGCAAAAGACTTTCCCACTATGGCCTGATGACCTCTTCCCTTCTTGACATTTGCTCGAGAATAGTTGCGGTATATGGACTTAATATCATCCCAAGGAACTTGGGTTATATCTTCTCCTCCCATCAAATCTAGAACATCAATATGGGAATCATTGATTCCCCACAGAAAAATTAATTTTTGAGATTCTTCATTGAGAGTATTGTCTGAATTCTTTTTCAAGGAAAAAAAAAACCTTGAGATATAGTCTTCCAGGCTTTCATCGTCCTTCTACTAAATTCAAAATATATCATCACCCTTAGTACCACTCTTAAAATATTCCTTATATTTCTCAAGAAACTTTGTTTGCATGACTATCCAACTATCGACAACATTCCTCCACAAAATCATGAACCATCTTAGAGCTCCCTCCTTCAAAGTAGTAGGAAATAACTTCAGCTTGTGAGCATTTGTGGTGTAGTCATAGCTTTGACAGAGGATGTTGAACTCAAATAGGAAATTGTTTGGGTCCTTTGTAACTAGTCCATAGAACTTGGGAAATAATGAAGAAGGAATATTTTTGAGGTTATCATTATCTTGCTGGGGTATGATAGGGAATTCAAAAGAAGGAGGTCGATTAGGTGGATTTTGTGCCATATCTGCTTGATGAAGTATCAAAGAAAATAGATTTTCCCGAGGTTCTTCATCAGCTAGGTCAAAGGGAAATTCAGTGAGTGTGTCTTCAACAAATGGATTGATATCTTGGTTTCTTCCTTCCTCAAATAGATTATAAGCTAGTTCAAAATCATTATAAGTGAAGGAAGGGTTTGGGAGGAATCTTCCTAGAGCATCTCTTCTTCTATGCATGTAACAGACTTAACTAAAAATTGAAGGATTTTAAAATTCTTGAATAAGCACACTAACTACTGCTAACAATGACTATGATAGGTTCTTAGCTTGACACCATCCTCGACAACGGTGCCAAAAATGGTTGTCGCCCATAAAAGGGTATAAAAGTCATGGAAAATCTTAACCTAGGAATTGGACATTCGAGCAGGTGACTAACATCTTCTCATGGTCATTCATTGACTTTGTCAAAAAAGGGAATGCATACTTGAAATGGAGCGGCACTGTACATGCTCTAAGCACCGATTTTAGCCACATCCTACTAGAAATAAATGCTTGAAAGGAATTCTACTTCTGATGCAAGAATATAAGGAAAATTCTTATCAACTTAAGCATAACTTAGTTAAAGTAGAAATTATGATAACTATTACAGAGAAACAAACCATGAACTGGTCTTATGCTGCACGAATAGACACAGGGATGGATTTCTTATGCTGCAAGAACAATATAAGACTCGGTTTATGCTGAAACTTCTTGGAATGAAATTCTAACTGATAAACAATAGGAAATAAACAACTAACTATAAATACTTACTAAGTGGGCCCCCTTAGCAAGCATCAACCAAACTATGCAAGAATTGAACTAAAAAATTCATCAGGTTTTATTCATAAACTCAAAATCATATACATAGTTTTTCTGCTTGTAAGAAAACTAACACAAAACTCTATTTATCATTACAATAATAACTTGAACATACTTTATTCTATTCTTTTATTTCTAATCTAGTCTTTTTCTCTTCTCTACTTGCTCACTCATGCAGGAGGAACATTTATTTACAGAAAAATAACTAACTAACTTAACAGAGAAAGATGCGGACATAGATTCTTCCTAATTCTGAGGAACAAACTTTCATAAATGAAAGCATATCTATTCAATTGATTCAGAGAGAATCTAGCATTCCACTCTTCCTAGATTGATGACCATTTAGATCTCCTCCTAATGACCCAGACAAAGAGTTTTTGCTGGAACAACTTCCTCGTTGCCATGGTGGAAATGGTCTTCACTACAAGACCGAGGTTTGTTGCGTATTGAATCATTCGCATAAACTTCAACAACCTATGAAACACATGGAAACAAAGGCAAAAGAAGGCATGCATATAATAACACGATACTGATTCATTAATCAAACACATTAAATTCATCTCATTTATCCAAAAACCACATGTATCCTATCAGTCAATTGGGAGGTCAAACAGGGCCATGAATATAGACATACAAATATATTAGGCTACAGGAATATAGGAATGCTTGCCACAGGATACTACCCATTTTTAAATAAAAAATTTATAATCATAGAGTTTAAAACAACCTTTAAAAAGAGTAAGGGTATTTAAAAATACATTATGATATTCAAATTACGAGCATATTTTGGGCTCATCAACTGCCATCCCTTACCCTCTTGTAGATGATTCTATCTTTTGGAGGTTGGTAAGTTGGCCTTTTTTCCAATGGCCTCATAAATTGTTCTTGTTTACCAAAATCTAACTCTAGATTGATTTTATTTGTCATTAAAACGTCCATGATTTCCTTGAAGTTTTACATCAAGAAATCAATCTTCTTATGGAAAGGGGTGAATTCCATCAATGGATCATATTTTGGATCCATTTTGTGTACAATACCCAATAACTTGTCATAGGCAACCCATTTTTCCTTATTTAGTTCTTGCCTATTTAAATCAAAATAGTTCTTGATCAGGTCTTCAGAAAAATTGAACTCATGAACAAATATTTCTCCTTTTATTCTTTTTCTGAACAAAGTGAAGAATCCTTCAAGGTCACACTACCTCCTAGAACTGAAAGTTAAATTGTATGCATCAAAGAATTTCTCAAAGTGTACCCATCCTCCCTTTGTAATAACAAACCCAAAAATTATTGTGTAATCTGGATAGAAAGTACCTTTGCCTCTTCTAGTGAGATTGTCCTCATGAATACAACCAATCTGCCACATAACCTCAATAAATCCAATCCTTTGCGGTACATTGTAAGTCAGGATGTGTGGAGTCCCTTGAAATCCACATACTCTCAAAACAATAGTGACTAGAAATGGGATGATATCTCCCCAGTTTTGGCAGATCCTCAAATTAGGTCTCCACTCCTTGGGCCTAAGAAAATCATGCAACTCCATAGGAATCCTAAGTGGATTTACTGTCAACCTTTCTCTCAATCTTGATGCAAAATAGTTATCAAACTGTACATAATTAGCACTTTCTCTATTATATGAAAGGTTAGTAGTTTAATTTTGTAATGGAAACCTTTCTCCATTGTCAAATCTATTTAGTTCCATCTTCTAAGAGATGAAATCTGCATTCTTGAACAAGAACATATGCATGAGCATAAAATACCAGTAGAAAGGTGTGCTTGTATCATTTAGTTGTAGCTTCACCAACCCTTCGAGTATTTTCTTAGCCAAGAAAAGAGCCAAATCATAAAATATAGAGAAATTTGGATGTTGTATTTGCACCTCCATGAACATGAATGCTATAGGAATCACAGTGTTAGGTCTAAATACCAATATTTGACATAGTGAATAAAAGGTAGCCTGGAAGTGTTTGGAAAACACATCCAGTTTGAAAGGCTCGCTATCATTAGGGCTAATATGAATTCTTGAACCTCTTGCTCTTTCCAAATGAGATGGGAGAATCTTAACTCTAAAGAAATGCTTACTTTTCTCATATTCCTACTTCATCTTTTCGAGCTCAATAGGAACAACGAAGTCACTAGGTTCATACAAATCAAAAACTTATTGGAATTCTTCTATGTTAATTCTTAGTAAAACCCTTCCACAATTATCTCTAACCACTCGTGTGATAGGATCATACCTTGTACCCATTTCCTTGAGAAAATCCACATCGAGAAACACATTGGGTACCACCAATTTTCCCATGTCGTAAACCCAACCATTTGAGAATGGACGGGGAAAATTACTTTGCCTAAACCACAATCGAAATATCTCTAAACCCTTCATTGACACTTTAGCATCAACTATATTGAAGTAATTATATACTAACCCCTCCCCAAGGGTATTTCCTTTAATTAGGGCATGCCCTTTTCTATTTTCAGTTGTCGACAATGGCAATTGGTCCAAGAAGTCATCATATAGGTTCCTTTTCAAATAATCAATTTGGTCGAAGTGGTGCTTTGACGGTGCCATATTGGACAAACTAGGGTCTACTTGAATTATGGATTTTAGAACAAAGGAGGGCTTTTCAAGGATGCAAAATTACAAAAGCATAATTTGCAATTTCAAACAAATTTGAACTTCACTTAAAACCAGGTATGTGCAGGATCATCATGGAAAAAATAGGCCCTTAAGTGGCAATTAAAATTCAGAAAATCAGAGTTATGAAAGTTGAAGTAAAAATTTGAATAAGTTATCTATATTATTTCAAAAATATGTAAGAATAGAATCTGTATAAAATTGAATTTAGTTTCTAAAATACTAGGCTTTATTTAAAAAAAATAAAAATCTATTTGGTGAAAATTTGAAATTTCAATGCAGTAGTAATTAAATTTTAGGGAAAAAATAAGTACGTGTCTGTCTGACCACCCTAATCACAATAAAATTATAATAATTTTTTATAAGATTTTATATATAAGTAGAGGACTCATGTCCCAATATGATGCATATTTTTTTGTACTTTTTTTCCAAGTAGATAATTAATTATAATTTTTTTATTAGAACTTTTAAAAAATATAAAAACTCATCTATCTGACCACCTTAACTTGGTCAAAACTTCATGAAATTATTATTATTTTTTTAATCCTATAGTATGCAAAGCATAGAATGTGACACATGTTTCGGATTCAAAAAATGTGATACCATTTGAAAGATATAGATGTTTTTCAATCAGCCTTTCAGTGAGGACTTTAGTCATAATTCAAATAGAAAATGAATAATAATTATTTATTAAATCCAAAGTAAAGCATAATTTATATTGGTGGAAAGTTGAAAATATCCTTTAAACACCCTTTTTCGTTTCATCAATTTTGGGTAAAAAAAGGGTTGTTAGCTGCATGGGCCATCATATCACTTACATATGGCCACTTTTTGGACAATCATGATCCCACACATACCCAACCCTAATACAATTTCTAACAATTTCCCAACAATCACACTACGAATTCTCCTAAATTCAGGCTAAAATTTCACCAAGAAATGGAGAATTTAACTTACAACTTTTTACTCATAGAAACCCTAATTATTCACTACAGCAGCTCATGATTTCTTCTTTGGCTTTTAAACCATTATGCGAAGCTCCTTCAATTCTCCTTTCCAAAAAAATAAAATAGGGAAATAATCCTCTTATTCAATTTAAACATGCAGGAAAATGTCTCATCCGCCATTACAACTCGCTTGCGCGCCTCACCAACATCTTCAATCGCACTAGACACAAATTTGAATCTTAAATATTGATCTTCATCTAGGCTAGATCATCGAACGGATGTGATTTAGACATTGAATTCCATAATACAAAATGGCCCACTACCTCTTGCATTGTCAAAGAAATCCACCTGTTAACATTCCCTTGATATCGCGATCATTAAGCCTCTTGCAACTCTTGATCACATGATAGTGGGCAACAGTAGATCTTGATCTTCAATGAACTTTCTCATTCAAATGATTGAAAATATTTTGACCTTAAATGTCAAGTACCTTTTATGTTGAGATTAAAACATTTCCACCAATTTTAAGCATGTGCATTTTAGACTTGCTTTAGTAGCTCGCTAGTTAATATATTAAGGTCGGCTTAATATATTAAAAAATTCATAATGTTCTTTTAGCTTCTCCAAATATGATAGATGGTGCCTTCCCATGATTTCATGATCATTCAATACCCTGTGGTGAGGTCATCATGGGATGGCAGGGAGCGGCTGAGATTTTAATAACTTATCATCAATGACCACTATAATTTACCTTTTTTGCAAAATATAAACCACTTATTAAAATAAAGGGGACATGACAAGGTCAATGGTAAACAATGAAATAAATTTATTTTAAAGTCCCCCTTAAAAGGTAATGATCAAATAGAACAAAGCTAGGGTGTTTGATATGAAAGTAGGGATTTTTATATGAATACCTGGAAACAATCAGAAAACCCAAACCCTAGATCTTTCTAAAACCATTTTACAACAAATTCACCATGGAGAACTAGAAAAATATGAAAGATCAAATAAAATTTATAGGGTAGATTATTGAAGTTCGATCACATTGTCTTATCCCTTGAACACACAATTACAATTCCTTCTGGCTGAGAATTTGAGGCAATTTCCTTCTACTTCTCCTATTTAAAATACCTCTTTTCCCTGTCACTTGGCATTCATAGAAAAATTTAAATCTTTAGGCTATAAATATCACAACTTTGATACCACTATAATATCCCTAATAAACATTTTTAATCTACAATTAAAAATTTTCTCAAAAAACCCATAAAAAGAGAAATCTGGTGCAATGAAAAATCAACCATTTTCTTCATTTTTAACATAAAATATGGTGCTAAAGGAAAAATAATGACTTGCTTCTAGTATTAAAAGTTTAAAATAATTTATTTTCTATTCATTAGAGAAAAAAATAATAACCAAAACTTCACTACAATTGGCACAATGAAAATGGGCAATCAAACCCACAAATTGCAACCAACCCATTGTATTTTCAAATACAAAATTTCCAACACTCTAAATAGAGCCTAAGAAAAAATAATAAATGAGTAAATTCTGATAAAATTACCACCAAACTAATAACAACAATAATAAAAAAATATACCAAAATTGGAGAACTCCAAAACACAAACCCTTCCAAACAACTCAACCAAAAGTCCACTTTAAAGCCATCTTTCAGCACCAATGCAAGTTTTGTGTGAATTCATGCTTGTAGAACCTCAAAGCCACTATCCTTGAGTCAAAATATCCTTAGTTTTCTATCCCTAGAGATTATCCCTACAATGGTTTATCATCCTTTGCACGAGAGCCACAACCCATGAATAAAGAAAAAAAGCATAAACTCAATCCAAACTGTCAAAACAAGTAATAGAGCATGCTAAACCTTGCAGCCGCAAATACCAATGCCTAGAATGGGCAGTTTTCATGTGAATACTTGTAACTACTCAAGCCAAGTGTTGAAACCACAAAATCATGCATCTGGAAAAACCTAGAAAAGAAGAAACCTCATCTTGTACCACTACCAATGCCAAAAAGGAAAAAATCAATCTTCCCCAAGAAGCCACATCCAAACTTAATTTAATAATTTATTTCAACCATATTTAATATTCTCCCTAAAAATAATTAATTTAATAATCTTGAATAATGAACCTTTTCTTGGTTAAATTGTCAAATTCAAATATGTTTTTGTCGGGACACCAGGCCTGCTAAAATAGAAATTTTCTAAAATTAGAAAGGGGACATGACAAGTCCTCCATCCTAAATATTTATTTTCCTCAATAAATGTAAGTTTGGATGATTAAGAACCTCTAAACCTTCCCATTTTGCATCCTTAATAGAAAAATCCTTCCACATGACGAAGTGTTCAATGATTCTTTTATTTCATAACTTCTTCTCCCTTGTTTCCAAAATCTCCTTAAGCACTATGATTAGTCTCCCCTCATCATCAAGAGCTGGCATAATAGGAGAAGTCACAAATTGCTTCCCTACAACCTTCTTCAAGCATGAGACATGGAAAAAATTATCTATCTTGCAACCCGGTGGCAACTCCAACTTGTATGCAACCACCCCAACTTTACTGGTGACACTATAGGGTCAATAAAATTCTAGTTTGAGCTTCTTTTCTCCACTCCTCTTTAAGGTACTTTTCTTGTATGGATGAAACCTCACAAAAACCATATCACCCACTTGAAAAAATATCTCAGTCCTCTTCTTATCTGCATATAGATTTTGCTGAATTTCAGCATGAGCCAAATTATCTTTAAGAGACCTTAAAATCACTTGTTGCAAGGACTCTACTATCTAAAAACAACAAGTCAGCAAAAGAAAGAGCATCATAGCCATAGAGAGCATGGAAATGAGACATTCCAATAGACATATGATAAGATGTGTTGTAACAATACTCCCCTATGTGTAACCACTTCACCCAAGCACCTTGTTGATTTGAAAGATAGATTATCAAATACCCCTTTATCCACTTATTGACAATTTATGTTTTTCCATCTGCTTATGGATGATAGTTTGTGCTAGGAATAAGTTTGGTACCTATCAAATGAAATAATTCCTTTAAAAAAGAATTGAGAAATCTGTTGTCACTATCATTAACAATGTTCTTGGGCAACCCATGTAATCTAGAAATTTCTCTAAAAAAAATCTACTACTTGAGGGACCTTAAATTTATAAGTGATAGGAAAGAAATGTGCATACTTTGTCAACCTATCTATGACCAAAAATATATAATATTTACCTTGAGCTTTAGGCAACTTGGTGATGAATTCCATGGATATTCTTTCCAACTTATGCTCAGGAATTGGGAGTGGCTGAAGAAAACCTGCTAGAAAAATCTGCTAACCCTTGTTTTGTTGGCATTCCATGCATTCCCTAATGGGTGATTGCACAATACGGGTTTACAATTTCCGGCCAAACTGGACACTGAATTGATTTTTTCTTACTAAATATTCACTTTCGAGCACCTATAGGAGATACATCATGAGGAATTTTAAGATGATGCAAGCTAGGAATTTGTGACATTTTGTTTGTAGATTCTAAATATATCTTTTTCAAAAAAATTGGAATCATATTGCACTTTTTCCATCTCCTTCAAAAACTAATGTTTTTCAGCAAACAACATTTTTAAGGAATGATGCTCACTATTACAACATAAATTTTTTCCATGAAGGACAAATTTTTTTTTTTTTTTGAATTTAGATTTGTAACTACAATATATAGTGCTTCCAATTAGTTTCATAGTGTTTTATTGAACATATGTTTCCTAATCAATTTTTGAAGTCAAACCAATTATAATTCGGATGTAGGCAAACGACATCCACCATAATATTTTTTGTATGTATGGAAATTCTTTTTTTTGTTGTATCAATAACATCAATGTCTAGTGCATTGATATTTTTCAAATTTTTTCTGATAATCTACTATTTTTCCACACATGCAAAATGAAGAGCTTGATTTTTGATGAAAAACCTATGTTTAATAAAACTAAAAAAAATACATAATAAACATAAACATATTAAAATTATATTCATTGGATAGCTCGTTCGAAGGACTACCATAATCCATTTGGGTCTATGAAGTCTCCATTGTCATCCTCAACTCAAGCTTCGAAGGGAAAAATTCTAGAGTTTTTTGGTGCTAGAGGGGGAGAAGGGCGGGAAAAGGGGGGTTCAAGCGAACCCTGGTTCGAACAAACCCCCTTTCCACAACCCTTTCCTTTGCTCTTTTTCCCTAGAAATATGGGACCCAACATTTAATGGGTTCACTTGAAGGTAGGTTCTAGCGAACCCCCTTTGGGTTCGCTTGAACCAAATTTTTGTTCAAACCCCCAAAAACCAATTTTTTTGTATGGGGGCATTTTTTGCAATTTTCCTTCCTCACTAGAATTGTAAACCAGTTTTGTGTGTTTACCCTAATATGGATGAGGATATATTCTTCAATTTCCTTCCCTGCAAACCTTTCTTGAGCTTGTTTATATGTCTTAGAATGGCCTTAGTGACTAGCCAAAGGAGTATCATGGAAGACCCTCATTATCTTCTCCTTCATTTTAGAACCCTGTACTAAGTATACCCTGTTCTTGTAAAATATTAAACCATCAATAGTGGTGTACCTATCATCTTCCACCTTCCCATCCAAAATTTCAATAGCAAATGAGTCCTTAACATATTCAGAAATTATATTTACTTTCAAATAAAAAGTGATAGTACAAAGAGAGCATAAGGAAGGCTTCTTAGAAAGTGCATCAACAACTACATTTTTCCTTCCTTTTATATATTCAATCTCAAAATCATAAGCATGTAGTTTAATCACTTATTTTTGTTGGTGATAATTCAAATCCTTTTCACTCAAAAATAATTTCAAACTATTATGATTAGTCTTAACCATGAACATGCCACAAACAAGATATTGTCTGAACTTGTTTAGAGCATGCATAATTGCCAACATTTCTTTGTCATTAATAGAGTACCCTTTTTCGAAAGGATTCATTTTTCTACTCTCAAATTATTTAGGATGTCCCCTTTGAGTTAGAATAGAGATACCCTCCCCAAAATCATCACATTCAACAACAAATGGAAGAGATAAGTTAGGAATTGAAAGCACTAGGCAAGAGCTCATTACCTTTTTGAGTGTTTCAAATGTACCTTGAGCTTCTTCAATCCAAAAAAATGCTCCTTTCTTACTCAAATCAGTAATATTGGTGGGTGGTGGAAAATCTATTACAACATGTATCTTATGTGGGTCAACCTGTACTCCCTGTAAGCTTATGATGTGTCCCTAATACAAAATTTCAGTCAACCAAAATTCACATTTAGATAACTTAGCATAAAAGGATTGCTTCTCCAAAATACCCAAAACTGTATCCAAGTGTTGTAGATGCTCCTTTCAAGTTTTATTGTAAATGAAGATATCATCAAAGAACACTAAAACAATTTTTTTGAACTTCCTATTGAAATTTTTATTCATTGCAGATTTGAAAGTTTCTGGTGCATTTGTGAGACAAAATGGCATGATAAGAAACTCAAAATGACCATAATGGAAACAAAAAGAAGTCTTCTCTACATCTTCTTTTCTCGTACAGATTTGACAACTTAACCTAATCTCAAATCTATTTTAGAGAAGTAAAACACCCTATGTAATTCATCAATAAGTTCTATCTTTGGTATGGGACACCTATTATTAATGGTTTTCTTATTCAAGGCTCTATAATCTATGCAAATTCTCATTGTGACATCTTATTTTCTAACCAAGACTACAAAAGAGGCAATTGGACTTGAGCTAGGTCTTATGAAACCCAAATCAAGAAGCTCCTAAAGGTTTTTTATATCTCCTCCTTATAACTCCTTGGATGATTCTAGGGTGTAGTAATTATAGGTTTGGCATCTTTCTCTAACTCAATGACATGTTCTAACCCTCTATCTAGTGGTAACCTAAGAGGCAAGATATTGAAAATAAGACTATGATTATTAAGAATAGATTGAATTTCAAAATGATTTTTACCTTGCTTCTTAGAATTTAAGTTGGTTGTATGGATCAATATTTCTTCTTCCCAAGCTACTTGTCCCCTTTTGAAATTCCTTTCCATTCTTTTTTGTTGAAACCACTCTAGTGCTCCATTTGAAAGGCCTCTTAACATAATATCTTTCCCATTGGCTTGGAACTTAAACTCCTTGCATTGGTGGTTTGTATAGTATTCTTCAATAGAATGCAACCACTAAAAACCCAATATAACATCATTTTCCCCTATTCCAACCACATTAAGGTAATCACAAACCTCATAATCATTCAAGGTTATTTTGAGTGTTGAACTATTTCGGTCCAAGGTATAGTAAAACCATCAACAACAATAACATTGAAGCCTTCAAAACTTCTTATGTCTTCAACCCTCTCTTTGACACATAAGCCTCATCTCTAAATTTATTTGTTGCACCACTATCTATGAGAATTTTTGTACTTTGTCGAGTTATAACTCCCCAAACTCTGGAAGGATGATACCTAGGTACTCCTGATAGGGCTGCAATAGTACCTCCCTTAGTATTTGCTTTTTCTTCCTTTGACTCTACCACCTCTTTGGACTCATGGAAATCCTCATTATCATCTATATCTGAATCTGAAATCACCGCGATAAAATACACTTGTCATTTTCCTAGACATCTATGTTGTTTACACCATGGTTTCCTATAGGTAAAACAAACCTTCTTTCTTCAAAGTTCAGATTTTTTCACATCATCCAACCGCTTTCTAGCTGAGTTTGCAACATTCTTTTGTGGAGGAATTATGGGGGTCTTTTTCTAAAAAATTCATTTGTGTTTCCATGAGTTTGGAGGTTTAGTTTGATGAACACTCAATTTCTTGGGCATGGAGACTTCAAGCTGCAAATTTATTTTTATTGCTTCCTACAAGGTGGTGGGTGAGAAAGCCTTAAAAAGTCCCTTAATAGGTTCTTCAAGACCTTCCAAGAAAAGGTATATTATCCTTTTCCAGACATATTCAGTACCCTAACAACAACCTTTTGAATTTTTTCAACATACTCATCTATGGAATTTGTTTGTTTCAAATTGGACAATTCCATAAAATACTCCTCTTCATTTTTAAGATCAAATATAGCAGTTAATATTTGACTGAAATCATTAAAATAATTTATCTTATCATGACCTTGAGTATTCATTCCATGGTACCACCAATCATAGGCAACACCCTCTAGTTACAAGGTTGCATATTGTATGGAATCTTGTTCCCTTATTGGACCAAATGTTAAATAAGGTCTATTGTTTTTGTAACCACGCTCCAAATGAGATTTTATCACTTCCGTCAAAGGTAGGGGCTGAAAGTTTATTGATTTTTCTCTTGTTATCCTCCACTATAATCATGGTGCTTCTTATAACCCCTTACTACCATCACACTTTACATTTGAGAGACATAGTCATTGTAGGAGACTACACTTTTAAACTCTTCTTTTGTATTCTCATAGGAAACTCTAATTGTTGCAATCTATTTAGCAAACTCCTCCATGGGATTAGGAGTTGGGTTAGTTGTTGGGGAATTACATTCAAGCAATAAAATTGATTTTGAGGGTTTTGTATTACTTTGTTATGATTCAGAAGAGCTACCCTTGTCATTAGGTGTTGTTGGGTTTTGTATTTTCTCAGCCAATAACCTCATCATCTCTCTTATCTCAGCAAGACTATCAATAGTTAATTTTTGACTCCTTTGTAGTTTTTTGAGAAATTTATTATGCATTTTATCTACATTAGCCACTATCTTATCCCTTGAAGACATAATTACACTTCCTTCAGGAAGAGGATTTGAGGCGATTTCCTTCTGCTTCTCTTGGTGCAAATACCTCTTTTCCCTATCACTTGGCATGCATAGAAAATTTTAAAACCTCAAGCTGGAAAGATAATATCTCTAATACAACTATAATATCCCTCATAAACATTTTTAACCTTCCATTAAATATTTTCTCAAAAAACCCATAAAAAGAGAAATCAGGTGCAATGAAAAATCAACCATTTTCTTCATTTTTAACATAAAATATGGTGCCAAAGGAAAAATCACGACTTCCTATTGGTATTACAAGTTTAATTTTTTTTTGTTTTTGTTCATTATAGCAATAAATAATAACCAAAACTTTTTTGCAATTTGCACAATGAAAATGGGCAATCAGAAAATTGCAACCAAAACACAATATTTTTCAAATAAAACATTTCCAACACTCTAAATAGAGTCTGAGTAGAAAAAATACATGAATAAATTCTTATAAAATTACCACCAAACTGATAACAACAAAAATATAAAACTATACCAAAATTTGAGCACTCCAAAATACAAACCCTTCCAAACAACTCAACCAAAAGTCCACTTTAAAGCCATCTTTCAGCACAAATGCAACTTTTGTGTGAATTCACGCTTATATATGCTCAAAGACACTATCCTTGAGTCCAAATATCCTTATTTTTCTAGCCTTAGAGGCTATCCCTACAATGGTTTATTATCCTTTGTAGGAGATCCACAACCCATGAATAAAGAAAACAAGTATAAACTCAATCTAAACTGTCAAAATAAGTAATAAAACATGCCAAACCTTGCAAACCCAAATACCAATGCCTAGAATTCAAATCTTTTTTATTTAAAGACTCATAATTCCTCAAGCCAATTGGTGAAAGCACAAAATAATGCATTAGGAAAAAGCTAGAAAAAAAGAAACCTCATCTTGCAAGACTACCGATGCCAAAAAAAAAACAATCTTCCCCAAGAAGTCACATCCAAACTTGATTTAATAATTTATTTCAAACATATTTATTCTCCCCAAAAATAATTAATTTAATAATCTTGAATAATGATCCTTTTCTCGGTTAAATTATCAAATTCAATTTTATTTTTTTCAGGAGACCGAGCTTGCTAAAAATAGAAATTTTCTAAAATTAGAAAGGGGACATGACAAGTGCTCCATCCCAAATATTTATTGTCCTCAAAAAATGTAAGTTTGTATGATTCAAAACCTCTAAACCTTCCCATGTTGCATCCTCAAAAGGAAAATTATTTCACTTGACCAAGTGTTCAATGATGGTTCTATTTCGTAACTTATTCTCCCTTGTTTCCAAAATCTCCTTAGGTACTAGGATTAGTCTCCCCTCATCATGCAAATGTGGAATAATAGGAGAAGTCACAAATTGCTTCCCTACCACCTTCTTCAAGCATGAGACATGGAAAAAATTATGTATCTTACAACCCGGTGGCACCTCCAACTCATATGCAACCTCTCAAACTTTTCTCATGACTCTATAGGGTCCATAAAATTTTGGTTTGAGCATCTTTGATCCACTCCTCTTTAAGGTACTTTTCTTGTATGGATACAACCTCACAAAAACCATATTTTTTTCTATTTTTTAGCATGAACCAAATTATCTTTAAGAGACCTTAAAACCTCTTGGATTTGTTGGATAAAATCACTTGTTGTAGGGAATCTATTGTCTGAAAACAACAAGTCAACAAAAGAAAGTGCATCATAGCCATAGAGAGCACGAAAAGGAAACATTCCAATAGACATATGATAAGATGTGTTGTAACAGTACTCCCCTATGTGTGACCACTTCACGCAAGCCCCTTGTTGATCTGAAACATAATTTCTCAAATATCCTTCTATCCACTTATTGACATTTTTTGTTTTTCCATTCATTTGTGGATGTTAGCTTGTGTTAGGAGTAAGTTTGGTACCTATCAAATGAAATAATTCCTTCCAAAAATAACTAAGAATTTTTTTATCCCTATCATTAACAATGTTCTTAGGCAACCCATGTAATCTGAAAATTTATTTGAAAACCAAATCTGCTACTTGAGGGGCCTTAAATTCAGAAGTGATAGGAAATAAATGTACATACTTTGTCAACCTATCTACGACCATAAATATACAATATTTACCTTTAGATTTAGGCAACCTGGTGATGAAGTGCATGCATATGCCTTCCCACTTGTGCTCAGGAATTGGGAGTGGTTGAAGCAAATCTGTTGGAAAAATCTACTCACCTTTATTTTGTTGGCATACCATGCATTCCCTAATGGGTGATCCCAAGATACTGGTTTACAATTTTTGGCCAAACTGGACACTGAATTGATTTTTTCTAACTAAATCTTCACTTTTGAGCACCCATAGTGGCTAAACCATGAGGAATTTGAAGATGATGCAAAGTAGTGATTTGTGATATTATTTTTGTAGATTCTAAATATATTTTTTTGAAAAAGTTTGGAATCATATTGCACTTTTTTTTCCATGTCCTTCAAAAACTAGTTTTTTTCAATAAACACTAATTTTTTTTCGATCAAGGACATCAATATCTAGTGCACTGATATTTTTCCAAAAAAAATTTGATAATCTGCTATTTTTCCACATGTGCAAAATGAAGAGCTTGATTTTTGGTGAAAAACCTATGTTTAATCAAACTAAAAAAACAAATACATAATAAAACGGAAAAATATTAAAATTATATTCATTAGATAACTCGTTCCAAGGACTAACATCATCCAGTTGGATTTGTGAAGTCTCCCCCTTTTTCATCCTCAACTCAAGCTTCGAAGGGAAAAATTCTAGAGTTTTTTGGTACTAGAGGGGGAGGAGGGAAAAGGGGGGTTCAAACAAACCTTGGATCGAGTGAACCGCCTTTACACAACCCTTTCCTTTTCTTTTTCCCCTAGAAATGTGGGACCCAACATTTAATGGGTTCTCTCAAAGGGGTGTTCTAGTGAACCCCCTTTGGATTCGCTCAAACCAAATGTTCTTTCGAACACACAAAAACCATTTTTTTTTAAATGGGGGCATTTTTTGCAATTTTCCTTCCTGGTTGGAATTGTAAACCAATTTTGTGGGTTTACCCTAATATGAGTGAGGATATATTCTTTCATTCCCTTCCATGCAAAATTTTCTCAAGCTTGTTTACATTTTTTACAATAACCTTGGTGATGAGCCAAATGAGTATCATGGAAGATCCTCATTATCTTCTTGATATTATAACCTGGTACAAATTATACCCTATTCTTGTAAAAGATTAAACCATCAATAGTGGTGTAACAATCATCTTCCACCTTCGCATCCAAAATGTCAGTAGAAAATGAATCCTTAACATGTTCTAAAATTATATTTACTTTCCAATCAGAAGTGATAGTAGAAAGAGAGCATAAGGAAGGCTTCCTAGAAAGTGTATTAGCAACTACATTTTTCTTTCCTTTTATATATTCAATCTCAAAATCATAAGCCTACAATTTACTCACCCAATTTTGTTGGTGATCATTCAAATCATTTTGATTCAAAAATAATTTCAGACTATTATGATTAGTCTTAACCACATGTGAACTTACCACAAACAAGATATTGTTTGAACTTGTCTAGAGCATGCATAATTTCCAATATTTCTTTTTAATAAATAGAGGACCCTTTTTCCAAAGGATTTAGTTTTCTACTCTCAGCTACTATAAGATGTTACCTTTGAGTTAGAACAACCTCAATACCTTCCCCAAAATCATCGTATTTAACAATGAATGAAAGAGATAAATCAAGAATTGCAAGCATTGGGCAAGAGCTCATTACCTGTTTGAGTGTTTTAAATGTACCTTTCAAAGCTTCTTCCATCCAAAAAAAGGCTCCTTTCTTACTCAAATCAGTCAAGGGGGTAGAAAGATGAGAGAATTTTTTTACAAATCTTCTATAGTAGATCCATAACTAGAAAAAAACTCTCAACTGAGTAAGATTGGTAGGTGGTGGCCAATCTATTATAGCCTCTATCTTATGTAGGTCAACCTGTACTCCATGTGAGCTTATGATGTGTCCCAAATACAAAATTTCAGTCAGCACAAATTCACATTTAGATAGCTTAGCATAAATTATTGTTGCTCTAAAATACCCAAAACTATATCCAAGTGTTCTAGATGCTCCTTCCAAGTTTTATTGTGAATCAACATATCATCAAAGAATACTAAAATGAATTTTTTGAGCTACCTGCTGAAAAAAAATTCATTGTACATTGGAAAGTTGTTGGTGTGTTTGTGAGACCAAATGGCATGACAAGAAACTCAAAATGACCATAGTGGCAACAAAAAGTAGTCTTCTCTACATCTTTTTTCATAAGGATTTGATGGTAATCTGATCTCAAATCTATTTTAGAGATGTAAACCACCCCATGTAACTCATCAATAAGTTCTTATATCCTTGGTATGGGATACCTATTCTTAATGGTTTTCTTATTTAGGGCTCTATAATTTATGCACATTATCATTCTGTCATCTTTATTTTTAACCAAGACTACAAAAGGGGAAAATTGACTTGAACTAAGTCTTATGAAACCCAAATCAAGAAGCTCTTGAATTTTTTTTCTATCTCCTCCTTATAACTCCTTGTGTGATGGTAGGGTATAGTAATCATAGGTTTGGCATCTTTCTCTAGCTCAATGACATTTTCTAACCCTCTATCTAGTGGTAACCCGAGAGGAAAGTCATTGAAAATAAGACTAAGCTTATCAAAAATAAACTAAATTTCAAAATGATTTTTACCTTGCTTCTAACAAGAGCTAGTTGTATGGATCAAGATTTTTGCTTCCCAAGATACTTGTCCCCTTCTAAAATTAATTTCCATCCTTTCTTGTTTAAACCACTCTAGGTGCTCCATTTGAAAGGCCTCTTAACACAATCTCTTTCCCATTGGATTGGAACTTGAACTCCATGGTTTGGTGGTTTGTATAGTATCCTCCAATAGAATGCAACCACTGAACACCCAATATAATATCATTTTCCAATATTCCAACCATATTAAAGTCATCACAAACCTCATAGTCATTCAAGGTTATTTTGAGTTGTTGAACCATTTGAGCGCACGATATAGTAAAACCATCAACAACAGTAACATTGAAACCTTTAAATTATTCTATTCTCAACCCTCTCTTTGACACATAAACCTCATCTATAAAGATGTGTGTTTCACCTCTATCTATGAGAATTTTTTTCCTTTGTACAACTATAACTCCCTAAACTCTGAAAGGATGATAACTAGGCGCTCCTGATAGGGTTGCTCTAGTACCTCCCTTACTATTTTCTTTTTCTTCCTCTCACTCTGCCACCTCTTTGGAGTCATAGAAAGTCTCATTATCATTTGTATCTAAATCTGAAATCACCTTGATAAAATTCACTTATCCTTTTCCCAGACATCTATGCTCCTTATACCATGGTTCCTTGCAAGTAAAACAAAGCTTCTTTCTTTGAAGTTCAAATTTTGTCACATCGTCCAACCTCTTTCCCATTGAGTTTGGAAAATTATTTTGTGGGGGAATTGTGGGGGTCTTTTTCTGAAAATTTCCTTTGTTTTTCCATTAGTTTTTAGGTTTAGTTTGATGAACACTCACTTTCTTGGGCATTGAGACTTCAAGCTACAAACTTCTTTTTATTGCTTCCTACAAGTTGGTGGGTGAGAAAGCCTTAACAAGTCCCTTAATAGGTTCTTCAAGACCTTACAAGAAAAGGTATATGATCCTTTTTCAGACATATCTGATACCATAACAACAACCTTTTGAATTTTTTCAACATACTCATCCATGGAGTTTGTTTGTTTCAAACTAGACAATTCCTTAAAATACTCTTCATCTTTAAGCTCAAATCTATCAATTAATCATTGACTGAAATCATCAAACTAAGTTACCTTATCATGACCTTGAGTAGTCATTCCAAGGTACCACCAATCATAGGAAACTCCCTCTAGGTGCAAGGTTCCATATTGTATGGAATCTTGTTCCCTCATTGGACTTAGTGTTAAATAGGTTTGTAGCTTTTGTAACCATGCTCTAGCTGGGATTTTATCAGTTCCGTCAAAGGTAGGGGTTGAAATTTTATTGATTTTTCTCTTAAGTTTTCCTCCACTATAACATGGAGGTGCTTATAACCCCTTACATCCAAAAATATTTGCATTTGAGAGATATAGTCATTGTTGGAGACTACACTTTTAAACCCTTCGTCCTAATTCTCATAGGAAACTCTAATTACTATGAGATCTTTGGACAACTCCTCCATGGGATTAGGGGTTGGGTTAGATAATGGAGAATTACCTTTAGGTAAGAAAATTGCTTTTCAAGGTTTTGTATTGCTCTGTTGTGATTTAGAAGAGTTACCCTTGTCATTAGGTGTTGTTGGGTTTTGTATTTTCTCAGCCAATAACCCCATCATCTCTCTTGTCTCAGCAGGACTATCAACAGTTAATTTTTTACTCCTTTTTAGTTCTTGGGGAAATTTCGTATGCATTTAATTTTCATCAGCCATTCTCTTATCCCTTGAAGAAAAAATACACTTCCTTTTGGTTGAGAATTTGAGGCAATTTCCTTCTGCTTCTATCATTGTAAATACCTTTTTTCTCTATCATGTGGCACACATAAAATTTTAAAAATACCAAGATGTAAAGATCAAAGATCTGATACCACTATAATATTGCTCATAAACATTTGTAATCTACCATTAAATATTTTATCAAAATACCCATAGAAAGAGAGATCAGGTGCAATGAAAAATCAACCAATTTTTTCATTTTTAACATAAAATATGGTGACAAATGAAAAATGACGACTTGATGTTGGTATTACAAGTTTAAAATAATTTATTTTCTATTAATTATAGTAGAAAACAATAACCAAAACTTCACTGCAATTTGCACAATGAAAATGGGCAATCAAACCCACAAATTGCAACCAAAACAGTGTATTTTTCAAATACAAAATCTCCAACACTCTAAATAGAGTCTAAGTAGAAAAATACATGAGTACATTTTGATAAAATTACCACCAAACAAATAAAAATAGAAATATAAAACTATACCAAAATATGAGCACTCCAATACACAAACACTCCCAAACAACTCAACCAAAACTCCACTTTAAAGCCATCTTTCAACACCAATACAAATTATGTGTGAATTCATGCTTGTAGACCCTAAAATCCACTGTCCTTGAGTCCAAATCTCCTTAGTTTTCCATCCTTAGAGATTATCCCTAGAATGGTTTATCGGCCTTTGTAGGAGAGCCACAACCTATGAATAAATAAAACAAGCATAAACTCAATTCAAACTATCGAAACAAGTAATAAAGCATGAAAAACCTTGCAACCCCAAATGCCAATTCCTAGAATGAGTGGTTTTCATGTGAATACTTTTAACTCCTCAAGCTAAGTGTTGAAAGCATAAAATCATGCATCCAGAAAAAGTTGGAAAACAAGAAACCTCATCTTGCACCACTACCAACGCCAAAAAAGAAAAAAAAAACAATCTTCCTCAAGAAGTCACATCCAAACATGATTTAATAATTTATTTCAAATATAATTGATATTCTCCCCAAAAATCATTAATTTAATAATCTTGAATAATGAACCATTTCCTAGTTAAATTGTCAAATTGAAATCTTCTTTTTTCAAGACAGAGGGTCTGCTAAAAATATAAATTTTCTAAAATTAGAAAGGAGACATGACAAAGTCAAACTAGGTCATATGTATGGGAATGTCATGGCCGAGGCCTTATACTATCAGAATTTATATTATAGAGATGTTCTTAAAGATCAACGATAGCTAAATTTTTCATGTAGGAGCGATGTTGTACCTAGTAGCTCAAGTGGACCTTCAGTTCAACAGTCTACGAGTAGCGGCTACCAGCAGCCTTCAGGGGAACATCAAGATCAGTCCTATCATGAGCATTGTCAGAGCTTAGGATAGAAGTATATATATAGACATAGTTTTTATATATAGCCTTGATTTGTTATGTATATACATTCATTGGTTGATTTTCACAACCTCACTTATATTCATTTTTTGATGATATCACACACATACACAGATTTTGTATCATGAGAGTCATATTTTGATGATATATATAAGATTTTTGATTTGATACTTATGATGTGATTTTTTATTTCCATGCTTTATGTTTGTATGGATGAATATGGGTATGTGCAGGATCATGATGGGCCAAAAAGTGGTGATATGTAAGTGATATGATGGTCCATGTGGCTGACGACCTTTTTTTTACCCAAAATTGATGAAACAAAAATGGTTTTTAAAGGAGATTATCAGTTTTCCACCAATATAAAGTATGCTTTACTCTGAATTTAATAAATAATTATTATTCATTTTCTATTTGAATTACGACTAAAGTCCTGATTGATAGGCTAATTGAAAATAATTTATAGCTTTCCAACTGTATCACATTTTTTGAATTTGAAACATGAATCACATTCTATGTTTCACATACTATCAAATTAAAAAAGAAAATGAATTTCATGAAGTTTTGACCAAATTATGGTGGTCAGACATACGAGTTTTTATATTTTTTAGAACTTGTAATAAAAAAATTATAATTAATTATTTACTTAGAAAAAAATACAAAAAAATATGCATCACATCGAGACATGAGTCCTCTACTTATATCTAAAATTTAATAAAAAAATATTATCATTTTTTTGTGGTTAGGGTGGTCAGACAGACACCTACTTATTTTTTCCCTAAAATTTAAGTACTACTGCAATGAAATTTCAAATTTTCACGAAATAGGTTTTAAAAAAAATAAACCTAGTAGTTTATAAACTACATTTAATTTGCTAAAGATTCTATTCTTACATATTTTTTAAATAATATAGATAACTTATTCAATTTTTTACTTCAAGTTGCCTAACTCTGATTTTCTAAATTTTCATCGCCACTTAAGGGCCTATTTTTTCCATGATGATTCTGCACATACCCATATATTCATGTTATGGATGTAAATGTTTATGATGATGTGTACCTTTATTATGCATATGATGTAATTTTTATTATTCATGATGCGGCGTTATATGGATGGATGCAATGTATGGTTTATAATATGAATGAAAGTGTGATGTATGATTTCTTGTTTTCAATATATTTTTTGTATTCAATGTCATGATGATGTACGATGGATGCATTTATTTTTTTTCTGACTGTCATGGTATCATGTTAGGGTGGAAAAAATATAGAATAATATGATGGATTAACCATTGATTTTGAGATTAATTCAGAAGTCCAACAAGCTTATGATTATTGGAGACTTTCTTAGATATAGATGATGAGAAGGATTATTTTCTTGTTTCAAGGATTGGGATACTTCATAATTTCATTCCTTATTTTTGATATAGCACATAGACATGATAGATCAATAGTATTGATAACCATGATTGCATTGTATCTAATGTTATGGACTTTGACTCTAGAAATAGATAGGATCATCCTTTCTTACACCAAACATACGAAAACCTCATTGGAATGCAGTGTATAAGTTTAGAACATTTAAGACTAAAGCATACACAATAGTCAATGATTTATTCAAAACAAACTCCCTGCAGACAACAAAGTGAGTATCCACCAAGGTTATGTTACAAGAAAACCCAACAAGCATATAAATCAAAAGATATTGATCGATGCCCCATTATTTTCTCACTAAATCATTTTAAGTAGACATCATCAAGAGGTCCTTGGAATGAGCTAATAAGATAAATCATAAGAAAATATCAAAATGAACAAATAGTCAATATTATTAATATCTCTTACCAAAGTAGCCTAACTAAGATGATTTTTTATGATGATTTTCATTCCAAGAAAAATGTATCCTAGGACATGTTATCCGAAACATATTGTAGAAATTTAATAATATCTCTCCATTATCAACCATGCTTCTAAACCTCATCTAAATATATTATTATAAAACAACTATGCTAGCAAAACAAGAACACTATACAACTTTTTTTGGACTGGAACAAGGCATGAAATCCATCCATGAACTTCCAAAAATCTTCTTTAGATAAGACATGACATCCAAGCATGAACTTTAGCATACATTTAATAAGGCATGACATCTAACCATGAACTTCAACATGCATTAGATAAGGCATGACATCCAACCATGAACTTTAGCAACATCAATGTTAGCCCGAACTAAATATAACAATGACAACAAATATGAAGGACTAACAACCTTCCTTAATTGTCAAATGTTGACATTAATGACAACCAAAAATTAGTGCTGACATCAATGAGAACAACTACCAACAATCTACCTCTTTGGAACTCATGAAAACACACCTGCTCACTGCCCCCCTTTGATATGTAGGAAAAAGGGCCATTCACATTTGTTGTGAGCAATAGTATATTTTTATAGTTTAGGGACAAAAGGAAAAATATATTTGTAGACATGGAAAATATACCAACACACTTGACCCTGAATACTAACATTGTTTCATCCGAATCATCTTCTTTGCTAATCAATTTAATTAAACAATATTTTTTATGATTAAATTCATCATATTCCCTCTCTTAATTAAATAAATCAAATTTATCTGATTAAGTCATTCTCCTCTATTAACTAAATAGATCATTTTGTTTAATTAATCCTCATATCCCTCTTTAATTAAATAATTCATCTCATTTGATTAAATCCCTAAAGTCTTCTTATTAAATTGAATAAATTAAACCTTATTTAATTTAATCTAACATTGCCCCTTTTAGTTAAATAAATCAAATCATTTATTTAATTAAATATCTCTTCACAATTCATGATTTAAATAAACTCATAAATTCAAGTCAAAGTTGTCACATCCCCTAATCTCTCTTTAAATTAATTAATCTTTAATTAATTTAATCTTAATCTATGTCACATCCTCTAGAGAATGCAACTTGCACAATAAATCAATTATTTTGATTTATTAAATTGCCTATTTTCTCTCAGCATGGAATAAAGGTGGAATATTCCTTCAAATTTTGAATTCAAAATCCAAGTGGATTTGTCCTTCCAACACAAAATTCACTCTTCTTCCATGTCCTTGTGCATTGAGCCAAGTGACATTAACTCCATTTCCTTCTCCCTCCAACATGTCACATTCAAATTTCAAATTTGAATCTCATAGCATTTATCATGCACATTGACCAAAATGTAAACAGCCTTCAACCATTCACATCTTGACAAGTGGAACTTGGCCATTGGATGCTGAATGATCCCACATTGCTCAATTTCACTCTCTCTTCCATTTTGGAAATCTATAAATGAGAGACTATTTCTCTCATTCTATCATCCATAATTTGAGTAAACTTACTATACTCAACTTCATCCTCATCCACCATTTTAGAAAATTTACTCTCTTCACATTCAGAGCTAATTTTGTCCATTTCACATCAAATGTTCATCACTTTCATAGTTTCATAGCTAGGCTATGTCAAAATCTCATCAAGGAGATTCAATCATCCACAAACTATCAAAAAACTTACAAAGAAGTTGGGAAAGGGCCAATTTCGACACACCAATTGGCACCAACTCCCCCATGGGATCAAGATTTTTCTTTCTTAATTAGGATTTCATTTGTCTTTCATATTTTTTATTCGTTTTTCCTAGTATTGAACATTGTAAATGGATTTCATGGGGAATCCTTGTTTTATCTTGCATATGAACCTAACTAATGTGTTTGTTTGTTGTGTTTATGTAGGAATAGGATTGGGGTTCACAATATTTTATTCAATTAGTAGGATATTCTCCCACTTTGACCAGTCATACATCTTCTTCAAGAAAAAAATCATGCATGACAACTACACATCTTCTCTAGGACTCCCCCTTTCTACCAAATCCCTTTGAGTGGTAGCAAGCACATTAATCCAATAGAAAAGAATATGACATGAATTTTTCCCCATGGAAAGATTGACCATCTATGCATCTAGTTAAATAAAAGAGGGACAATTACCTCTAACTTTTATTTGAAATACTCAAAAGTATTAGGTTTAAAAGTGATTTTGTGAATATATCTACAATCTGATCCTTGGTAGGTACATACTCCATTCTGACTTCATGTTCTGGAACCTTCTCTCTTAGAATGTGATACTAGATAGAGATGTGTTTAGTTCTTGAATGCATTACTAGATTCTTGGTCCAAATGTTAATAGCACTTGTACTTTCATGCACAACATGCGAATAGGTTCATAATAAACCACCTTCACATCCTTTAGAGTCTACTTCATCCAAAGCATCTGAGTACAAAAAGATGTTGTAGCAATGTGTTTAACCTGTATAGTAGACAAGGACATTGAGTCTTGCTTTTACAAAACTATGAGACCAATCTGTCTCCCAAAAATAATGCACTTCAACTTGTACTTCTTTGGTCATCCACACAACCTACCTAATCAGTATTAGTATAGGAACTTAAAAGATATATTATTATCCTTTTTATACCATAAGCCATAATCCAAAGTTCTCTTCAAATATTCAAATATCCTCTTCATATATTTTTCGTGAGATTGCTTAGGATTAGCTTGAAATCTGGAAACCAAACATCAATCTTGAAACATACTGTAACATGTAGAATGTCCACATAGCCTTCAACTAGAACAAGTACCCAAAAATAGGCATTCAAAACTATTTGTACCATACAACAATTTCAAATAGTACTTGTGGACCACCAAAATATTTGATACAACTAGGTAGCATGCATTGAATTATCTTGAAGATGTCCACAAGATTGTATGGATAAAACATCCTTTCTTGAAGAATGCAGAGCATTTCAATAGGCCTTCATCTTCACTTCAGTTTGTTAGGGCATGGGAAAAATGTAATGTCCATCCAAAAAACACAACTAAATAACTAAAATTTAAGAGAAAATTAATAGATAAAGTATTAAAAGATAAACTACCTACATTTAAACTAAATATCTTCTTAATGATAAAGAAAAGATATAATGATGAAATCTTGCCAACAATAACTATTCAAAAAAATATTTTGGCAATTAAACACTTTCAAAAAAGAATCAAAAATAAAAAACGAGAAGGAATCTAATGAACTATATTGTTAACGAAAAATCAAGCTTAGGAATTTCAATCAAATACTAAGTTCATTTATAGTAATACTAATTCTTTAATGAATAGTTTTATTCTTTTCAATTGTACCCGGACTACTCCTGCGAATACATACATTTAAATAAAGACCTAAAAACAAATAGTATTGAATTCGACCCACATATATAAATCATTTAATTTTTACGTATGTTATGCATTTATTTGAACCAATTAACATTCCATACAAGGTTAGCCATTGTGCGCCTATCAATCAAGACAAAAACATTTACAAATAACGTAACAATTTTATAAGAATCCAGATTTTAAATCCAAATGCATATTACATGCTTGCGTGGAATACAAGAAGTTATAAGAATAATAAAGCAAGACCGTTATTCGAATATGCATTTATTTTCAGATGGAGATTATATGCATATGCAGGAAGCTAATGGCAACTCTCAACAGAAATCGGTGATAATGTAATTAGAAAACCATTTAAGTAATAGTGTAACATAATCAATTAAAAGCGCAAAGAATTTGTGAATGCTCTAGCATGTTATACAAGGAAAAGTTTTTTTAATATGAATAAATGAAAACACAACTGTTAAAAGATTTCATGCTTGAAAACAAACTGTCAAAACTTCATGTTTGGTCATTAGCATCCGAGAAAGTCGTGGTTGAAGAGAGTGATAAAAACAAGAAAGATTTGAAAACATAGTTTCTACTAAGCTATTCTATAACATGATTCATTTTAGACTATTATCAAATACAACATAGTAACTTTTACAAAATTCTCACAAAGTTGTGGAATCTATTTTACGAGAACCAAAATGTTAAATGGAAGATAATATTTGGGTATTCAAACAGGTAAATGGCTGTGCAAATGGGTTCATATTTAGCTCGATCCGGAGGTGAGGTGATGGTATAGATCGTGGCAACATCATGGTTACCGGGACCTTCAGATGCATGGTTGGGAAGGATTGAATGATTACCAGGGAAATCTTAAGGCCACGTCAAAGGAAGAGGAGCAAGCAATGCATTGAACAAGGGGACGTTCCATATAATTTGTAGATCTTAACTAGATGAAACTCACAAGCCCCCTACAGAGTTTGCTATCATTTTAAATGCATATTTAGCGACACTATCATTTGTTGTTAAGTAAATAACAATGTAATACGTACTTGATCATAATCGGCCTTAGTCGGTCTAGAAACAAGAAGGAAACCATATTCAAAGGATTCTATCAACAGATTATTTTATTCACAGTAAATAAACTTACAGACTTCGAGTATTGATGCTTTGACATAGAGTTATCAGTGTTGGAGAATCAAGATCAAAATGCATAACCAGAGAAAGATTTTTTAAGAGATCGACATTCATTTATGAGCTAGCTCATATAGAAATATATAATCAGTTCATTGTTTCTATTACAAATATATGTTGTTTCGAATTACAAAAACTATCTGATCAATGTTTAACATGATAATACATATAGAAGTATGGTCTAAATACTTGAATCTAGAGTTTATTCACTAATACCCCTTTTCTCTTTTAGACAGAGACCATTTTATTTTGTAACTTTGATTAAAATCAACAATCAAATTGTAACAACAATATATTAGCTTGTCACATAAATATTTTCCTTCAATTTCAGATTGCTTTATTAACCTGCAACACATAATAGAGTAGCCCAATACTGCTCTCCACCCAACCATAGGACTGAATAGTCCGCACCTGAGTGGGAGGCAAAGTCCACATACACAGTATGGATGAAAAAGCCAAAAACAATAAATATCAACACACTCACAAATAACCCACACACATGATTCTTACAAAGGGGGAGAATGATGTAGACTAGGTGGCTCCCAACTTCATCAAGAGGTTAAGATCCTTCACATGGTCATAACATGCGTCTAACAAGATTAAGATGATTATACAAATTCAACTTATCACCAAACACTCCCTAAAGGATTCTAGGCCTCAAAAACACTTTTTAGTAAAATCTTTTGAAGAAGGTTGTAGCAAGGCTTGACAAACATCAATTTAGTCTTCCCACAGAACCTAAACAACAATCCCACATGGTTTCAATTGACTTCTTTGCAACAACATAGCAAACCAATAGACTGCCTTGTTTTAAGGCTAATAAATTAGCCCAAATTACAAAGGAGACATCTCCTAAACTTCTGGTTTTCACAAGAACTCACTGAAGAGTCACTAGTTATGTATCAAAACATCAAATTCCACAAATTTTTTTCAGTTTCAAGGCTTCCTCAATGTTGATCTCACAAACCCTCCATTTACATGCAATACACTAGGGTTTTAATGAAAATCATATAACCTAGGATTCTTAGACCAAACCAAAGCATCAAACACCTTTAATATACCCTACACATGGTCACAAATCAATCAAAAGACCAATTCCTTCACTTTTTCATCAAAACACTAACTTGACACCATCATTTCACAAGGAAAATTACACTGTCAGCCCTAGGGCTTGATTCCCTTTCTCACAACTCAACTCCACTGCCTACCAAATCATGGAAACACTTAAATTATAAGGTACTGGACCCATTCCATGAGATACAGTTAACACAGAAACTGGAATGGGTCAAATTGAAATTTTAGAAGGCCTTCAACACTTAATACAGTGAAAACAGGGTAGCAATAGAAAATATAAGAGAACTCACACAAGTCAGAATGTTAGACCCTCAAAATGGATGGAAATTAGAGCTAATACATATTAACATTGATCCCAAGAGATTTCAGAGCATCGAGTAGTTTGTATGGACCGTACAGAATAAGAAAAGTTCATAAAATAGTGATTTTTGCAAAAATTGTGATGTTTATTAATGGTAAATATTCAATATAGCCACCAACAACCTTGTTTGAGCCTTGGAGAGGCTATTTATATATATTCCCCTCAAAAATAACCTTCCAAATATCCACAACTACTTTTCGAATTCCCCTGACCCCTCATATTCTCTCAAAATTGCATTTTTGAGTAGCTTTTACATATTTGATACCTAAGACTCAAAAACCACCTTATTACATAATAAATGGTCTCCAAAGACCTTATTTAACATGAAAAAAAACTTTAATACCCCTTAATTCACTTAGACTCACTTACATTCATTTTGCACATTATTATCATGTAAAATTGTGCATCATGGTTGTAGGTGCTCCTACACCAGAGAAGGGGGATTCCCTTCCCTCTTGTGGAACACCACAACATTTTTATACACATTCAATTCCATATTCATTATATAGCCTTCTCCAACACACACCCAATTCACATCACCTTCACAAATAGCCACTCCATATTCCACCCAACACCCAATTCTCCCATTCACCACACCTCAACCACCAACCACTCCATATTTCACCCAACATCAAACTCCATCACAACATATATACACATACAAACATTTTAGCATGAATCCCCAAGAGAGGCTTCACAAACTTCTCAACCCCACCCAAAGGAGGCACTCAGCCCTCAAATGAGATCTACTCCTTATACACACCCCAAACCCCCATCACACAAACAAGTTTCTACACAAAATAGAAAATTACACAAATTTTTGCAACACAATCAAAATCCACCCATAATTCAATAATCACATCAAAATTTCCAAACCAAAGTACAAAAAATACCTTGATTATCTAAGTTAGGATTATCCCAAAATCCTAAGCAAAGAATTAAAATTACTTCTCTATTATTGTCCTTCAATCCCCAATATCTTTCATCCAAACACCCAAAGAAGCAACAATCTTCACACCAATTCCATTCCCAAAAATGAGAAATAAATAGTAAAAGTAATTGAGAGAGAAAACATACCCAAATCCCTCACTAAAAATAATTCCTCTCAACTCTACAACTTCCTATGACCAATGGCATAGTATAGGTTAACTACACTTGATCCATATGAATTTAAAGCATACTTAAGCCACTAAGCATCGATCCTAATAAGATATTCAATGAAAATAAAATTGAAGAAGTCATTAAAACTAATATTCTAAAACGTGAAAGCTTGAAAAAAATATATTCTAAGCCATTGAAATTTATCCTATTGGGGGAGTGGTGTTGCATTGATGTGGAATGACGATCCTTCCCCAATCCCTTGGATTATATGAGCCTTTCCAATCAATTTTATTGAGTAAAATCAATTTAAACTGATGAAAAGATGAATGAATACATGATTAAAGCTATAATAACATGGTAAAAGCTAAGATGATCAAGGTGAGTATATGAAAATCTATTATAGATGTATGCAAGATTCAAAATATTAAAGCATTGGTTTCAAAATATGCTAAATGGATGCAACTAAGTTACCATGGAAGCCATTAATGGATGCTCTAAGCTAAAAATGCATGTAAATTAACCGAAAATTATTTTAAACATAAAACATGGATGCAAATGAGAGTGATTTTCAACAACATAAGTTTTCTTTGAAAAGGTGGATCTTTATTCAATAGATGCAAGAATTATTTATAGCATAGGCACAATAAAACTGATGGTCAAGATTGAAAGAATCCATCAATGGTCAGGATGGAAGGAAGATGGATGCATGGATCATGGATTCCCATCAAGATTTGAGAATGCAAGTTGATTTTTAATCAAGGGCTCACAATCATGCAAAGAAGCACACTTTCAAAACTTGCTCAAGAAGTTTGTTGAAAGTTTGTTACAAGGAAGAATATTCCTTTTTTCAAATGATTGAAGATGGAGAATATTCTCATGGGTGAGAAAAATTAGCATTTACTTAATTAAAACCAAATTTTAATGTGCAAAGGGGAAAGAATATTCCATGAGAATATTCCCTTTTTGGAGGAATGTGAAAAAGTGGAATATTCTCATGGAATATTCCCTTGCAAGTGGGAAAGTTAGAATTAATTACTAATTTAATAATTAAAACAAATTTTCCATTATGCAAATTAGGGGAATTTAGGGTATTCATTAAATAATTAACTTATATAATGAAAAGGGGTTAAAATGACATTTAATTAAATAATTAAGATTATTTAATTTAAATGAGAGGATTTAAGGTTTTAAATTAAATATTTTGATTTATCTGATTTAAAAGGATGATAGGTTAGCATGAAAGTGGTAGGAATTGACCTAATTAGATTAATCAGATCAATAGATGAAAATGATGTGATTAATTAAATAGCAAGGCTAATTTAATCAATTAAGTGAAAAGAGGATGGGTTTTAGGATGAAACAATGTTAGTATATTAGATTCAAGTGTGTGATATCATTCAAGACATTTTTAAGTGTCTATATTTTTCCCCTCTTTGAAGTGAGGTACCTATTACATTGGTTCAAAGACTAATGCTTTTCAGATTAAAACTATTGCTTAGATAAAAAAAATTATCTTGAGTTTTTTTGGATGCCCCATTGTTTCCCTAGTGGAAACAATAAGAGGGTTCCCTACCCCTTGAGAGATTGCGTGAAAATATTGAATTTTGGGATGATCTCTCGATAAAGGTAAAATATAGGGTTAGGAGCCAAAACATGCCTCGGGATGCCAAAAATGGCCTTAGAAACATAAAAAAATGGCTCAAAATAGGTCATTAAGTACCAAAATAGGTAAAACAGGATAAAATCCTAGCTTTTGGCTCAAATTAGGGAAAAATTATAATTTTTAAGTTTAAATAGGTGAGAATGGTGCACTTCCAATTCATTTATGCATTCACACTCTAGCGATTTTGTGCATTTGGAGCTCTAACACCTTGGCAAGATGGCTCACTGTGTGCTTCCACTTCACCTTGCTGAGTGGGTTTGAGAGTACCAACGATGAGTAGACATAGGACCACAGGTATGTGACTCAAAAAAATTCTCGATTTTCACATTTAGGTGCATTTAATAGTGCATCAAAATTAGGTTTTTATTAGTGTCACTACATAGCGACACAGAAAAGGCGTTGGAGTTGTCGCTATTGATTTTTTAGTGATGTACATGTTGTATAGTGGAAAACCATATTTTTTGGTTTAGTGACACTTTTGATTAGCATGTGGTGCTTGCAATATAATGACACATAGGATTTTCAGTTTGAGCAATGCTCAAAAGTAGTGGGCGACACACTGACAAAATGGTCATGCACCCCAATTTTTATTTATAGTCACATGCAAATGTTGATTCACTTTTGAGTAATTTGTGATGCACAACACTTTATTGGAAATGCTCTGCCCAAATTGATAAAGCAACACACACCAAAAAATAGTGATGTTATTGATTTCAACAATGCTTTTGATGTTTTAGGATGTAAAGTCTTAGATTTTGATCAGTTTTTCAACTTTTTGGAAAATTGACATTGTGTGTGCAATGTGTGCAAGAGGATTTGCCACCATTTATGTTATGAGAGTATTGTTCTAATATTTTGGCAGTGGCATGAGATTTTTTTGACCTAGAGGTGGAGCAGATAGAAATTCTCAAACTAGGGTTTATCACTTTTATGCTTGATGTCCACACTCATTTGGTGATGATGGTTGTACTTATTGAGAGGTGGTATAGTGAGACATTTTCATTTCACTTTCCCATTGGCCAGGCAACTGTCACACTCGAGGATGTGAGCGAGATCCTCTGGATTCCCATTCATGGGGAGTGAGTTATTTATGGCATTGATGCCAGGAGAGATGTGTGTTTCTCTCTTTTACATGAAGATAAGATTATTTTGGTGAGCTTGTAGATAGACATAGATTTATATCGCGAGCAGGTCCCCATTTTTAGATCGTTCATTTTGACCCTTATTTGCAGTGTGATTGCCCCTGACTAATGAGGCAGAGGTTTTAGTCCGAGATGGGGAGTAGCATGGTAGGGGATGATCAAGAGGACCACTATGTATGCATCAGTTATAGTGTTGCTTTCTTCTTTATAACATGATATGCACTAGGTTATTTACTGCAAGGGTAGGATCATCAAAGCAGGTGTTACATTGCTTCATATTTGGGAATATGAGCACATTGCAATGCTAAGGCCATTGGTTGTTTTAGCAGATATTCATGAGGATGCGCCTATCATCTTTAGATATAGAGTACTGATGACATTATAGCATATAGGGCCGATAGGTATACCCTATTGGCGACGAGTGATTAATGACATGACCATTTTTTTATGTAGGCCATGGATGCAAGTTTTTGCAAGGTATAAAGATCGGTAGTAGTTGTATTTTTCTCGCTAGACCTACTATCTCTAGGAGTGAGAGCACACCATGATAGAGTAGTATCTCCTAAATTGCATTGCTCTCAATTTGGGGAGGTACAAGATGTACCTCCATAGGATTACATGGTAGTCTTTCTGAGATATCAAAGAGAGGTCTAGTGGATAGCCTAGATTGACCCCATAGTGGCAATCCATATTTTTGAAATCTCATTCCACAACCTTGGTCATATGATCAAATCATACCAAATGCAAGCACTATGCTTGGATACGATGCATGGTTTAGGCCACTTGTGCACTTGATAGACCCAGTGGGGGGATACCTTGGAGGCAAGGGTAGAGGTTGAGGCTAAGGATAAGCCTGAGGCTAAGATGGTGGTTGGGATGGAGGCTGAGATGGGGGTTGAGGTCAAGGGCAACAATAGCCAAAGCAGGATAGGGAATAGGTTCTAGGGGATGGGAATAATAAACACTAGCAGGATTAGGGTCACAAGGACCTAGGGCATCAGGATGGCCGACAAGATGGCCAGTAGGATGAATAGGTTTCAGGTGCACCACCATCTCCTCCACCCCTACAATAGCCAAATTAGTAGTTTTAGGCTCAGATACAAGATCTCATAGCCAAGAGAGATTAGTTGCAACAACTACTATAGGATATGATTGTATAGAGGGGTCATGAGGTTCAATTATGAGAATAGTTGGATCTATAGCTAGCATAGGAGATTGGGTTAAGGTAAAAACTCGCGGCCATCACAATAGCATCTCAGGGATGAACAATGTCTATGTGAATGTACAAAGAGGAAATCATAGAGGTTACATATTGTTAGGTGCGCTACCATCATGATGCTCCTAGAGAGCTGCAACAACTTGTTTTTTTCCAGAGGAGAGGGTCAGTGCCTAGGAATGAGGATTAGCCATCAATTAGAGGGGAGTCAAGTAGCCACTAGGGCTAACCATTTTATAGACACTTTTTTTATTACCTAAATGATTATTTATGCAGATATACATTCATAGGCTCATTTTATATAGCCTCATGGGTATCGTATTTTTTATTGATATACACATATGCTAATTCAAATATTGTACATGAAAGTAATTTTTCAATATATATGAGATGGTTCAGATTCATGATGTGATGCGATTTTATTTCATGGTTGATGGATATGTATGGATGCATATGTTATGATGTGATGTTATTCTTAAGCATTATGATTATGTATGGATGCGATGTGATGGATGCACCTCTTTTGTTTATGTTGATGTGATATATGATGATGTAATATTTATGATATGCGATTTTATGAGATGGTTGTAATGCAATGTAATGGATGTGTTATCTTCTTTTTCAGTATTTGATTATGATATGTTATGGGATGGATGGTATGAAATGTTATGAAATGCAAATCATATGATATGCTTATTCAAGATGTATCGATGGTTGCATTTATTTTTGTGTACCTTTTTCCATGTGGTTTACGATGTCATGATGTATGTATGTGGATATATATAGATGCATATATGGATGATTCTTATAGTATGGATGTTATGAATGTTTATGACATGGATGTTGCGAATGATAATGCAATGCATTAATATTCTTAGAATAAAAAATCTATATTATTAAAAACAACTTAAATGATGATGATGTAGTGGATTATGTTTCCCATTATTATGATATGATGTGATAATGCAAGATGTATGCATGTTGATGATTTTTTGGATGTAGGCTCGATGCATGATGATATTTTTGTTGGCTGGCATGATACCAGGTTAGCATAGAAAGGAGATAGAAGAATAAAATGATTTGACCATTGATTCAAAATTTCCAACAATTCCATGATCCATCGGGACTTTATTAGATATGGTGATGAGATGGATGATTTTCTCATATTCAAGATTGGGATTTTTTGTCATTCCTTATGTTTGATATAACACATAGACATAATAAATCGTGGTATTCATAACCAAGATGTTGTTGTATCAAGTGTAATGGACTTTGACTCTACAAATAGATAAGATAGTTCTTGTTCACACTTTGACATACAAAAACGTCATTAGAATGTAGTTTAATAGCTTAGAATATATCGAACCAAAGCATACACAATAGTCAACAATGTACTCCAAACAACCTCCCTACACACAACTAAGAAAGTATGTGCCAAGATTATTTTACAAGAATATCCATAAACACATCAAACGAAAGATAATGATCGATGCCACATTCCTTTCTCTCTAAATCATTTTGATGAACATCATTGAGAGGTCCTCAGAATGGTTCATTTAGATAAATCATAAGACAAGATCAAAATAAAAAGTGAGTGTTATCTATATCTCTTGCCAATTTAACATACCTAATGTGGTTTTGATGTTGATGCCCATTGTAGGAAGGATACATTGTAGGACATGTTGATCAATTGTTTTGACTAGGATTGTGTGTATGATAAGTCATTGATGTAAACTCTACTGACTCATTTACCTTTGATTTAGACTTTAGATTTTGACACTTAGGTTCTCACTTAATGACTTGTGATACTCATTCAATTTTTTTTGCCAAAGTTTAAAGATGATGATTGATTTAAATATTATGGATTGAGGTTATTGTACGTGAAAGTGAAATGGGGATGGATTTTTTTGGATTTTCTGAAATATTTCAATATTTTTGGTGTTTTGAAAATGTTTTGAGGTTGTTTTAATCTTTTTGAGAGTTTATGTGAATATTTTTGTTTTTGATTATTTGAGGTTGTTTAGGGTTTTTTTATTGTTTTCCGAATATTTTTGTGTTTTCTAAGTTTTCAAATGTTTAGGGGTTTTCTAAGTTTTTGACCAAGAAACTAACCTAAAAGACAATCCTAGGGGCCTCAAGGGTTGTTGAAAGATAAACCTTCCCTACGTTCTACATGCATAGACCACATAGTTTGAGTAACTTGACTTATTGTTGATGAGATATAAATAATTGATGAATTGCTAGTTTATTATGATAGAATTCTAAATAACTCACCTAGGGTGTCTCAGGGGCACATCAATGATGGACTTGCCTACATCAAGCTTAGAGACCTGTAGTTCAACATGGTACTATATTTGGATTTTCGATGTTTTGAACTTCTTAGGAATTTTGATATGTTTTAGATGTTTTAGGTTTTTGACTTTACAACTTTTTGAATATTTTTGGATTTTAGTTGTACAAGATTTTGATTTTTTTTTAATTTTTTTTAATTTTGCAAGTGTTTTTAAATTTTCAGCTATACAAGATTTTGAGGTTTTGAAATTTTTTGGATTTTGCCATTTTTTTTGGATTTTTGATGAGATTTCAAATAACCTTAAGATATACAAGAAATTAATTCGATGCATAATGGATTTCCCCTAGTGTGGTGTGATAGACTACCTTGATATAGGTAGGACAAGATGACCTTAGAAATATGCCAAGTAGTACTAAAGGGAATATGATACTATTTGAAAGGTGGAAAATTGTTTGCTTCCCTCCTTAGGGTTTAAGACCTAGAAGGGAAATTGTAACTTTAACTCAAGAACAAACCCTTGAGATCTCAATGCAATGGAGAAAGAGATCTTGTAAGAGGGTTGTTCTAGGGGCTTAATATGATCTAATAAGGGGTTCACCACCAAGTTTAGGCTTGGAAAAGATAATGAAATGAAAGATGTAATAATAAACTATAATTGAATGTAAGGCACTATGAAATGACTTAGAAAAGTAAATGAAATGAAACAAAGAATTGTAGAAAGGAAGATGTGCACCTAGAAATCTAGAGATGGATGGATGGAGATATGAAACACTAGAATATTTTCATTTATAGATGACTGGGACTCAATCACCAAGCTGGGAGAATTAGTCCAAAAACTGGGGTTCTGTGTGAGAATATGAATCTACCAAATGGGTATCTGAATCTATAGAAATCTGGAATTTGACTAGAACTAGGACTCATTCATCAGAAGTGGTGAATCAGTCCCGTTGGGAAATTTTGAAGTTTCAAAGTCTGAATCTTCTCTTCTCGATCTACTCAATCTACCTCTACAAGTTTCTAAATTTGAATCTCTGATTTGTAACCTATAGGTATTCTCTAATGTTCTCCAAGGCTTGATGGCAACTTTGACAACTTTGTGCACTTGAAATTTTTTCTCCAATCTCGCTCCTTAGAAAATCTGTAACCTAGACCTACAAATCACAAAGGAGAGGGGAAAATATTTTTGGGTTAGTGGATAGGGTTTTCCTTTTTCAAACCCCTTGTTGGTAATTAAACCTTGAAATAGAATGAAATATGAATGGAGAATGATGAATGAAAAAATTAAGATGTTGCAACTCACCAAATCCTAGCAATAAGAGGTTGTAAACATGTATGAAGTGGCTCTAATGGATGTAGATTTTGACTCTTTCTTGAAGGAGATAGATCTTTAATTGAACACTTGCTTGAATCATGAAATCCTACATCAAAATTGTTAGCTCAAAACCAAACATGATGCATGAAGTTTTTGACATGATGATTGATTCTTGAAGAATGATTTAGAACGCTTGATAATTTTCCCTTGAATGCTCTTGTAAAAACTTCAATGAGCTCTTGTGAACTCAATTATTCCAATATAAATTCGCTCACAAAAGTCTTAGGTGAAAATGAGTGAAAGAACCTTGTATTTATACTCAATTATGCAAGAATTCCTAAAATTGCAACACTATAAGCTGACATCAGATCTAGGAGAATAAAATCCTGCCAAAAAATTGAATTAATTTTGATTTTGGGCCACATGGGACTCATTTTCCCAAGGTGGCGAATGATTCCCACCAGGCTTAATTTTTGGGACCATTTTTAAAAGTACTTAGAAATGTGTGAAACCAAGTTTGGGACAAAAACATCCAGGTGGAACTCATTTGCCCAAGGTGGCAAATGAGTCCCAGATCACTAAATCTGAGCCATTCAAACCTGAAACACCTAAGTTATGATTGGCTAATGATTGGTGTTGGGATTATCCTTGAAATTATGTTACAACACTTTAAAACACTCCAGATAAAGAAAGATTATGGTTTAAAAGGTGGTTTATTATGTTCAATAAATGAATAGAACCTTAGAAAAGTGTGAAAGTGTGTTACAAAAATTCACAGCACTTTAGCAAGGTATCATTTAAATTCATTATTTCATAAGGGTTCGAGACCTAATGTGAATGTGTCAACCACATTACAACACTAAATCTAGGCAACATTAGGCTCAATTCAGCAAGGAAGACCCAAACAAGTATGAAAATGTCCCCGACAACATTTTTTGACACTACACTATTTATATTTAAGAATTTATACTATAAATATATAATTATAAATATAGCTATAATATTAATTGAAGTAAATTTACACTATATAAAACACAAAATATAATATTATAATTTATTCTATATTTGTCATATGAAAAATTTCATAAAGTATAGAGGAAAAGTGATGCCAAGAATGTGTGATTTTATTATACAAAGTATGTAATTTAAAATTTATTTGAATTTAATTTAAACAACAAATTTCCAATGAAGAGTGTATTATTAGCGAACTAACTAATTAAAGAAGTGTGTTCTTTGTCTGATGAAAAGCCTCTTCATGTATCAATATTTAAACAAATATGCCATCCATAGTGGATGCCGACAAATATTAAAACATTATTAAGTGAATAACTCTAGAGAAAAAGGCGAAAGGAATGTGATGATTATTTTTATGTGTAATGAACAATGATGATTATTTTAATCTTTGTGCAAGACTCATTTATGTTTTTCCATCATTCATGGAGAAAAGAAGCTCTGCAGACTTCAAATAAGGATGTGTCTTTGACATTATTATAAATTAGATATTACTTTATCTATGTTATTCACAATTTAATAATATATTATAATACCTTCACACCAATATGTGACATAATAGTTTCACAATATTTTTTATTGATGATTTCTTTTATCTTATAAATATATACAAATATTAATAATATAAATTTTGTTGGATATGAAAGAAATATAGGTGTGCAAGAAAGTAACAAAAATATAGCATAAAAAACATAGCTTAATAAAAAACACAGTACACACTGTGTTTTCTGCCGCAACAAAAATATTGTTATTACTATGAATGCAAATTAAACAAGAAAAATAGATACAGGGCTCTACAAAAATTTTTTCTAGTTGTTCTAATCATGATATGAAATTCTTACAATAGCCATTATTTTATAGTTAAGAAGGGAGGTTACAAAACTTGCAGTGTAAGGCAAGTCAAACATCAAATTGTATGTGGTGGATAAGTATTCTAGTTTGCAAAAAATATAATCCAAAATGATTAAGGTGGTCCTAAAGGATAGTTGGTAGAATATTCTAGTAAGGTGGTGGAGATAGTCGGTGTTGCTCCTAAGCATTAGCACTATCATTATCCCCCTTAATGCTTAGTGCATCAAATCCTAACAAATCTTTGATCTTAGTAAACATTTACATTGAAATTAATCTGGTAAATATATCTACAAGCTTATCACTAGTTTTACAAAACTGTAGTTCAATCTATCCAGCTGCTACAAGATTTTAGATAAAATGATGGCAGATATCTATGTGCTTGGTTTGACTATGGAAAACTGAATTTTTTGTTATAGGAATAGTAGAATTATTGTCACAATAAATAGTTATAGGTTTATTTTGTTCTTGTCTCAAATCTACGAGTATTCTCCTCAACCAAGTTTCTTGACAAGTTGTTGTTGTTGCTTCAATGTACTATACATTTGTTGTTGATAGTGATACTCTTGATTATTTCTTTGAACACCAAGAAATTGCACTTGATCCCAAGCTAAGTACATATCCTGATGTACTTTTCCTATCATCAATATAGATCCTACCTAATCACTATCTATATATCTAATCAATATAAATTTGTCTATTGGTGCAAACAAAATGCAAAAACTGCTTGTATCATGAACATACCTAAGTATCCTTTTTATGACACAAAAGTGAATCTTACTTGGATTTTTCATAAATCTTGATACTAGATTGATCGCACACATGATGTCAGGTCTAGTTGTAGTAAGATACATAAGGCTGTTGACTAAACTTCTATATATTTTTGTATCTATCCTTTCACTATCATCATATTTGGCCAACTTTACATTTACATCCAAAGGTGTATTAATTGGTTTGTGATTCTTCATTCTAAATTTATCAAGCAAATCAATTGTAAAATTTTCTTGTGAAATAAAAATCCCATGATTAAATTGTTTGACTTTTATTCCAAAAAAGTAATGCATCAAACCCAAATCGATCATTTGAAATTTACTCTTCATGGTTTTCCTGAATTCTTCTATCAATACTTCACTATTGCCTATGTAAATGAGATCATCAACATATAAATAAATTATAAGTAAATCATTGGTACCTTTGGATTTGATATAATGTGTAGTTTCAATTTCAATCCTTTTTATTCCATTATTCTAAAAATATTCATCAATTTTTCTACACCAAGATCTTGGTGCTTGCCTCAGACCATAAAGATCCTTGTTCAATTTGAAGACATTGTATTCTTATCCTGAAACCACATATCTTAGTGAATTTTCTACAAACACTTCTTCATTTTAGAAACCATTTAGAAAAGATGATTTAACATCAAATTGATATACTAACCACTTAGGTTGTGTTGTTAATGCAAAAATTGTTCTTGTAGTATCCAATCTTATATAAAAGAATAAGTTTCATGGTACTCTATACTTGACTAGTATGCAAAGCCTTTGGCCACCAATATTGCTTTGTCTCTTTCAATGGATCCATTAGCCTTATACTTTGTTTTATAGATCCATTTTAGTCCAAAAAAATCTTTTTCTAGCAAAATTTTTTCTAACTCCCATGTTCTATTTCTTTTAATTGAATCTATCTCCTCATCCATGGATTCAATCCAAACTTCATATTTTGTTGCATCTTCAAATTGTCGTGGTTCTACTTGAATATGAGATAAATAAAATTTCGTAACTATATCAAGCCAAGTAGTTCTTTCATAAATTTATTTAAGAGTTTTTATCTTCCTTCGAGGAGGAATCAAACTCTGAAGAGGTTTTGATGATGGAGATGCTTGAGTGGAATTTGATCCACCACTTGTGCTAAGAGGCCGAGATGGAACATCTTGTTCCATTTCCACAATTCTTGGTCTTTCTTGTTCTTCATTCCATTCCCATGCATTCCTTTTAGAAAAAAATACATCTTGACTAACTATAAAGCTATTCTTGGAACATATAACACATCATGTATATATTTTTCCATACCTTATTTAGTTTTGTCTGCAATTGTTCCTTTACCCATAACTTCAACTTCTTTGTCATCTCCCAATCAGACAATTTTTTTAAGAGACTCTTCCATCTTCAAAAATCTATTCTTATTCCCTTTCATATGGTTACTACAACCACTATCTACAAGCCAAGCATTTTTATAAATTTATTTTGTAACATCACATGCAAAAAGTAAATTATTTTGCCCTTGTTTTTCTTTATAAAAGTAGCATATGGCTTATTCTTTTTCCAACAATCTCTTTCACAATGACCAATTTTTTTACAATAATTAAAATGTACTTGTGATTTGTAATAATTCTGGTTACCTCTTTCATTATTTTTATAGTATCTTCTTCTATTATAGCCTCTACCTCATCCACTATTGCTTTGTTTACTTTCATTGTCTCTTGTTTTCATTTTACTTGATATTTCACCCAAAAAAATCCCTTTATTTTTTGAAATATTTAACTTTGATTGAAATTCCCATTCAATAGAATTTTCAGTGGTTCAATTCATCCTCTTCTCATGTGTTTGAAGAGACCCCAAAGTTCATTTACTATTAACAATGTTAGATCCTTTGAGTCTTCAATAACTATTACAATGAGATCAAATTTCAAAGGAAAACTTCTCAACATTCTTTCTACTAATTTTTGATCTATTAGTGTATCTCCATATGATCTAATCCAATTTACTAAACCCATAACTTGAGTAAAAAAGTCTTGCATAGATTCAAAATATTTTATAAAAATATTTTTTAAATATCTTCTAAGCATTTGTAGTTCAACAATTTTTACCTTATCTATTCCTTGGAATACATTTTCCAAAAGATCACAAGCTTTCTTTGATTGTTGTAGTAGAAATTCTTGGAAATATTGTCTCATGTACTACTTGTTAAATGATGAAGAGATATTTTTCTTCTTTCTTTATGTTTTTTATGAAGTTGGTCTCATTGTGCTTGTGTCCAAGATGCATGTGCTTGAGCATATGCAAGTCTAAGAATAACCATTCTCAACTAAATCACATAAACCTTGAGAAATAAACAATGTTCTCACTTTGATTCTCTATAAATCATAATGCTCTCCTTTGAACAAAGGAATATGAGGCTCTGACAAATTCAAACTATTGCTAATAGTTGCCATATTTTAAAAAAGAATAGAACAAAAAAATATTGTACTTATCTCTCCTTTAAGATGCCCAAATTCGCTCCTTCAGACAAGTGTTCTTTCTACAATCTTTGCTTTCAAAATTCTACAAAAGTATCTTTAACTTTGTTATACCTTCTCCTTTACAATAATGTTCTTTCACACAATATAAATGCTTGCAACCAAACCTAGCTCCGATACCAATTGTTGGCCCACATTTTTTGTTGCATCAAAAGATTGGTCTATCAACACCCGCTACAAATAGTAGAGACATGGATCACATAGGAGGTAGTTATTCCCTTGTCACAAATCTTGAGGGGAGCACTGATCATGTACCAACAATCTCCCCCTAAGCATTACCCAAAGGGATTCAAACCCATGAGCTAATACTCTAATACAAATTCTTGGATTTGAAATAAATACAGGTGTCAAGGAAAGTAACCAAAATAGAGCATACAAATATAGGGATTAATCAAAAACATAGTACACATTGTGTTTGTTGCTGCAACAAAAATATTGTTATTAGTATGAATGCAAATTACACAAGAAACACAGATATAGGGCTCTACAAAGTTCCATTGTATTTGTTCTAATCATGATATGAATGCTTACATTAGCCCCTATTTTATAGTTAAGATGGGCACTTACAAAACTTGTAGTGCAAGGCAAGTCAAACATCAGATTGTATACAATGGATAAGGATGTCAGTTTGTAAACAAGATAATCCAAAATGATTAAGGTGGTGTTGAAGGACAGTTGGACAGCTTCTAGTAAGATTGTAGAGATAGTCAGTGTTGCTCCTAAACATTACCGATATCAAATTCACTAATTTTTTTATATATTTTAAATTATAAAAAAAATGATTGTAAAATTTTAATATAACAATAAAATAATTAATTATATAAATAATATAATTTACAATCTGTAAAAATTAAATTTTATTTTAGAAAATATATATAACATATTACCCTATATAAAACTAGTTTATTAAAAACTCAATAAAATATTTAATATTTGCACAACATGAATAATTCCTTTCTTGTATCCTTTAACAACGAAATAAATATGGTTCAAAATATAATTCTAATAAGACACGACATATGGTAACGGCAGTTGATTTTATTTGCGAAACACACAAATATATAGTGTGTGTGAAGAGAAGAAAGAAGAGAAGAAAAAATATGTACTAAAATAATAGACTTTAGTTCCCTTTTGGCTCAACCAACTCGGAAATCTAGATTAGAGTCCGATGTCATTTTCCATTTCTAAAAACCACATAAATGAATATTGACTTCCCCTGTCTTGATCATCTTAGATGCTTATCTGACATCTCAATCTGAATCAATGATGTGGTTGGGCTCTCTGAAAAAATTGCTGTAACAGGTGGAGATGGGTAAAGATCCTGAGAATTACTATTCCACGTGGTTGGCAGGGCATAATAATTTAGCCTTGCTTGCGTTGGATCACCCCTGTGCTCTACAAGACTCACATCTCTATAAAGCCCTGGCTGTCTTGTGGCAGCTCTTATCCAAGCAAGTTCTTCCACCACCTCTCTCATGGACGGCCTTGCTCTTGCTTTCACTTGCAAACATGCTTTTGCTAATCTTGCCATATTCTCCATCTGCGCTTGGTTTTCCTCATTCAGGACTTGAGGATCTAAAATGTCACTGAGGCGGTTCTCATTAACCGTGGACAGGAAACGGTCATACAAAGCGCACATAGATCCTTCTATAGACAGCAAGGGCGTAAGACCAGTGAGAAGCTCCAACATAACTACACCGAAGCTGTAAACGTCACTCTTGTCCGTGAACTGGCTGCTCCTCACGAACTCAGGATCTACATAACCTGGAGTGCCCGATGGAAACATGGTGCTCAGATGCATTTCTTCGGAAGGTCTTAAACGAGAAAGACCAAAGTCTGCTACTTTTGGAGTGAATGTGTCGTCCAGCAAAATATTTGAGGATTTTATGTCACGATGGAAAATAGGCTGAGAAGCTTGAAGATGCATATATGATATCGCCTCTGCAGTTTCCATGGCAATCTGTCGTCTTGTTTGCCATGACAACCGCCTTTCGCCCGAATGTAGATGTTGATAAACTGTCCCCTTTGGAACGAATTCATATACAAGCAATGGAAATTGAGTTTCCATGCAGCAACCAAGCAATTTCACTACATTCCTATGATTTATATGGGACAGAATTATAATTTCATTGATAAATTCATCCGAAATTGACTTAGGTTTTTTAATTGCCACAGGCGTGCCGTCGACAAGAATTCCTTTGTACACAGTTGCGAAGCCACCTCTCCCCAATTCTGTTGAGTAATTCTTTGAAGCTATTTGTAGCTCTCTTTCAGAAAATATTCTCAGGCCTTTTCTTCCTCCCATGGAAGAGATGCGTTCCTGCAACAGTAACCCACCATTCTGCCTGAAATTCCTGTCTTTGGCATGTTTCAAACGACGCCTCCTCAGACACCAAAATAGCCCACAAGCTCCCACAGAAACTACCACGAATGAAGCAACAGACCCTGCGCTCTCATCAAACAGAGAAGATTTTATTGACTATTCTGTTTGAAATGTAAATAAAGAATATACAGCGACACGCGTCAAATCACCTATGATTCCAGATTTTAGCGAGTTTCTGGATTGTGGGGACACACATTTTGTCCCGTTTTGAAAGCCATCTCCCATATAATTCTTTGCACAGGAACAATTGTAGGAACCTGCCAAATTAAGGCATATTCCTCCTTCCTCTGCTCCAACGCACATATTCGACTTTTTATCACTGCACTCGTCTATGTCTGAACAGAAACAAAATCACTATGATTACGAGCCTTGAGATTTTCAAGAGCAATGATTATAAAATAGAAAATCCGATACTAATAATGGTTCAAATTAAGAAAAGTGCGAAAGTTATGCCTGTGCAATCTTTGCCAATAGAGTAACCATTTCCTTCATACCCAGGATGACATTTGCATACGTGCCCTTCGCCTGAAGGAGAGTCAATGCATTCCGCGTTGGAGGAGCAAGAATAATTAGCAGTTGGTTTAGCCGTGGAGCAATTCTGAAGGCCGATACCCCAGTTAAGGCGGAGACCATAATAAGCTTTCCTCCCTTCTCCCCAAAAGAGGCTTGTTTCATTGTCGACTACGGTGAAGGTCGAGGGGTCCATTATGGTGGAGAAGCCACACATGCTATCATATTTCTTGGTAGTAGAGTTGCGCCAACCAAACACACCTCCGCCAGTGAAATTGAACCACCTCAAATTATCGGGAACGCTAACTTCACAGCATCCATAGAGACAGTATGGTGGATCACGTTGAGGTCTACAAAGCGATACGCATCTAACGTCGCCTAAACTCCCGTATGCGTAACTACCGAATGTGTTGCAGCCAATAACCACGAATTTATTAGACAGCGAAATGGTGAAAGGGCCACCATTAGGTGGCTGAAAGAAGCTTGATACACTGCTGTTTTCCTTACACGATTGGACTTTCAGAGAAGTCGAATTTATGACGAGGTAACCCGTATAATGGATCTCCATAATCTTGTAATCATGAGGTGGAAGATAGTCGTCAGTAAAATTACCTAGATAAGCAGTAAAGAAAGGAGTGAGCAACCCAGTAGAATTGTCCTTCGTGCATGTGATCTGGAAACCAGGGTATCCACATTGAGGATTGTTAATCCAAAATGGGTAACTCACATTCATAGACCCACAGACTTCGGGATCACATTTTGCAGCAATAAACTCCATCAAACAGATACAAATTAAAAATCGAAAAATAAATATTTGCCACAACTTTTTCATTTTGCCCAAATGAGTTGGTACATAAAAACCAAACAAAACACACCTTCGCCTGTGAAATTTATCCACGGCTACTCAATTCTAACAAGGAACGAAATGATGAGCTAAATAGAATGTTTCCTGGTTGACTGGAGATAAATCTGCTGGAAGACTCATTTGTGTTTGTGGACTTTATGAAATACCCAGCGTTACTATTGTGGACCTATTGAAGGCATCGTTGCACGTGCGTCCAAAATATTGGAAATAATTAAACAATATATTTATTTAAAAACAAAAAACTATTTAACCATGCAATCTTGACGGAGTCTTTTTAACTAAATACTTCGTGGGTATCGTAGACGATGTCGTCTTGAGCTTTGAAGATACCGAAAGTCGGTATCCGTCCTATCGCCTACGTCAGTGATATAACACGCAGTAATTTTTAATATTTAAGTTTAGTTTTTTTATTTCAGCAAGACAACCTTATAATAAAGTTAGATACTAGGTTCTTGTTTTGAAGTCTTTTTCCAAATATTAGCTCACACTCTTTCTAAGTTTGCTGGCCAAATCCGGAAAAGGCATGAGAGGAAAGTTTATAAAAGAAAAAAAAAAAAATGTGATGAAGAAATTAAAAAAATAAATGTGATATAGATTGATTTTAATTATTTATTAATTAAAAAAATTATTTTAATAATGTAATATATTTATCTTTTAAAAAAATTATGTAAAAAATGTCAAAATATATAACTCTTGAGATGTCTATTTGTTTGAATTAAAATTAGACAATTAAATAAAAATAAATACTTGAAGAAATATATCTCTTAATCTTTCAATTAATTTTTTTAAGAAAAATAAAAATTGTAAAAGAAATAGCTTGAAAACAAAAAAAATTAAACTAAAATAAAAGAGATCACATTTCATTAGGTTAGACTCTCCAAACTGCTTTGGTAATTTTGTGCATGTGTACCAATCAAAGATAATATTTCTAAGTGGGAATTGTTTGTACTATTGGATGCTCACTACTACAATAAGTCAAAGCAAACTCTCTCAATTTTTTCGAAAGGGATAACCAGATTGACATAAAGAATCAAGATGAAGTGTTTCAAGATATTTAAAAGATTTTATTATCTCTAGAAAGGATAGAAAAATCAATTTTCTATCATGTTCTTAAATTATTCCATAATCCAAAATATCACACTTTAATGTTGTGAACCAAACTCTAATTTAACCAATAATTAAACCATAACCATAATTGAACCCTAATCTACTAAGTTTAATCTACTAAGTTAGATGGCAAGTGAAATGCACATGATCGTAGATGTGTGCTTCGCAAGAGGATTTGCTCTACATACTTTAGATAACCTCTATCTGGGGGAGTTTTGAGTGAATATCAATGATGCATATTGATTGGCAAAAGATATAAGTAAATAATCTGCAGATATGGTTGGAAGGATAGAGTCTTCACCCTAAAGAATATGAAGAAATGGAGAATGCACAAAGAGAAAACACAGTTCTCTATGAGGAAACTCCATAGTGTAATGCATTTTTCGTAAAAAGTGTTGAGATTTCAGATTGTAGACAATAATTTGACTTTTAGAGTGTGCTATTTTGGTTATGGTGTGTGGTTGCGTTGGTTAACGGGTTTGTTGCTATTATTTTGGACTGGTTTATAGCCTAAACATATACCAAGTATTTGGGAACATTTGCTATCATTGGCAATGGCATAGAGTTCCATATATGATGATGTTTTGTGTGTATGGATAAATGGCAACCCTATTGTCTTTCGTTATAAGAATCTCTATTGGTAGCATTGCAAGTTATTTATAATTAAGATGTTGTCTTTTTTGTTAGAAATTGTTCATAGGTTCTCAATTAGAAGTATATTTAAATATATGGAAACAAGCTACTTTCAAGTTTTCTAAAATGGCATTGTTATGTTGTAAGTAAATTACATGCCCTAATCAAATGAATGAAGAGAACAACCCAAAAATAATACAGTGTTTAGTACAATACTAGTGCACTGGTCACCTTGCTAGTAACTGTCACCCTCATACCCCTCATCGCATCTGCACACCTTGTAACCGGGAATCCTTGTAGCATGAAGGAAATGAGCATTCCATAAGCAAGTAAGATTACCCATTTGTTTTGTAGAGGAACAAGTATCAACTTTAATATCCCAGTTGATATTGAGATAGTAATTACTGAAGGGGGTGGATGGATATGGATCATGTGAAAAATCTATTGCAGTTACTGATTATTAATCTCATATCTATAATATTATTTGACTACCGAAAATTAATTCACGACAAATACTGAAAAATAATACAACTGCAACTTCACAAATAAAACTCACTGGAATATTGAAGAAAACATGCAAACTAATAAACATAATATTTTTGGACAAATTATCCCTGAAAAAACCCCGGAGGGAAAACCAGTATTGCAGATGAGGAATTATATTAATCTTCAACAAATCAAGAGATACAAAAGAACTGCTTGCCTCTTACTAACAAAGCTCCGACAATATTCTTCACCGGATATTTTTCTCTCAATTTCTCTTGCTGAAATTCCACTGTTGCTGCCTCCAACGCTATCACTGCGCCCTTGCTATCTCTGCAAGACTATTTGCTATCACTGCAAGACTATTTGCTATCACTGCAAATATTTCTCCAACTTGTGTCTATCAGTATGTATTCTCCAAATGCCCAATGACCCCCTTTTAAACTATTCTCATTGGAAAACAAATGGCCAAGATTTAATCTCAATCAATGGCTAAGATTAATCAAACTCTAACAAACCCTAACTAACTGGTTTCTAGAAGTCTCTAGAGGAATCAATTATTTAATTAAATAATTAAATATCTAGACCTAACTAACTTCTATCTAGAAGTCTTGAGAATTAAATACTAATTCTTGGAACTGGAGAAACAACTGTCCGAGCTACAATATTAAATTAACACTCCCTCTTAGCGAGGAAGGTGTTCTGCATAACACCCAACATATCTCTGAAGAAGATGAATTTCACCTTCCCCAATGCCTTTGTCATAATGTCTGCTACCTGCTGATTTGTAGGTATATACTATAGCTGAATAATCCCTCGATGTACACAATCCCTGATGAAATGATACCTAAAGTCTATATGCTTAGACCTATCATGAAACACTAGATTCTCAGACAACTGGATGGAACTCTGATTGTCACAGTGTATCACTGTAGTCTCAACCCTCTGATTGAACAAGGCTACCAACAACTTTTGAAGCCATATCACCTCACATGTCGCCATGCTAGCTGCTATGTATTCTGCCTCTGTAGAACTCAGAGCCATGGACTTCTGCTTCCTACTGTACCAAGAGACAACTCCTAATCCCAAGCTAAAGCAACACCCTGAAGTACTTTTCTTGTCCATTGTACTACCTGCCCAATATGTGTCAGTATAGCCTATCAACTTGATAGCATCACCTCGAGTATATTTGATCCCATACTTGATTGTACCACGCAAATATCACAACACATGCTTTGTCGCTATCCAATTCATTCTCTTCGACTCAACCATGAACTGACTAAGAGAATTTACTGCAAAGGATATATCTGGTCTGGTGTTGACCAAATACATGAGAGACCCAATCAACTGTCTGTATAAAGTGGGGTCTACATCCTTCTCCTTGGATGAGTCTACCTTCTTCCAATTCATGATCATAGGAGTAGACATGGCTCTGCAATCCTCCATCTCGAACCTCCTTAAGATTTCAATGCAGTATTTCCCTTGACCAAGGAAAATCTCACCATCTGTTTGCCATACCTCCATGCCTAGAAAGTACTGCATAAGCCCCAAATCCTTCATCTCGAACTCTGCTGCAAGGTCCCTCTTGCACTCCTCTATGAACCCCAGTGAACCTGTTAAAAACAAGTTGTCCACATATAGAACAAGAATGAGAATCTCACCCCCAACTACCAAGTAGTAGAGATTAACATCCGCCTCACTCTTCACAAAGCCCAATCCCTGCAAGTATTCATCAATGCGCTCATACCATGCCCTGGGAGCTTGCTTGAGTCCGTACAAAGCTCTCTTCAATCTGCACACGTGGGTTTCACTGTTGTGTGCTACAAAACCCTCTGATTGTTCTATGTATACTTCCTCTTTCAACTCACCATTAAGAAATATTGTCTTGACATCCATTTGATGGATTTGCCATCCCATCTATGCTGCAAGAGAGATCACAGCTCGTATAGAAGTATACCATGCCACTAGAGCGAATGTCTCCTCATAGTCTATTCCCTCCTTCTGAGAGAAACCCTTGGCCACAAACCTTGCCTTGTATTTCTCGATGCTACCATCTGCACCATGCTTGATGTTATAGATCTAGCATGATCCAACCACTGCCCTATCTGTTGGTCTAGGCACAACCTCCCACACATCATTCAGCACTATTGAGGTATATTCCTCAACCATCGCATCTTGCCACACTTACTGTTGTGTGGCCTCTTGATAATTGGAAGGCTCGCTATCTACCAACTGACTAACTAAAGCCATATAGTCATTATACCTGGCTGGTTGTCTCCGTTGCCTACTACTCATCCTAGGAGCTCCCACAAACTCCTGAGTATCCTGTTGGTTATTGCTACCAACTGTAGAGGATGAAATATCAACCCCCATGGCATATCCTAGTCATACAACATAGCCCTTGCCGCCTCTGATATAGAATAATTCTTCCTTTTAGCAACCCCATTTTGTTGTGGGTTGTAAGGAACAGTCCACTCTCTCTTGATTCCTTCCCTGGTACATAACTCCTGGAACTCTTTCCTTTTATACTCGCCTCCATTGTCTGACCGAAGAACCTTTATCTTCGTGCCTGTCGAATTCTCCACAAGAGCTTTGAACTCTTGGAAACAACTGAAAACCTCATCCTTGGTCTTCAAGAAGTATATCCAAGTCTTCCTAGAGAAATCATCAATAAAAGTAACAAAGTACTCATATCCTCTGAGAGACTTCATCGACATTGGTCCACATATATCTGAATGTACTAGATCAAGAACACCCATGGATCTGGTGTCACTCCTTGGAAAAGCTGCTTTCACAAACTTCCCCAACACACATCCCTTACATACATCATCATGCTTTGTGCTCACCTCTGGAACACCTGTCACTGTCTCACGAAGCAGTTGAAGTGCTCCATGATGTATATGGCCCATCCTCCTATGCTATAGCTCTCTTTGATCTCTAGAATTTTCGTTGCTCATCAGTGCCTTATGAGTATCAAACTGCAACCTGTAAAGTCGGCCGCTCCTAACTCCAATAGCTATGGGTGATTTCCAATCCTTGTGCTTGATTAACACATTTGCCCCTCTAAAGAGTACATTGTTGCCTTTATCCTGAAGGAAAGATACAGAAATAAGCTTCATACCCAATCTTGGCACATGCAACACATCATAAATGGGAATTGGCTTGCCATTCTCCCTCTGAAATAGAATAGTCCCTTTTCCAACTGGATTTAGTTTGGACATGTTCCCCATAGAAATCTGGATTCTGATGTCCTCCTCCTTATAACTAGAGAAGTATTCTCTAACTCCTGTCATATGAAATGATGCCCCACTATCTATATACCAAACACCCTGTGAGGTTGAGCTAACCATACAAGCTATGAGTGCAAACTCATCTTCCATTCTACTAAAGAGCTCATCTGCACTTGCTAAAGCTGATGTCTTCTTCTTGCCTTTCTTCTTTTGTGGGCAATTGCTAACATAGTGGCCAAACTCGTGACGGCCATAGCACTTGACTTTAGACAAGTCCTTTTTCTTCTTGCCTTTAGGATTTGATCCTTTGCTAGACCCCTTTTTTGCTTTACCTTTTCTTGCTAGGGCAACGTTTTCCTATTCTGCCTCACTTTTCTGACTCTTACTGCTGGCACCATTGACAAGGCTTAGTCTAAGCTCCTTCTTAGTGAAGTCACTCCATAGTCGATCCCAACTCAGTAAGGTGTCTCGTCCATTAATAACTTGAACAAAGACATCCCACTGCTTAGTAAACCCATTTAGGGCTATCCGTACTAGCTCATCATCATCCAGTTTATCTCCAATAGCTGCTAACTCATGTTTGACAAGTCTAAGTCTGGTGAGGTAACTTGTAACATCTTCTCCCTTGTTCATCCTGGTTTTCCTCAACTTTTCTCTGAGAATCAACTTCCTATTAGTGGTAGCATTCTGGTATAGATTCAAAATGGCATCCCACATCATCTTCGTTGTATCCAACTCTACGATATGTGGAACAATATGATCCTTAACACCATCAAAAATCAACCTCCTTGCCTTGGCATCTTCCTTCTTATATGCTAAGAGCTACGCTGGATCTGTAGGTACAGCTACAACACTGGTAACATATTCCTTGATACCATTCTCTTCCAGCAATAAAGAAATTCTAGCTTTCCAGACACCAAAATTTGAGGCTCCATCCAATCTATCTCGATCTCTTAAACCTGTTGAGGCCATCTCAAACAAAAAATAGTAATAAAAAAAATAATAATACTGAAGAGGTAGAACTGGGTTTTATAAACCCTCTATTTTCCTTTTCTTCTTGTGCCTGCACTGAGCTCTTTCTACCCTTAGATCTGTTCTGATACCATGTGAAAAATCTATTGCAGTTACTGATTATTAATCTCCTATCTATAAAGATTATTTGACTGCCAAAAATTAATTCACAACAAATACTGAAAAATAATACAACTGCAACTTCACAAATAAAACTCACAGGAATAGAGAAGAAAACATGCAAACTAATAAACACAATATTTTTGGACAAATTGTCCCTGAAAAAACCCCAGAGGGAAAACCAGTACTGCAAATGAGGAATTATATTAATCTTCAGCAAATTAAGAGATACAAAAGAACTGCTTGCCTCTTACTGACAAAGCTCCGACAATATTATTCACCGGATATTCTTCTCTCAATTTCTCCTGCTGAAATTCCACTGTTGCTACCTCCAACGCTATCACTGTGCCCTTGCTATCACTGCAAGACTATTTGCTATCACTGCAAATATTTCTCCAACTTGTGTCTATTAGTATGTATTCTCCAAATGCCCAATGACCCCCTTTTAAACTATTCTCATTGGAAAACCAATGGCCAAGATTTAATCTCAATTAATAGCTAAGATTAATCAGACTCTAACAAACCCTAACTAACTGATTTCTAGAAGTCTCTAGAGGAATCGATTATTTAATTAAATAATTAAATATCTGGACCTAACTAACTTCTATCTTGAAGTCTCAATAATTAAATACTAATTCTTGGAATTGGAGAAACAACTGTCTGAGCTACAATATTAAATTAACAGATCAATCACAACATGTAGACAAAATAGGAAATAAAGACAATTGTATGCTACAACATACAAAACAAATTTTATTGTTCTCAATACAAATACAAATGAAGATTCAAAACTATGGAGAGTTCTTCCAATATCTTCTATCAGAGATCATTATCGGATATATCTCATAGCTCTAGACAACCTCATTTATAGTTGCAGGATAGCGGTTAAACACTGTAGTTGCTGGACAAGGTGGTGTAGTGAAATGGTGAAGATAAGATAAAGATAAGATCAAATGTTATGCAGGGAAGTATGTCGGTTGTAGTAGGTGGTGGTGTATGTCGGCTGCAGCAGACATACAAAGAAGAGAGTCGGTCTTCTCTTGGCGGTGGAGAAGTCGGCTTCTATTGCCAGACAACAATCAGATTTTGGTATCAAATTCATGTGTGAGGAACTAGTTGTTTATTCCCACAAGTACCAGTTCTTAGTCTTCCTTTATCAGGAACCTATATCTTGAAGGTAATGGGTTCGAGTTAGTCGAGAACAGACATGCTCTAGATAGTGGTTGCACCGAAATATTAACACTTCACCAATTCTCTTTCAACGTAATTTGGTAGCAACCAAACCCATTACAGTACTCTGGCTGGTAAATTCTCAAACAAGAAGCTATCCACATTCCTCCAAACTCTTTTGTAGCTTGATTGAAGAGTAGTAGGAAAGAAGGATATGCTGGCACAACAGCCAACCGAGGCAAACACATCGGATCCAGATATTGTGAAGGGTGAAGGATTAGCAGAGAAAGAAATATAAACGTCTTAAAGTAGTTAACACCAAAATGCCATTAATCAAAGCTTGTTGCTTGAGAGAAAAAAAGATATTTAATATTCTGCACACCACGAATACAAATGATGTCCCCATATATAAAGATTATAACCCATGCAAGAAATTTAATACAACATAACTGTCATAAAAAAGCAAGCAACATACTCATCCTAATATCGATCAAAATGGTTTAATTATGCATCATTATATAGTGCACACAAACCAATCAAAAGTCCTTTTATAGCAGACATGGATCCCACTACCAATCGCACAGAAGAAGGCAAAAAGTCAACGGACGAAGACAACTGCGTAACCGATGATAGAAATGGAGAGGTCACGGTGGCCGCGATGAACGAGCTGAGGAAGTCATCTCCCATAACCGCAGAGAGGGAGAAGACGGACGTGGGAGGCGGTAGGCGCATAGGCATACAATGAACAAAACATCACGTTATCGAGGAGGTTAAGAAATAGACAGCAGAGGAAACAGTGACCGCCAAGATGAGGTTGAAGCAGAACAAGTGAAGAACACCGCGTGTTTGCGGACGGTTAGTGGTCGGCCATGTAGAAGTGGTAACGACAATGATAGAGGAAGAAAGCGAAGATAGTCAGCGTGATACCGTGCGTGGTTAAGCTGATGACCATGAGAAGGTGGTAGCGGATGCCCTGCGATTAACCATAGTGTTGGAGGAGACTTGTGGCTTAGCCGCGGGGGTGAGGAAACAGATGATGACTGCCACTGAGACACTACTAATAGAGAATTGCATGACCATGATAAAGCGGTAGGTGGAGGAAGTGACTCCCGTGAGACCGAGAGGAGGACAGGGAGTGGCCGAGGATGCCCAGTGGATTCTGCAAAGTCGTGAACAGTAGAGACAGCAGGTGCGGGGGCACAGTAGGAACAAGGAATGATGGCGAGAGTGGAGAGAATTTCCAACAAAGGGTCCCTCCCTTAGATATGAAGAATTGGTGTGCACTCTTTGAGACGTTGCAACTGACGGCTTTGAGATGACTATCATTGATTAGTAGAGAGTTGTATGAGAATTAAGATCTTGTAGTTGACTATAGCTGTGGAAGTGAATGGGATGCTCTCCTCTCTAAATGTGGAGTTTCTCTTGCACACAAGAGAGAGATTGTAAGTCTCCACAATTTGGTCCCTCAATGATCCCTGTCCGAATGAGGTTTTTTTCTTTTTCATTGCGAACAGATCGATCGCATAACTAAAATAAAACAAAAATCATCAAATGAATCGAGCAAAAAGAATCGTTAAAGCAAAAGATGCATTTTGAATCTCATAAAATACTCTTTGATTTTATGTACATAGACTTTTAAATCTCAGATTAGAGGGTATGTAAAGTATGTAGAGTGAATCCTCTTGCCAACACACATCTACAATCATTGCCATTTCATTTTCACATGGATAAACTTGTTACTCTAACTTAGTTGATTAGGGTTCAATTATGGTTATGGATTAATAAATTAAGATTTAGGTTATAGTTGTAAATTGCGATATTTTGGATTATGAAATAACATTTTCCAAAAGGAATGTGATACATAATTGATTATTTTTCCTTTCTTGAAAATAATGAAATGTTTTAAAGATCTTGAAACACTTGATATATATATATATATTCTATGTCAATTAGATGTGGCTTTTAGAAAATTTGAGAGAGCTTGCTTTGATTTATTATGGTAGTGAGTATCCAACACTACAAACAATCTCCAACTTAAAATTATTATCTTTGATTGGTAATCACACATGCACAAAATTATCAAAGCAATTTGTAGAGTCTAAGATAATGAAATGTGATTATTTTTATTTTTATTTTTCATTTTGAAGCTTTTTATTTTGCAATTATTATCTATCTCTAGAGAAACTTAATTAAAAGGTTAAGAGATATCATTGTCTAAGTGGTTATTTTTATTAGAATTTCCATTCAATCAAATAGAGACCTCAAGAATGATATATCTCAACATCTTTTACATATTTTATTCTAAAGATAGTTATGCAAGTTATATCTATATGGTTGTTATATTGAGATAAGATAATCAAGAAGGAAAAAATAATTATGTTAAAATGTGCAATTGAAGTAGATTAATAAAGTATTAAATTGTTTTAAAATGCATGTATATAGAGGGATATTCAAAGTTCTTAGAATGTAGATGAATGGAATTTTGCAAATAGTACAATTGAAGAATGAATTTCTAATACATACATTCTAGAGAAATAATTACTATATATAAATAATTATTTTTATAGAATTCACTTTGTTTAATAAGTTAGGTGTGTGTGTGTAATCTGGTAATGAGAAATTCACATATCCATACCAATTTCTATTCAACTTTAGATTCATTTTAATGGAATATTTTAAGAAGCTTACAGAATGACATATGACACTTTTTCTTAACTTTGATTTGTTTTCCCTAATCCTTTTTCATTCCCATTTATTTTTAGTAAACTTTTTTTCTACCTTATATATGCATGTTTCCATACATTTTTTTACCAACACTCTTATATATCCATTTTTATATTGATATCATATGTCACACAAATTCAATCTCGCATGACATGCGACATACTCCAACTTTAAATTTTTAAAATTCAAATTTGTACACTCCCACGCTTCTCATTGGCCATTCAATTCTAGTTGGGTACATGATTGTGCAACTATTCATTATTGTAGTATCTAATGCTAAATTTTATTTTGATTGAACATAAAATAGTGGAACTCTACTATAGTCGAGTTTGGAAAGGATGTTGAAGAGGTTGGGCCATATGCATTTATTCTTTATTTTTATAAGTAATAGTTGGGCATATCTTATTTTACATATGGATATTGACATCAATATTTTGAAGGATGATTCCCATATATCTATGTCCTCTAAGTGTTTATTTAGGTGCAATAGGTGGAGTTTCTTCACCAAATTATTTTGCAAGAGATAGTGTAAGTGAATTTGATATTTTTTAGGAATGCATGAGTGATTTGGGTTTGCAAATTTTCTTAGGCTTGACTAGACAATATCACAAGTGCATCTAAAAGCATAGTAGAGTTGTAGAGCCTTTGATTATACTAATAAAAATATCATTTTACTAGAGTGCAGAAATTCATATAGACTTGATCATTTTTTAATGTTGAAAATTAGCTTATCTAGTATGATATAAGATTGAAAACATGTGTCAACCCTAGGAGAGGGGAACTATAGAATATATATCAAAAATATAGGGTACAAATAAAATTATGTAGCATAACAAAAAAGGAGAAGATAAATTAGATTCACATTGAGGTTTTGATTGAAGCATTATTAAAAATGAACATAGAAAATAAAAAAGACAAGTTTTTTCCTCACAAGGGAGAAACAAACAAAAGAATAAACCTAAACATAAACCTGTGAGAATAGTTGAGGAAGAGAAAGAGAAATAAAATATCCAAGTAAATGTTTCCAAGAAAATGAAAGTAGATATACCATAGAGAGTAACTAGAACTCAATTCAGAAAGGGAATGATCAAAAGGTTGTGCTCTCATAGAAATTATAGCATCACAAATTGTCACATATGACAATTTCACACTATGTTTTTCTCCCCCTAAATGCATGGACCTAATTATACACATAATTTCCTAAATTATGCATTTCATAGCCCATTTGGACAATTATCAATAAAACCCATATAGAAAACCAAAGCAAGCATTTAATATTTTTCCCCCAACACCTTTGATCTTGAAAAATAGAGGGACCAAAATAGGGCCAAGACTAAGTCACCCTAGGCAACTTGGTCTCCCTATTTTTCCTCCAAAATTGAATATGTCATAGTTGGCATTTTATTATTTGTTATAAAAATGTCAAATGTTGACTATCAAGATTTAATTCTTGAGAAATTAGATTAATTGCATATAGATACCTAGTCATTTTATCATTTGAAAACAATGTAACATCAACAAATTTTTTTGGAGATTAAGAGCATTATCAATCAAGTCAAAAGTAGTCAAGAGAAAATTTATTATAGTAATTCAACATCAAAGCATCATGCCAAAGTATATATGAGTTTTTTAATGTTTATATTATCATATTTTTTAAGATATCTAACCCTTGTAGGTCTTCAATAAAATCAAGCAAAAAATAATCTAGCCTTGAGGAGATGTGCATGACTTAGGTCCTTCAAGGAAGCCATTTTTGAGTGGTGAGTTATAGTCCATTGTTGATTCATCATTTTTTATCATTTAGCCTCTATCCCTCAAAAGTATAAGCTCTCTTTCATTGACATTATCATTATGGAGGAGGAAACACCAACATGCGGTTTGATTGAGGAAAGCTCGTATATGGCACAACCTTTCTCCTCTCTTTGAATGTTCAGGTTTCAGATCTAAAGAATATTGAGAGAAACTTGAAGAAAAATTATTCATTGTCACATTCAAACCCTATGCCTTGACAACATATGAAAAATCAATTATCTCGGCACCCAACAAAGATCCAATAGTGTGACACTTAGGAAAAGAATGTTTTGATCTAGCTCCAAAGGATTGTGAAAATAGATTTCAGTTTAATTCAAAAGGACAGTGTTTCCCTAGGTGACTTAGTCCTCCAAAATCAGGCTCAGATTCAAACCATAGGTGTACAAAATCTTGTTTAGTCTATTTACAAAGTTTGAATTTCTCTGTGACATTCCAGATCTATTGTTTTTGCATCATTAGCCTAGTTAAATCATTGCATTTCATTCAAAAATCCATCTAGAGTTTGGTCAAGGATAGTTTGACTCATCTTTTAGGTTGTAATTTAGTCTTATACATTTTCCAAATTCATCAAATCACTACTATCTAAAATTCTAAATAAAATGTAAGGAAAACTACCCAAACCCTCAAGTCAAATCCTAAGGGCCATCCCACTTTTTCTTCATTTCATTTTGGTGAACCTGACATGTTAACATAATAAACCTTCTAAATTATAAAGCAAATCATCATATATCTAATTTTAGCATTACACTAAGTTGCACTTTTCATCTAGACATTCATTTTTGTATCATAAAAAAATATTAAAAAACAAAAATTTGAATACACTATTGCATTATAGGTTGCAGTATGGTTAATTTCAGTCATCTTAGGTCAAATCTACATTCCAATTGCATTTTAAAATCTGCACTAGGTCATTTAAATTACCTGGATCAAATCTGAAAGTGTTCATTGCATTTATTTAGGCATGTTACATAAAGCTCAAAAAGTGAAAATTATATTGTTTTCTTTCAAAAAGGAATCTACATCATCTTTTTCAGATTGTTGCATATTAGAATTAGTCAATTCTTGCATAATAAATTTGGAAGTTATATTTACAACTATCTTTTATTTCTTGAACATTTTACAAATTGTTGCATGCTTACATTTTGAATTACATAATCATCAATTGAGTAAATTATGGAAAAGCATTCACAGCCAAACCTACATACACACAAAAAGAGGAATTTAAAATAGTATTGTACATAGGTACCCTTGGTGACATTTTCCAAGCTAATTTAGCTCATATTTTTGTACAAAACCCTCTCATGATACTCTGTCTAGATCTACTTTCAGTTTCTCAATTCACTATTGTATATACTCTGAGCCTCATTGCAAGAATATTAATGCCATAAAGGTTGTGTTTTGGTAAAATGTTAATTTTCTTGAAATCCTTGGATGATGTTTCAAGTTGTGTGTTTGGAAATGACCCTAATTCAGATAATGAAATTCATATTCCTTCATCTCTTTTGATGTATATATTCTTAACAAAGATATCTTGAGGAAATAAAAGAAAATCATGAATAAATTCATAAACAATAATTTTCCTAACCTTTAGAACAATGTGATCCTTTAACCTTCAACAAAATGGCCTAATGACCCATATCAAAAATCAACACTTCCCACCATTCCACCTCTTGAAATTTTCTCTAGACCTCACATAAGGAAAGTGATCTACAAGTCATACCTCAACCAACACGTATGGAAGTACCTATTCGTAACAATCACAAGGAAAGTATACCACTCAATGATCCTCCATCATATGAGAAAATTTTCACAAGCATACTTGTTAGCTTAGAGCAATGCTATAGCCAAGGCTTTAGGATCTTAAAAAACCAAAGATGTGATATAAATAATGAACATGAAATCCATTCTCTTTTGGAATGTAAACACCATCCAAAGATACTAAAGGCATAGGATATGAAGGTACTCTACCTTTACATCAAAACTTTTCTCCACCAACCAAACTACACAAGGTTCTTGCCTCTATCAAGAAAGGTGTGTTAAATATTCCACATCCCTTATCCAAAATTGAACATGCTTTAGCTACACTATTACAATAGATATTCATTAAATTGTACCACATATGCAAGAATGAAGAGATATTAAAATAAAGAATAAAAACTCATCATATTGTGCATATCATAGAATGTTTGGATATAATACTAATGAATGTTGTGTTTTAAAGAAGAAATTAGAATAATTAGATCCTTGCAACGATAGATTTGATACAATAATATAATAAGGTGCATCTACTTTTCTCCTTTCCATGCGGTAGTTGTAGCCTCACATGATGTTCATTACCATGCATGGAGCTATGAATTAAGTTTGATGCATTCATATTTCATATTAAAAGGAGTATCATGTGATCATTCATTTTTGGTTCATCTATTTCCCTACACTTGGGGGGCAAGGGATTAGGTATCCTTTCACTAGGCACATTCATTGCCGCAAGGGATCCTTTTCTATCTCCTTAAAATATTAGTGTAGAAAGTACACTAAAATTTTAAGGGGGGCGGGTTATAGAGTCCAATGCTCATTGTTTGCATAAATTATGGTCCCTTTGTATTTATTATATCATACATCTCCTAGAGAGCGTGATATTGTCAATCAAAAGTGTGGCCTTCTCAATCTATGCTAGTGTCTCCTTTGTGGTGATACTCGGATTCGTATCCCTTAAGAGTGTGATTTTTCATAGCGTATGATGTTTTCTCTGGTGTTGATACTACAGTTAGTAACCCCTAAATTGTGATATTTTATTCCACAAATTATCCTCTCTTCATGGTGGTATCATGTGTGATATTCCCTAAGGTGTGACCCTTCATATATTGAGCAATGCCCCTTTGTCATTTTTGTAAAACACCTTTTGTTGTTGTGATATTTTTAACACCTCTTCAGGTTCGGATTTGTCTTGGTTGTCTCCTTGGATTTTTTTTCACCTTCTTAGGTGAGTTTTTCCTCATCCTCTTGGATATTTACCCACCTTTTTATGTGAGATTTTCATTTGTCCTCTTGAACGTTTATGCACCTTCTTAGGCCAGGCTTGTTCGTCCCCTTGGATGTTAAATTTTTTAGCAGGATAGTCCATGGATTCAACATAAGGTAGCTTTCTGGTTTATGAACATGAGCAACCCTTTAAACATGGTCACCAAGTATAAAAAAATTTACTTAATAGTAGAGCCATATGTTTCATGAGTGTCTTAGCATAACCCAATTTGCTAGCCTTGTGGAATCCATCATATTGTATGGACATCTAGAATAACGTAACTTGCTAGCCAAAAGACCCATATAGATCATGAGTGATGTTGACAAATAATGTAATGTATTACATTGTTACATAGAAATTTTTACCATTACTTCGATTTCTCATAGTTTCTCATAGTTATTTCAACTATTCAACTACTTCCTTTGTGTATAAATGTTGATGTATACCATGAAATAATGCAATCCATTTTTTATGTATTTTACTCATATATGGTATCAGAGCCTCTATACCTACATTGAAGTTTATATATTTCCAAGAGGGTGATAGGAATGGATGTAGTAGATGCAAGAAGTGTATGATTTGAGATGGATTGAAATTGCATTTGAATCATGGAGAAAGAAAAGGCATGGTGTAGAAACCTAGATGATAGTGACAACAACCTATGTGTTGAAAGAAACACATGGATCTAGCATAATGCTAGGCAATGGAATTATTTTTAATTATGAAGGTCTACAATCAAATTGAAGGCATTCAATATATAAATAATCCCATTTAAATTATGAATAAATTCAGGAAATAAAAGACTTGCATAGAGCTATTAATCATGGGATTCAATGGGTGCGGTGTAACAAAAATATGTTGAGTAAGAAGGCTATACAAAGGCATTGGAGATTATTTTTGGCTAAACAATCAAGTGCACATATGGTTTCTTAACTGTACTTTTATCTAGGAGATGAATTGTGTAGCCTTTTCAACACATGGTATTGAGAAAGACACATACACCAAGTTCTTCGGGTGAGACCATATCAATCGTTGTCTCTAGTCCATATCAGTACTAAGTCATTATGTAATTTCTCAAGATCTTCAGAAGATTATGTCTTATTCATCCAAATGGTGCCAGGGTAAAAGGAATAAAGGACTTGTAAATTTGTTTCAATCTAATTTTCTAGCTTGTAGTCATTTACAAAAAATTTGGTAGAGGAGAAGAGTGAGAGAAGTAGGGATTTGTACTACTGATGTAATTCAATAATTCCTTTTTGAAGGTATCGATCATCGTTCTCGAAGGTGAGATGATTGAGTTCAATTGATTCTATTTTATATTTCTATTTGGAGCAGTTTTGATCTAGATAGGGTTGGATTGAGGCAATCACTGACTCAATGCTCTGGGTCTCACCTTGATGAACCCCTTTGTTGTCACTCTCCACCACTCAACCTATAGGTCCTATACTATCTAGGCACCCCTGGTTCTTCTGGCCAACCTTGCTACCATTTACAATGCCTCAACCAAACAAAACTTGGTGCTCTTCCTCTCATTCACTCCCTAGCCCTTAATACTCTTAAAGAATAGCTATCCTCCAATGCTTCCTAATCTTGTTGCAGGGGCGTGACATGTCTCCCATGGCATGAAAACCATCTCACAAGGATTCTTTGTTGACCTTCCATCAACATTTCCCCATTGCTTACCCAAGAAAATCGGTTGGAACTCCTCTCCTTCAAAAGATTATGCCAAACTCCCTTCTGACACCCTGGCTCAGTTTCCAAGCTCTATAGGATTTTTAGGGTTTGGGACCCTTTCTGCCTATACACAGGCATAACCCAGATTTCTCCAAAAACTAGGGTTTTTTGGACCATTTTCTTGGTCTGTTTGCTTTTTCCAACCTCCAAATGATTAGACAAGAACTCTGCCTTCTTGCCAACCTTTATGAAGGCTCCTGCAGCCACTACACACTTTTCATTATAAAAGATTCATCACCCCTACCACGTTAGGACTGTGTATTTCACTGTCTTCGCAAGCTGGGTATCAACAAACTCGCCTAGGAAAAGACTTTAATCATGATGCTATGCCTCCTACAAACTCCTACTGCTAATGTATGTACAATGATGGAATTTAGCCACATTCCCAATGTCCCCATACTTCTTGGTATGGTGGGAGTGCAGTCTAAAACCCCATTTTATTCGATTTACCAGTCAAGATAGCAAATAAGGAAAAACACAGAATTTACAAAAATGGATGAAAGTGATGGAAAAACTATCTAATGTGCCAAAAAAAAACTTCCAGAGGCTTCGCTACATGCTAATCAAACCTACAAAACTCCTCTTTCAATTCATTTAGTAGCTATCACACAAACAAGAATAGAAAAACCAAGTTTTCACACCAAAATCACTGTTTTCTTGTCATTCTCATGAGAACTACAAACGTTCCAATTCTTCCAACCTTTCAAACAGGTCGAGAGCTCCCTTTTTAAAAAAAACTTGGAAACAATTAGGTTTCCTTTTTCGAGCCTAGGAACATCCAAAAGAATAGTGTTGTAAAACACAGTGTGTTTAGCAACCTTGATCTATTGTTTAGAAAACAACCAAAGATTGGCTTCCAAAACTTATTCAACTTCACCACTTCTAACCTAAGAAACAAAGGTCCGCAACCACAAACAAGATGGTGCACAAGACCTTACACAACACAACAAAATTGGTTTCAACCAAAAACTTCAATAAAGCCTGAACTTTGCCAGGTGCTCCTGCACCAAGTTTCATTTGGAATATTTAGAGGAATCCATGGAAATATCTAGATCATAGGTGCATAAGGCTAGTTATGAAGATGTAGAAGCCTAAAATTGTCTTTAGTAATCACCATAGAAGTTATCCGAGTCTTGGATAAGTTGTTAACAAGTAATTGGATTCCCGAGAAGAGAGACCCATTCTAATGTGTAATAGCTATATGTTGTGCATGCAATAAAGGCAACATAATAGAGAGAGGAATATTTATGTGATTAGAAAGGGAATAAAGGAAAATTTAAGACTCGATATTGGGAAGGAAACCATAAAAGGAGCATGCTCCTCCTTGTTAAGTATATTTCTACTTAGAATTTTCTTCGATGCTCACTAAGCTAAAGGCTTATATAGGAGTTCATCATATGTATGACAAGACAAGATAATGGTCATTCCAAATTTTTATGCTTTTGGAACCATGCATGCTACATTTGGTAGAACCTTTAAAGGTTTCTGTGGATCTTCGAATAGTTATGCTTGGACTTTTAGGGCCATCTTTGCTATTAATAATGAGGCCTCCAAAGACTCGTCTAAGATATTAAATGGATAAACTATAACAAGATCATGTTGGACATTGGTGGCATTGGAGGATGGAGGAATTTCCATCATCTTGAGTTATCTTCTTGCTTTGAGATGATGCTTTGTATGAGAAGTGTTTTTGGATTTTTCTTTTTTCTTTTTTATAGCTTACAGATTTAAAGATACATGTTTTGTGAAGTTCTATTTTCTGAGATAAGCAAGGGTTTTGGTGAAGAGCTCAGTATGGATGATTTTCCAAATAGTTCATGAGAATGTGACCAGGGATTCAACCTTTACAAGTGTTGAGTAGAAAACTTAGAGGATGGTTGTCTAGTAATTACAGTTAGGGACCAAGGGTTATACCTTTATGAGGGTTGATGAGAAAACTTGTCGAGGGTGGTTGTTCAATAACTATGGTCTATGGTTCAGAAGTTTATGGAAGAAGACCTCATAAAATCAGCTCAGAGCTTCTGGAGGATTTTAACTTGATTAAATAAAGAATTTAATTGTTCAAAAGAATTTTTTTATCAAGAATGTCTACATATTTTGTAGTCAACAAGTTTTTTCATGTAAGCCTTATAGGGAGGCCCTTGGCAAGATGAATTGTAAGGTTTTATGGTTCTAGGAACAATGCAATAAGGGGGGAATGTTGGTAAATAATATAATGTATTACACTGTTACATAGCTAATTTCACCATTTCTTTGGTTGTTCACAGTTGCTCATAGTTATTTCAACTATCAAGAACTGCTTTATTTGTGCATGTAGTGTTGAAAAAAGTAATCCTTTTTTACACTTGGTTTGATATTTGACATTAAAGCTGAACTAATGATGTATTGGAGTGGTTTTGTAATGTTTTTTGGAAATGCACACTATTCTAGGACCTTTATTTGACTTAAACATGCCTTAATTGATCCTATGTAAAGGTGTTGTAATTTTTTTTAACACACTTTCACACTTTTCTAGGATGTATTTGCTTAATTAAGCCTAATGGGCTCCTTTTCTTAATAAAATGTACATTTAATGTGTACTTTTTTAAAGTGTTCTAAAGTGTTATAAAAAAATTTCACACTTATCTAGGTGGTCTTAATTAATTGTGGGTAACTAGAGTAATTAACCCCCTTTTGATTCAAATTTAAGCCTTAATTTTGACACTTCTGGATTTTCTATCCTAAGAATCATAATTTAATTAACAAAATATTTCATTGGGTAAATTTTGGCCTTGATATGTTGAGCCAGGACCCATTCACCCTTGATGGCGAATGGGTCCTCCCTTAACATCATCCCCCTTGACCAGCTAATTTGGAATGGGTTTTTGTCCCTCTTTCAATCCCTCAAGGTAAGGGCCTAAAAAACTTAGCCAGAACCCATTCACCCAAGGTGGTGAATGGATCCTCCCTTAATGCGACCCCCCTTTTGAATTTCATTATGGCAGGAATTTAATAATGTTTCTTTCTAGATTTAGTGCCATCCTTAATTCTTTGAATTTTGGGGTTAATCTCCTAATTTAGTATAAGGGGTTAATTTACATTTTTTCTTCTAGAAAAATTATGTGACTTCATGAGATCAAGAGTAGGATAACTATAGATCATTTCAATAGAATTCATAAGGCATTTTAAGGTATATTTGAAGTGTTTATAGTAGTAATTCGAGATCATATCATCATGAAAAGGGTTCAATGCATTCATGTGTGTTGAGCTAACATAGTCAATGTTGTATTGAGGATCTATTTACAAGAATAATTTTATATCTACGATCTACATTCTTCATGGCCACTACATGTTAGTATGTAGATTTGATTCACAAGACATCATCCAAGGTGGTACCATTTACATGTTTCATTTTTCATTTCATCACTTGGTTTGATTGCCTACAAGGGGTTTGATGAGACAAACCCCCATTCACTTAAAAATCAACAAGTTTTTCTTCCCTTGAGTGTGTGATTGTAGATTTATAGGTTGAAGATTAAGTTGAGCAAGATTTGGAGAAAAATTGTGAAAGTTGCAAAGTTGCAAAAAGTTGTCATTCAAAGTGCAAGATCACGAAAAGAGATCTACATAATTGCATACAAACTTCTAGAAGTTAATAATAGGGAATTCAAGAGTGAAAAAATCAAGGAATATGATCATGAAATCAGATTTTTGAAACCCTAAGAGGAACCATTTTTCATTGAAGGTGAATGAGTCCTCCGTAGCTCAAAACTAGTAAATTTATAGCTAGGTACATAACTTTTTATGCTCTAAAAACATCCCCCATAGTTGCTATAACCGTTAGGTTGCATTTATATTTTTATTGGCATCTTATTTTACATAATTTGAGGTGTTTAGGGCCTTATAAAAATAAGTGGTGGATCCTCTAGTTTATGTGTCTTGGTGTACCCTATTTTCAGACTAATCATTTTTGGTGAGCCCGAATCATTCAACATTACAATTTTCTGATTTTTAGAGTCTCTCATTGCATCTTAAGTTAGTTCTTACATTTTTATTAAGATCTCATTTAGGGTTACTTATTTTGCACTGAAATCTTGCATATCATATAGGGTTTAGATTTACATTGTTTTGCATCTTTCTAAATCCTAAAATTACAAAAATAAATCATTAATTTTGCATCTCATTTTGATATCATTAAATTTCATTTTAAAATTAAAAAATAAATTTCATTTCAACCTAGGGCTTTCATTTTATCTTTTCATTACATTTTTACATTGAATTTCAGGAAAATCTGAAACTACAATTCATTGTTTCAAACCTGGAACTGAAAGATATAATTGAGAACTTGTAAATCATTAAAAAATAGTTTTAAAATACCTAACCAAGACCCATTCAACTTTTCTAGTGAATAAGTCCCTAATCAGGTTTGATCTAAACCTTCTGGCATTTGAAAAGGCATTAAAATTGACTATGAAATCCACTAAAACATCCTAGAAAGATCTAACTAGGACCCATTCACCCTTACTAGCGAATGAGTCCCTATTAGCTATAGATCTATATTTCAAAAAACATTAAAATCTTATTTTTTAGCTTCTTTTTGGTGTTGTTACAGGTTTTTTTTTCAATTTATTGAATTTTTTTTTCATTAATTTCATTGTGTTTAGCTTAAATTGCTTCATTTTAGTGCATTGTTAAAAATTCAAAATTGCATCAAAATATTTCATTTTCATTTCATTGCATTGAATCATCATTTTTAGGTTTGAAATTTTAAAAGTGGATAATTATTTAGGCAATTTTCAGAAGTCCTTGTTCTCTTTGATTCATATTTCAAATTGTGTTTTTGGAAATAACCCTAATGAAATTGAACTTACTAATGCTCACACAACTCCTAATGCATGTCCTACTCGTGATTTTGACATCATTGGAGAAGATGATGCCAACAAGAATGAATTCATAAATGATTGCCTTAACAACCTTGAGTCCAATGCATCCTTTTATCCTTCAATGAAACAACCCACACAATTCAAGATGTTTAATCTTTTATATGTTGAAATTAAATCACTAGTTAAACCTAAGTTCCGTACCATAGGTGAACCTAGCACCTCTAAACAAGAAAAAATTCAACCATCCCATGGCATAAAGTGACCATCACATCAATAAATCTTGAAGATACATATGGAAAAGGATTTACAATCTTACACAAACAAGGATGTGATACAACAAGTGAACATAAAATTCATCAAGTCCTAGAGTAAATACCAATTGAAGAAACCAAAGGGTTAGAATATCAAGATCCCCCTCTCAACATGAGTGCTCCTAAATAATACCTAATGCTTCATAGTGATGGTAGGATTTTCCTAGATCCCCCTCCTGAGCTAGGTGTCCTCCTTACTAAAGAGAAACCCACAACTCCTAAGGATAATGATAACAAAGACAAGATCATCTCAGGACCTCCTTTCCTAACCCCATCTAGAGAAGTTGGTGAATCTAGTAGGCACAAGAGGCATTAAAAACTAAAGAAACTTAAATTTCCTTATCCAGTAATGGATATTAACATTAATTTATAGATACTTCTATACTGTGGACTTATAACATTACCACCTATGCGAGAAACACAAAAACTGTATCCTAAAGATGCAAATCTTCCACATTGTCAATACCATAGAACTCTTGGACATAGTACTGATTATTGTAATTCTTTACAATGAATATTTAAACAACTTGATATCATATAAATAGTCCCTTAAAGCATGCATTCCACTCCTTTCCATGTAATATTTGTAGGATCTTAAACATTCTCACTATTACATGTCTTGCACTTATGGGAAATTATTATATTTGATGAAATGAGCTTATTCTTATCACTTATCTCAGCTCATTCTTTCCTTGCACAAAGTTGGGGGAATAATTCGATAGCCTTTTCCTAGTAATATTTTTTTCATTGTCCCTTTGGCTAGTTCCTTGCCTTCCATTTATACCAATCGAGTTTGGGAGGTGGATGACCTGCTTTAGGTTGACTCACCTGTGTCTTACTAGTCTTTTGGTTTTTCATTTTTCTTTACTATTGCATGTGGATAACGTGATCCCCCATTACGTTTCATTTTATGTATCCCCTCTCTCTTTGTGAATTATTCTATATCTATCTTCATTCTCTATGTCATAATAATTTTTCATTTTTCTTGTGTTTTCCTATTGGGGATGATGCAATCTGCATCGAGACATTCATGTCTCCTCCATGTTGACCCAAAAAAATTTCCTTTATATTTGGTACTTTTCTTGTATTTTCCTCTTGGGGATGACACAAGGTATTGAGACATTCATGTCTCTTCCATGTTCACCCAAAATATTTTCCTTTATCTTTTTCATTTGTTTTGTGTTTTCCTTTTGGGGATGACACAAGGTGTTGAGACATTGATGTCTCTTCCATGTTGAACCTGTAACAGTAGATTAAAAGTAGATGTATCTTCGAATTATGATGAATAATCTGCAACTAGAATAACAAAGTTAAATCATAATCTAAACAATAATCTAAAATCAAACAACAAAGAATGAGGAAATAAACTAAACAAGCTAAACAATTTAGTGGAAAGCTCTCATTGAATATGTGTTCACCCCTTTGAATTATCTTCATTGTTCTTATCCATTTTGCCTTTTCAATATTCTTGCCCTCAGATTTAAGTGTTTGAATGCAAGCATAACTTCGTCGAGTGTCTAAAGAAAATATTGAAGATTTGTCTCTTCTCAAAAATATGTGATTTCGAGAGAGGAGGAATAATGATAATGACAGGCCATTTTATAGATTTTGGGTTTTCAAACAATTA